>SJXQ01000133.1:433844-615923 GCA_006408695.1 Aepyceros melampus
AGTTTCCATCCCCGGCCCCACACCCCCCCCCCCCAAACACACACACACAAAAAATGCTTCACTGTGGCTGGAATAATTCTTGGCAGTAGCTAAGGGAGGCTGCCAGCTGCCAACCCTCTACAAAATTAATGTAGGTCATCTATGGTTCCTTAATTTTTTGTTTCTGGGCCATTTCCTTGGACTCTCCTCCCCACCACATCCCTCATATGGTTTTATTCTATTCCCATCAAAGCTTGATATTAAGAAATTCCTTGAACCCAGTTCACACTAATTTAGTGAACAATGAATATAGTTGAAGGCTTCAGGTTTTCTGAAGTGGAGTGTGAGGGAGGGAATATCGTACTTAATGCATTTAATAGAGATAATAGTCATGAGTTAAAGACTAAAGCAATCTGCCTAACATAATGCTGCAATAAAATAATGGAAGTTTCCAAAAAAAGACTAAAGCAACCAGGGAAGAATTTTTCAAGGCTTTGGACATGGCCCAAAATAAAAGATGAAAGTTTGTTCTCTCTTGTTAAGAGACTTGTTGTGGATCAGACAAGGAGAGTCTGGAATCTCCAAGCAGGCACTTCTTATGTTCAGGAGGAAGAACAAAATTGAGGCCAATAAGAAATAAAATTTAAATGCATGTCATTTAATTTAATAACAGGGATGGTTTTGCACAGTTGACTTTTTTCAGCTGTGAAAGAAATATCCTTATCAGAGAGTGAGTTCAGTTGATGACTACACTGGGCAGATTGTCTCCTTGGTTGGGAGCTAGAGCTCAGTGACCTGAGCTCCATCCTCACTAAAATTCCTTGTAGTAGCCATGTCAAAAAAACTCAACTGACACCAAAAAGTGACTACAATTACTATTTAAAGCATTTAAATTTGTGATATGTATACCTAAGGAACAGATACTACACTTAGTATCACAATTCTGGTCTTCCTCCTGAATATAAGAAGTGCCTGCTTGGAGACTCCAGACCTTCCTTGTCTGATCCACATCAAGTCTCCTAATAAGAGACAACAAACTTTCATCTTTTATTTTGGGCCATGTCCAAAGCCTTGAAAAATTCTTCCCTGGTTGCTTTAGTTTTTTTTTTTTTTTTGGAAACTTCTATTATTTTATTTCAACATTATGTTAGGCAGGTTGCTTTAGTCTTAAACTCATCACTATCACCTCTATTAAATACATTAAAAACAATAGTCCCTCCCTCCCACTCCACCACTGCACTCATCTCACATACTAGCAAATTAATGCTCAAAATTCTCCAAGCCAGTTTTCAATAGGACATGAACTATGAACTTTCAGATGTTCAAGCTGGATTTAGAAAAGGCAGAGGAACCAGAGATCAAATTGTCAACATCCTCTGGATCACAAAAAAAGCAAGAGAATTCCAGAAAAACATCTACTTCTGCTTTACTGATTACACCAAAGCCTTTGACTGGGTAGATCACAGAAAACTGTGGGAAATTCTTCAAGATATGGGAATACCAGACCACCTTATCTGCCTCCTGAGAAATCTGTATGCAGGTCAAAGAGGAACAGTTAGAACTGGACGTGGAACAACAGACTGGTTCCAAACTAGGGAAGGAGTACATCAAGGCTGTATATTGTCACCCTGCTTATTTAACTTATATGCAGAGTAATCATGCAGAATTCTAGACTGAATGAAGCTCAAGATGGAATCAAGATTGCCAGGAGAAACATCAATAACATCGGATACGCAGATAATACCACCCTCATGGCAGAAAGTGAAGAGAAACTAAAGAGCCTCCTGATGAAAGTGAAAGAGGAGAGTGAAAAAGCTGGCTTAAAACTCAACATTCAAAAAACTAAGATCATGGCATCCAGTCCCATCACTTCATGGCAAATAGATGGAGAAACAGTGGAAATAGTGACAGACTTAAATTTGGGGGCTCCAAAATCACTGCAGATGGTGACTGCAACCATGAAATTAAAAGATACTTGCTCTTTGGAAGAAAAGCTATAACCAACCTAGACAGCATATTAAAAAGCAGAGATATTACTTTGCCAACAAAAGTCGGTCTAGTCAAAGCTATGGTTTTTCTGGTAGTCATGTATGGATGTGAGAGTTGGACTATAAAGAAAGCTGAGCGCTGAAGAATTGATGCTTTTGAACCGTGGTGTTGGAGAAGATTCTTGAGAGTCCCTCGGACTGCAAGGAGATTCAACCAGTCCATCCTAAAGGAAATCATTCTTGAATATTCATTGGAAGGACTGATGTTGAAGCTAAGACTCCAATACTTTGGCCACCTGATACAAAGAACTGAATCATTGGAAAAGACCCTGATGCTGGGAAAGATTGAAGGCAGGAGGAGAATGGGACAAGAAGAGGATGAGATGGTTGGATGCCGTCACCGACTCAATGGACATGAGTTTGAGCAAGCTCTGGGAGATGGTGAAAGACAGGGAAGCCTGACATGCTGCAGTCCATGGGGTCGCAAAGAGTCGGACATGAATGAGTGACTGAACTGAACTTAACTGACTTATAAGGGAAACTTTACATATATACATAAAACTACACACACACACACACACACACATATATATATATATATATACTAATGGTAGGACCGTTAGTCCTACCAGGGACAAAGTAGCTAGAAGAACAAGTTCAAGGATTCTGTAAAGAAAGAACTAGACAAACCAGAAGGTGAAACATTCTACAGGACAGTAGGCCCAGCCCTTTCAATAATCAATTTGATGAAAGAAAACCCAAGGACAGTGGAAGGAAAGCTGTGAAATGAGAACTATCACAGGCCAAAGAAACTTCAAGGATTTAACAGCCAAATTAAATGCAAAATATTTGACTGAACTCATTTCTAAAAATCATCTATAAAAAACATGTGGGGAAGAACTAAGAAATCTGACTACTGACTGGATATTAAAATATTTTAGGAAATTGTTAACTTTGGTAGATGGAAAGAAGTATTAGGTTTCTGCAGAAAAGTATTTTTATTTTCAAAAACTGCATGTTGAAGTTTTTAAAAGGAATTGTCATGATATTTGTAATTTATTTTTAAATACTTGAACAAAATAAATAGCAAGCATGGCAACATCAATTACTAGAAGTGGGTGATGAGTCTAAAGATATTGTTTCTAGTCACTTCATTTTTTAATATTTCTAAAGCTTTATTTTTAAAAATGCTTTTAATGTTTTTATTTCTAAGTGGCCAAGAAGTCTGCAGCAAGTTTAAACATTACAAAAGTGAAATACAGTGTTTCTTGAAAATTAGCATACATTTTTAAGAATACTTCTCTGCTCAAAGAAACTCTGGATCTCTAGGTGTTTCAGTTCAGTTCAGTCACTCAGTCGTGTCTGACTCTTTGCGACCCCATGAACCGCAGTACACCAGGCCTCCCTGTCCATCACCAACTCCCAGAGTTTACCCAAACTCATGTCCATTGAATCCGTGATGCCTTCTAGGTGTTTAGATAAACTGAAACTGTATATTCATGTGACAAACTTCTAAGACAACAATGGACTCTGTCCATTACACAGGTAAAATTAAAGAGAAAACTGACAGTGATGATCTTACACATTTGGGAGTATTCTCATTTAAGAAATAGGCATAGGTGCTGTACCTTAAAATCATGGCCTTTCTAGATCTGAGAGAATGATGAGAGCTCAGAATCCAGTCATTCACTTGTGCAGAGGTGGGGCAATGCAGACTTCCACAGATGTACCAATGACTCCAGTCAGTGGATTGCCAACCTCACTTCTCGTTCAGCAGGGTGGGCATCAAAGAGAAGATAGGAGAACGTTTGACAAAAGACAAAGTATGATAAAGGCCCCTGACTAAGAGGAACTTGACAAGATTTATCCAATCTTGGACCTTCATATGGGTCTCAGTGCAAAACCCTGGCCTCTTTTATTTTCTTCTTTTTTATTTACCAGACCACCTTACCTGCCTCCTGAGACACTTGTATGCAGGTCAAGAAGCAACAGTTAGAACTGGATATGGAACAATGGACTGGTTGCAACTTGGGAAAGGAGTATGTCAAGGCTGTATATTGTCACCCTGCTTATTTAACTTACATGCAGAGTACATCATGTGAAATGCCAGGCTGGATGAAGCACAAGATGGAATCAAGATTTCCAGAAGAAATATCAATAACCTCAAATATGCTGATGACACCACCTTTTTTCAGAAAGCCAAGAGGAACTAAAGAGCCTCTTGATGAAAGTGAAAGAGGAGGGGAAAAGTTGGCTTAAAACTCAACTTTCAAAAAACTAAAATCATGGCATCCAGTCCCATCCCCTCATGGCAAATAGATGGGGAAACAATGGAAACAGTGACAGACTTTATTTCCTTGAGCTCCAAAATCACTGCAGATGACTGCAGCCATGAAATTAAAAGATGCTTTCTCTTTAGAAGAAAAGCTATGACAAACCTAGACAGCATATTTTAAATTAGAGACATTAGTCAAATTATAGTTTTTCCAGTAATCATGCTTGGGTGTGACAGTTGGACCATAAAGAAGGCTGAGCCCTGAAGGATTGATGCTTTTGAAATGCATTGTTGGAGAAGACTCTTGAGAGTCCCTTGGACAGCAAGGAGATCAAACCAATCGATCTTAAAGGAAATCAATCCTGAATATTCATTGAAAGGACTGATGGCTGAAGCTGGAGTTCCAATACTTTGGCCACCTGATGAGAAGAGCTGACTCATTAGAAGAGACCCTGATGTGAGAAAGATTGAGGGCAAGATGAGAAGAGGATGACAGAGGATGAGATGGTTGGATGGAGTCACCGACTCCATGGACATGAGTTGGAGCAAGCTCTGGGAGATGGTGAAGGACAGGGAAGCCTGGAGTGCTGCAGTCATGGGGTCGCAAAGAGTTGTACACAACTGAGGACTGAACAATAAAATTTTTAATTGAAGGACAATAGCTTTACAGAATTTTGTTGGTTGCTGCAATACAGCAACATGAATCAGCCATAGATATACGTATATCCCCTCCCTTTTGAACTTCCTCCCTCCCATCTCCGTCCCCATCCCATACTTCTAGATTGTTACAGAGCCCCTGTTTGAGTTCCCTAAGTCATACAGCAAATTCTCACTGGCTATCTATTTTACATATACTAATGTAAGTTTCCATGTTACTCTCTCCATGCATTTCACCCTCTCCTTCCTCCTCCCACCTTGTGTCCATAAGTCTGTTCTCTATGTCTGTGTCTCCATTGTTGCCCTACAAATAACTTCATCGGTACCATCTTTCTAGATTCCATATATATGCATTAGTATATGATATTAATCTTTCTCTTTCTGGACTCTGGGTTCATTCACCTCATTAGAACTGACTCAAATGCACTCCTTTTTATGACTGAGTAATATTTCATTGTGTATATGTACCACAGCTTCTTTATCCATTCATCTGTTGATGGACATCTAGGTTGCTTCCATGTTCTAGCTGCTGTAAATAGTGCTTCATTGAGCACTGAGGTACATGTGTCTTTTTCAATTCTTGTTCCCTCAGGGTATATGCCTAATAGTGGGATTGCTGGGTCAAATGGTGGTTTTATTTCTAGTTTTTCAAGGAATCTCCATACTATCTTCCATAGTGGCCATATCAATTTACATTCCCCCCAATAGTGCAAGAGGGTTCCCTTTTCTACACCCTCCCCAGCATTTCTTGTTCATAAACTTTTAGATGATGGCCATTCTGACTGTGTGAGGTGACATCTCATTGTAGTTTTGATTTGTGTTTTCTAATAATGAGCCATGTTGAGCATCTTTTCATGTGTTTGTTAGCCATCTGTATGTCTTCTTTGGAGAAATATCTGTTTAGGTCTTTTTCCCACCTTTTGATTGGGCTGTTTGTTTTTCTGGTATTGACTTGTATGAGGTGCTGGTATATTTTGGAAATTAATCCTTTGTCAGTTGTTTCATTTTCTATTATTTTCTCCCATTCTGAGGGTTGTCTTTTCACCTTGTTTATAGTTTCCTTTTTAAGTTTAATTAGGTCCCATTTTTTTATTTTTGTTTTTATTTCCATTATTCTAGGAGGTGGGTCATAGAGGATTTTACTTTGATTTATGCCATCAAGTGTTCTGCCTATGTTTTCCTCTAAGAGTATTATAGTTTCTGGTCTTACATTTAAGTCTTTAAACCATGTTGAGTTTATCTTTGTGAATGGTGTTAGCAAATTTTCTATTTCATTATTTCATTCTTTTAAAATATAGCTCTCCAGTTTTCCCAGCACCACTTACTGAAGAGACTTTCTTTGTCCCATTGCATATTCTTAACTCCTTTGTCAAAAATAAGGTGCCCATAGGTGCATGGGTTTATCTCTGGGCTTTCTCTCTTGTTCCACTGGTCTATATTTTTGTTTTTGTGAAAACCCTGGCCTCTTTTAATTCCTGTCCTGTTGCTAAGTGGTTGATCCATTAACCATGAAAGTCAAGTTAGTCTATTCCTCCTCTTTATGGTCTTGCCAAAAGCTCAAGTCACTATCCTAACTACCTATCACTTAAGCAAGAAAACTTTATTTTTAATGGAAATGTTGAGGTTTTGCTGCAGAAATATAGATTGGATAGTGAACATAATGTAATCAGACTATGGGTCTTCCCTCAGCCTTCCCACTGTCACCAAAGCCCCATCATCATGGATTCAGCATCTGAGACAGAGTACCATCAAGTAGAACAAACCATAGGAAGATAACATACATATTCATCGTCCTTGACTCTAGAGATTTCAACCAGGTAACTGGGTCAATTTCAACATTTTGACGAACTAGAAAGTCACTGCTCACAATGGTTTTTGACCAGCTATTCATCAATGAAAGCATATGATACAATCGATAGGCTAATCATCAGCAAACAAGTAGAGAGTGGTGAAGCTGCAGAGAAAGACTGGATTGACGGTTGAAATTGGAGCTTTGGCACAACGAACAGCATAGATTAAGATGGTGGTTCTCAAAGGATAGTCCACAGACATCTAGGGGCCCAAGACCTCTTCAGAGAGTTCATAAAGTGAGAACTATTTTCATAATTATATATAAACATATTTGCCCTTTTCTTTGTGTTGCCATTTTCCCTGATGCTGCAAAAACAATGGTGGGTAAAAGTGCTGGTCCCTTGGTGTACCTTATGGCAGAGGCCTCAATTCTGTATTAATGATCATTGTATCCTTCATTTCTTTATTTGCAGGAGGAAAAAAGCCAGTTTCACTTAAGATATTTATTGACTATATTAGTTGGCTAGGGCTGCTATAACAAATTTCCACAGACTTTTGGCTTAAACAAGACAAACTTATTTTCTCAAATTCTGAGGCTAGAAATCCAAGATCATGCTACCCTCAGAGCTAATGTTTTCTGAGCCCTCTCTCCTTGACTTGTGGATGGTGTCTCCTGTCTCTGTGTGACCAGATTTCCTCTTCTCGTAGGGACACCAGTCAGAATGGATTAGGTCCACCCTAAACCAATCCAAATGGCCCCATTTTAACTTAATTATTTAATGGCCATATCTCCAAGTACATTATCATCCTCCGATACTGAAGGATAGGACTTTAACACATAGATTTGAGAACACCATTCAGTCCATAACACTGAAAGAGTAGTAAAACCATTAATGTTATTAAGTCTCAACTCTTGAGTATGTGTCTTTTTAGTATTCTGTGTGACAAAAACAGAAGTACACATAAAGCACTTCTGCTACAACCCAAATTATTATTTTATCTCAAAGGAAGGTCTTCGTGCAATCATTTGAGTTGCAAACTGAACTAGCTACTTTTTCCATGAAACACCGTTTTTCTGAAAAAAATATGTGTTTAGACTTGAGTAGTTGTCAGACTTTTTTTTTAATGAAGGAACTGAGCATGTCACAACAAGAAAAACAACAGATCCTTGTTGCTAATGGTAAAAAAGCTAATCTTTCAGGCAAAAACTAGGGCTTATAGAAACTTGTTACTGCCCATCATGAGTTGTATGGATCTCCAGTATTTAAATAATGTTCTGATTTAAAGATATTGGTGGTCATATTATCTATTGTGACATTTTTTGTATCATATAATGAGATATGGGCTTCCCTAATAGCTCAGTTGGTAAAGAATCCACCTGCAATGTGGGAGATCCCAGGTTGATGACTGAGTCGGGAAGACCCACTGGAGAAAGGATAAACTACACACTCCAGTATTCTGGCCTGGAAAATTCCATGGACTGTATAGTCTATGGGGTCACAAAGAGTCAGACACAACTGAGTGACTTTCTCTTTCACTTTTCACTTTCAATGAGATATATCAACATGAATAAGTTGTCTAAGTCAGTGATCCAATCATTTCCCAAAGACCAATAGGCAGTGTAATAAAACCATGCATGGGTGACATTTCCATTCAAACTCCAAGCTAGACTAATGGACTTTAATGGAAAGAATATCAGAAGTCCATTATCACAGTTTCTGATTTTACATTGCAACTAACCTACATTTTTCTACAGCATATCTGTATAAGATCAGGTTTTTCTGGTATATTCAACCAAACCATTGAATTGCAATAGATAGAATGCATGAGCAGATATAAGAATATGCCTGTCTTCTACTAAGCCAGCTCTTCCCTGATGGATCACTAAAGACTATGATCAAATATCCCCATTAACCTCCTTCCTTTGGTCTACTTTCCCTGTTTTCTGCCTTTTCTTCCATGTACATGGTTTGAATATTTTTTTAATACACTGTTTTTTTTAATACACTGCAGTTTGCCTATAAGCCTCAAAGAGTACATGTTGATATCAGGAGCAGAGGTGGAGATCAACAAACCAAGTTCAACATCCACAATCCTAATCTTCCAAGATGGAGAATGCCCCCATCTGATCCCAATTCCACACAGAGATGAATGAGAGAAGTCCTTCTTTGAAGGGCTTTACCTAATAAGAGGAGGTTTGAGAGAGATAATAAGGATAAATATGAATGCCACAAAAATTCAGGGCAAGTGGGTGCATCTAAACCAAGCCAGTCTCAAGCAGTCGTTTAGGACTGACCAGGAGGTCAACAGCTATGCTAAGCTCAGATCATAATCCACTGGATCAAAGAAGGTGGGTAAACAACCAAATTGGGGAACAGAAGGGGGAAAGAGCATTTCAGGCAAAACCAATCACAGGGCAAAGGCAAAGAATTATGAAAGACCATGGAGCCTTCAGGAAACAAGCAGTTTGACACAGTTGAGTTTAAGGAAGCAAGTGGGAAAGTATAAGATGTAAACCTAGGAAGATAGGCAAAACTCTGTGTTCCAAACTTTCTTATCTGGGGATAATGGAGAGCAACCAAAATTTTAGCATGTAATTTTATAAGTCATTCCCTCTCTATTTAGCATCTGTGTTAAATAGCTATTTATACTATAAATATTCATTTGAAGGACATGCTAAGGCTGAAGTTCCAATACTTCAGCCACCTGATGGGAAGAGCTGACTCACTGGAAAAGACTCTGATGCTGGAAAAGATTGAAGGCAGCAGGAGAAGGGGACAACAGAGGATGAGATGGTTGGATGGTATCACTGACTCACTGGACATGATTTGAGCAAACTCCGGAAGATAGTGAAGGACAGGGAAGCCTGGTGTGCTGCAGTCCATTGGCTCACAAAGAGTCAGACACAAATTAGCAAAACAACAACAACTGTCTACTATCAGTTCCGTTCAGTTCAGTCACTCAATCATGTCTGACTCTTTGCGACATCATGGACTGCAGCACACTAGGCCTCCCTGTTCATCACCGACATGTGGAGTTTACTCAAACTCATGTCCATTGAGTCAGTGATGGCATCCAACCATCTCATCCTCTGTTGTCCCCTTCTCCTCCTGCCTTCAATCTTTCCCAGTATGAGGGTCTTTTCCAATGAGTCAGCTCTTTGCATCAGGTGGCCAAAGTATTGGAGTTTCAGCTTCAACATCAGTCCTCCCAATAAATATTCAGGACTGATTTCCTTTAGGATGGACTGGTTGAATCTCCTTGCAGACCAAGGGACTCTCAAGAGTCTTCTCCAACACCACAGTTCAAAAGCATCAATTCTTCAGCTCTCAGCCTTCTTTATAGTCCAACTCTCACATCCATACATGATTCTTGGAAAGACCATAACCTTAACTAGATGGACCTTTGTTGGCAAAGTAATGTCTCTGCTTTTTAATATGCTATCTAGCTTGGTCATATCTTTTCTTCTAAGGAGTGAGCATCTTTTAATTTCATGGCTGCAGTCACCATCTACAGTGATTTTGGAGCCCCCCCAAAAAAAGTCTGACACTGTTTCCACTGCTTCCCCATCTATTTGCCATGAAGTGATGGGACTGTATGCCATGCTCTTAGTTTTCTGAATGTTGAGCTTTAAGCCAATTTTTTCACTCTCCTCTTTCACTTTCATCAAAAGGCTGTTTAGTTCCTCTTCACTTTCTGCCATAAGGGTAGTGTCATCTGCATATCTGAGGTTACTGATAATTCTCCTGGCAATCTTGATTCCAGCTTGTGCTTCATCCAGCCCCGCATTTCTCATGGTGTGCTCTGTGTATAAGTTAAATAAGCAGGGTGACAATAGACAGCCTTGACAGCGCTGGAGTGGCCATGAGGAGATACACCACGTCCAGGGCGCCAGAGTGGTGAATGGCTGAGAGGATATACCTCATGTCCAATGTCAGAGAAACCCCAGTAAGACTGTAGGCACTGGAGCAGCTGTGAGGAGATACCCCACATCCAAGGACAAAGAAGAAGCCCCAGCAAGATGGTAGGAGGGGTGAATTCACATTTAGAATCAAACCCCATTCCCACCAGAGACGCATTTGCTCATTGGCCTGCAGACCATCTGGACTTGCCCTCAGATTGTGGGCTGCATTCAGGGCTGTGTCTTTGTTCTGGGACCCAGGCTAAAGCAAACCCCTGAGCACACCCTTCTCATTTTAGAGGACAAAGGCTCAGGGATGCTGGCTCAAATCCATGACCTCATGCCACATGGAACCTCAGCCTGGAACAGGCACTGTCACCTCCACCCACAACTGTGGCCATGTCCCAAAGTCAATGGAGTGGGATGTACACCCATCTGGAGAAGGGATCCTGCAAAGACCCACAGCAAAGACCCTGGAAGATCCTTCTGGTACGAGGAGTGAAACACTGGGACACAACAGCTGCATTCCCCTCAGAATTCAAATCTCAGACCTTTCTGCCATGGCCACAGGATTGCAAGATTCACAGCCCCATAACCACAGAATTGCAGGATTTTAGCATGTCTGAGATTGTAATTGCTTTACATCTCGTACTTTTTGTTTCTCAAAGCTAATTCCATGCAAACCAGTCTCTGATGGCTTCTTGGGAAAGCCTATGCACCAGCACTCGGAGAGAGTCAGTGAGCCTCACAGGGGTTTGTGAGAAGCCAAATTTACTGTTCAGCATACCAACAATATACATCTTGCCACTTCAAAGACTAGCAACTAAACCAGGTATACTTAACAGTCCAAGTTCAATGCTTTCTTCCCTACTGGCCTCCCTCTATGAGGTTCACATTCTCCATTCTCTGCCCAAGCCAACCTCTGCTACATTATCTGTTACTGAGAAAATAACATTTGTTCTCTTTTCTTGTTTTTTGAGTTTTTTAATCACTTCATGGCAAATAGATGGTGAAACAATGGAAATAATGGCTGACTTTGTTTTTCTGGGCTCCAAAATCACTGCAGATGGTGATTGCAGCCTTGAAATTAGAAGACATTTACTCCTTGGAAGGAAAGTTATGTCCAACCTAGACAGCATATTAAAAAGCATAGACATTACTTTGTCAACAAAGGTCTGTTTAGTCAAGGCTATGGTTTTCCCAAGAATCATGTATGGATGTGAGAGTTGGACTATAAAGAAAGCTGAGTGCCGAAGAATTGATGATTTTGAACTGTGGTGTTGGAGAAGACTCTTGAGAGTCCCTTGGTCTGCAAGGAGATTCAACCAGTCCATCCTAAAGGAAATCAGTCCTGAATATTCATTGGAAAGACTGATGCTGAAGCTGAAATTCCAATACTTTGGCCACATGATGCGAAGAGCTGACTCATTGGAAAAGACCCTGATGCTGAGAAAGATTGAGGGCAGGAGAAGGGGATGATAAAGGATGAGATGGTTGGATGGCATCACTGACTCAATGGGCATGGGTTTGGGTGGACTCTGGGAGTTGGTGATGGACAGGGAGGCCTGGCATGCTGTGGTTCATGGGGTTGCAAAGAGTCAGACACGACTGGGTGAATGAACTGAACTGAATCAACAAAAGGGTGTTAGGTTGTGTGTATGGAGATGAAGGTGCTTGGAGTTCATGGGGCAGAGATGCAGTTATATGAAGGGTGGGAAGAAGTCACAAGTTTATACTTAAAATTGAAATTCAAATTAATTATTTAACTTGGATTTGGGTAAGATCTTCCAGTGAAAGTGAGGTCAACCTTTTTCAATTCAATTGATAGCAACAACAATAAAATTCAGTCTTCTTTGATGGCTAATATTTAATGAGGTCTCTTTTGATAACCCAGTATATCCCTTTATTTTCACAGTGATGGACACAAATATCAAAGTAAACCAAAACGAGGGTCTTGAGAGCACCAGACAAAAGATTTCAAAAGGAGTATGATGATGAAGTTCAACAAGAATATAAATAAAAAGCATGGACTGAATTTGGTTAGAGCCAAGGCATCCAGGTACACAGGTTGTGTCTGGCACAAGCACTCTCAGCCAAGAGGATAAGTGGGGCTAAAATTCAACTTGAGATATGCTGGCTGAGCCAAGGCCTTGGTGTAGAATTTCATCAGCTGGAGAAAGGAAAGCCTTTCAGAGAAGCTCACAAAGTTGCCCTCTGTTTGCCAACATAAACCCCAGGAGCTGCCTCTGCATTTTCTGGCAGGTCCCTTTTTTCAGGTCACACACAGTAGCATTCCTGGTCCTGAATTTAGCCAGAATATAGTCAATAGAGAGGATAACATTCTAAGTTTATGTGGAAGCCCTTTCTACTGTATAATACCCTTCAAGTATGAAATGGGGCAGACAGAGGTGATTGGAAAGCTTAGTGAGTTAAAGGAGAAAATACATTGATGACAAATATTTTCTGCCTACCTACAGCTTGTAAAACCCAGTTGAGACATTCAGGTCTGACAGACTCTTCTATGGGAAACCATCCAAGAGTAGATTGCTAGAAAACACAGATGGGAGATGTCATGATTTCTGAAGTCCATTCTAGTCGCAGACTCCAGGGCAGATCTCGGCAGCTGGGCAGAAAGGTCTGAGAAAGAAACACCCAGGAGAAGTTGCCCTGACCTACCACCAAGACTCTTTGATCTTACTATAGCTCAAATTAGAAAAAAAAAAATGCTGGGATGCAGGTTCTCAGAGGCCAGATAGGTCAAAACCAAGGGGAGGTTTTTATAAAGCTCTGTGATACTGTGGGTGGGGTACTACCACCACAATACAAACATCACACAGACCTGTACAGGAACTGTAGGGCTGAAAAGTGGAATTTCCTTGTGAATTCTTCAACCTGGCTACCTTGATATCAGAGTAATTTTCCCATGACTCCCTGAATGAATTCCCACAAAATATCAACTGCCATTTTTAATTAATACAAGGCACTCAGATCCAAATTCATTAAAAAGTTGTTCAAGGCTCTGATGGAAAATTACATGTTACAAACTGTGTTAAATCTGCCTATTCACTAAACATGGAATTTTCTCATTTCCTGTAAATGCTCTATCCTGTTTGTATTTTCCTGTATTTCCTTTCTAAAGCTAACTCCAATAGGGCCTTGCTACACTTGCTCATTTTATTACAAGGTCAATGTGCGAGTTAAATTTTTTAATTTCTTCAGACACCTCTATGGAGAGATTTCTTCCTCCACTTCTCTTTATCCCAGGCATCTATTGGAGCAAAAAGCTCAAGCTTGGAAACCTTAGGACACATAGCAAGCATAAACATGCCCTCTGTCAATTGGCCATGTTCCATAGCCAATTACTCACTTAGTGTCTTCTGCTGAATTTATTCCTCAATATCTTTCTCTAATCCTGCATCTCTGCTTTATAAATTCATACTTTCTTCTTTGACATCTACTCACAGAGTGGATGGATTTCTCCGGTGGCTCAGTGGTAACAAATCAGCCTGCTAATACAGGAGACATGGGTCAACCCCTGGATAGTGAAGTCCCCTGGAGAAGAAAATGGAACCCACTCCAGTATTCTCGCCTAAGAAATCCCATGGACAGAAGATCCTGGTGGGCTGTAATCCATGGGATCTCAAAAGAGGCAGACACAACTGAGGAACTAAACAGTAACAAGGCAGGGTTGATAATCCAGAAACTTTCCACCTCTCAGTTCTTCTTCCCTGTCTCCCTCACCCTGAGCTTGACATTTTCCAACAATGAACTTTTTCAGAACATTTGCATCTCATCTAAAAAATGAAACAAAACAGATCCCTTCCTATTCCTGCTTTTGCTTCTCAATCCTACCTCTGCCCATGTAGGACTGGAAAGTAAGGACTACCTTCCAGCATTTGAGGACTTTTTTTTCTTTGTTTTAAATTTATTTATTTTTTAATTGAAGGATAATTGCTTAAGGAATTTTTCTGTCAATTGAGGACATTTTTCTCAGAGATCTGTCACCAGAGCAGAATTCTGGGGCTGAGTCTGAACTCCGTGATATTCCCTGAACATACCTGACTCAGAAACACCAGACACAAGTTTCTACCTAAATCCAGGTCCAGCTACTACATAACTGGAATTTGCCACTGGACAAAGGTGGGCTATCTACGTATTATTTCTCTAAAGTCTCAGAAAAGAATCTCTGGTTCTACACGATAATAAATATATGAAGCTCCAAGACAAAGGTTGGGATACATGGGTTCTGTGGACTGTGATGGGAACTGTCCAGGTCATAGGTCTTCAGTGGTAGAAGGAAGCATTGTCTCCTGAGAAACTTCAACTCTCTTATCTACTTGTGTTCTCCGATACCACAACTCATTCTACCATCTGTTTATGATAGATCAAATCTACCCAAAAATAGCCTGCACCAAGTCAATATAGTCTTCATTACTCTTCAGACTCAAAGTGAAGTAAATGAATCTGACTGCAGAATAGAATCTTTCCCTCTCTGCAATGCAGACTCAAGAGCTAAGTATAAGACAAGTCTCTAATCATCCCATTTTTACATTTGGATATATTTCTCCTGCTTCCTGTACATAGTTTCTGATACAGATAATTCTGTGATGAAAATTGAGACTCCATCCTACATATACTAATTAATTCAATTATCAGTGCAGATCAAGTGTATGGAGGGAGGACAATATTGAACTGAAATTATTTAACCTCTATGTACAGAAGAAAAATCATACACACCTTCTTCCTACAATAGCTTTCTCTCTGATAGAGGTTTTGCCATAAGGGGTTAGGATGGTTCTCCCATTGCTTTTTGGCTCCACACCCCAAACCATCTGTTCTCTACCATATCTGGAGGAAGATCTCCTTGTTCAGCATTTTTGATACCATCACAATAATCCCAGAAGTCAGACTATACACACTGGCTAATAATCCTGGAAAAACCTATATTCTAAGAGAGAAGTGGAAAGTGATGGGATGCATGGGACCTGGATGCTGAGAAATTCCTCGAGTCCCCTAATGACTCAGGCTTCTCACCACCCACCTAACCCAACCGATGAGTCTTCCTCATGAGGCACCAGAGACCCAGCCTGTGCACATCCTGCGGTTCTGGTGCCCCTGACACCCCACATTTGACTTCCTTTCCTATTCAGAGAAGAAAAGCTGCTGGCTTTCAGCCAGTTCACAGCAGATGTGGGGCACAACTGCCAACTACCCAGGAAGCATCCCCCAGGGCAGGGCATGAGAATCTGCTTCTCAGAAATTCCCATGCTTCTGATCCCATCCATCATCTGACACCTGCCCAAAGAGACAGCCTGGGAAACTTTCTCCTGAGCATCTTCAGGGATTTAATGCTTCCTGTTGGGAACTGAGACATCTGAGTTATGGCCAAGTTTTTAAGAGAATGAGAGTTAAGGGAATTATTAAAAATCAAGTATTACAACTTTACATGTACTTTAGGCATGTCTGCAAATCTACCCAAAACTTGGACGGAATGCCTTCCTAAATCACTGACCTTGCCCATCTCACTCTCTGAATCCAAGTAGTCATCACACACTGGACAGGCTTTCCAAGCCATGAGCAGCAGGACCTTTCCTTTCTCCACATGGAGGACATGGAGCTGGGGATTCTGCTCATCAGAATGTTACTACTAGTTTGTGTCAGATCTTGCAAGGCCGTCCTTGAACCCCAACTGTCTGTGATAGATTGTTCACTGGCTTTCCCTAAGTCTACAGATTTATTTTGCTACCTTTGTGACCTAGGAAAGTGGTCCCTCTGTGCACTGCATACTTGGTAGAGCTGAGGAAGATAGGAAGCACAGGGACAAATTACAAGGCAAGACACAAAGACATTAGTACCAAGGAAAATACTGATGTGAACTCAGAGTGCTCATCATTTGAACTGATACTAACCTGAGCTTCCAAAAAAATATTGTCAATATTACAGTGCATATTTTCTTAGTGTCTCGGAAAGAAAGTATGAGAATTCAAGGAATCCTTGAATCCTCAAATCCTGCAGATATTAAAAAGAAGTGCTTAGCTGTGGCTGGAATAATCCAAAGTCTTAGCAGTAGCTGAGGGAGGTTGCCAGCTGCTGTCCCTGCAGACTGTAAAGTAGGTCATCCATGGCTCTTCATCCTCATCTTTTTGGGTCTTTTGGACCCTCCCTACCACATCCCTCATGTGATTTTATTCTGTTCCCATCAAAACCTGGTATCAAGAAATTACCAAAACCCAGTTCATACTAATTTAATGAAAAATGGAAACAGTTGGAGGCTTTAGGTTCTCTGGGGTTGGGGTGAGAGAGAGGGAGCATTGTATTTAATAGAGATAAGAGCCATGAAAGTGAAAGTTGCATCCAACTCTGCAACCCCATGAACTATACAGTCCATAGCATTCTCCAGGCCAGAATCCTGGAGTGGGGAGCCTTTTCCTTTCTTGGGGATCTTCCCAACCCAGGGATCAAACCCTGGTCTTCCACATTGCAGGCAGATTCTTTACTGGCTGAGCCACCAGGGAAGCCCAGGAATACTGGAGTGGGTAGCCTATCCCTTCTCCAGTGGATCTTCTTGATCCAGGAGGCGAATTGGGGTCTCTGCACTGCAGACGGATTCTTTACCAGCTGAGCCCTAAGAGCCTGAGCTAAAGACTAAAGCAACCATGGCAGAATCTTCAAAGCTTTGGGTACTGCCCAAAATGAAAGATTGAAGTTTGTTCCCTCTTATCTGGAGACTCAGCGTGGATCAGACAAGGAGGGTCTAAAGTCTTCAAGCAGGAACTTCTCTTCTTACGTTCAGGAGGGAGCCCAGAATTGAGACCAATTAAAAAAATTTTTTTTTACTGTGTGTTATTTAATTTAATAGCAGGAATGTGTTTGCATAGTTGCCATTTTTCAGCCGTGAAAGAAACATCCATGTCAGAGAGTGAGTTCAGGTGGGCAGATTGTCTGTGTGGTTGGGAGCCAGAACTCAATGACCTGAGTTCTTCCTTTTCTAAAATTCATTAGTGTCTATATTGAAAAAAACTCAACTGACACCAAAAAATAACTACAGTTACTATTTGGGTATACTCCTTCCCAGTTTTCTTTTTTGATGTATAGATTATTACATACTGTATATGTGGAATTATACTCCATATACACATTTCATCATTTTTTACATTACAAAACCAATTCCATGTTATTAGATATTTATACTGATTGCTATCTTTAATGATCTACATTAATACTATACTTAGAAACTTGCTATATATCAATCAGTTCCTGTATGATGGAAAATTTGGGTAACTTCTACATTTCTCCCATGGTAAAAACTGTTTTAAGGAATATACCCATATGTAACATTTCCATTACTTAAAATTGTGATATGTAATATGAGGGAAACTTTATATATATGTAACTACATACACATGACTATATTATTTACATATGCATACATATACAGTATATATATATACATATATATATGAAGTATGTTCCCACTTTTCCTCAATTAGAAGATTTAAATAAAATTTAAAATAAACCTGAATATATAAGTATATTAAGATTGTAAATAAAATTGTGAAATTTTACCTTAAATGTTTTACTATTTGGGTATACTCCTTCCCAGTTTTCTTTTTTGATGTATAGATTATTACATACTGTATATGTGGAATTATACTCCATATACACATTTCATCATTTTTTACATTACAAAACCAATTCCATGTTATTAGATATTTATACTGATTGCTATCTTTAATGATCTACATTAATACTATACTTAGAAACTTGCTATATATCAATCAGTTCCTGTATGATGGAAAATTTGGGTAACTTCTACATTTCTCCCATGGTAAAAACTGTTTTAAGGAATATACCCATATGTAACATTTCCATTACTTAAAATTGTGATATGTAATATGAGGGAAACTTTATATATATGTAACTACATACACATGACTATATTATTTACATATGCATACATATACAGTATATATATATACATATATATATGAAGTATGTTCCCACTTTTCCTCAATTAGAAGATTTAAATAAAATTTAAAATAAACCTGAATATATAAGTATATTAAGATTGTAAATAAAATTGTGAAATTTTACCTTAAATGTTTAATATGTCAATTCAGTTATACGTACTAATTTAAATCACATATTACATAGTTTATTGATTTTGAAATAAACTTTTTTCCATTCTTAGTTCATAAAATTTATTTTAATTTCTTTAGTAGCAACTTAAGCTGATGTATTTATCATCACTAGAACTGTTTTTTATCTTCAAACATTTTCCAAGCATATCATGTGTCTACATGTGTCTACAATGTGCCTACATTATTTAAATTAAGCACATTGGGAATCCATGTATGAAGTCATCACTAAAACATTTCTAAACCATAGAGCTAATTCACAAGATATTACAACTATTGCTTTTTCACTTAGCCTGTAATTGAGTATTCATGACTCAGCAACAAAACATTCATTTAAAAAGATTTGTTTAAAAAATATTGAACACATAATTTTAAAAGCATAATCCCAAGAAAAGCAGTTAAGTTTTGCTAAATTATACCTATCTTTTTCACTAATCTCTTCAGCTGACTTCCAGAGTATTGTAGAACCTACCTTGATGAAGACCATTCCTGGTAAAAGGATCTTCACTAAGTTGTACTTAACTGTGCAAAATCAAACAATTGTGTGAAAGCATTATAATATTGCTTTTTGTAATTTTTGCAAAGAATCAAATATAAGGGGACTCTTCCTTCTCTGAGAATAATGAGTTTGACTTTTCATTTAAACATATATGGTATTTTCTCACAAGGAATTTCCCAAGGTGAAGATATTTGTTCAAACTAGTATTAGTATCTTCACCCTTTTAATATTAACTAATAGGCTTCCAATAAATATATAGCAATTTATAGTGTTGCCAACATCTTACCAGCATTGAGAACATAACTTTTTCTAACAAAAAATTGCTTAAATTAAAATTTTAATTCTGTTTTTAAAAACTGTTCAGTTGATACTTTATTTACCCAATGAGTGACTTTCTTCATTTGTTCTTTGCCAATTCATCTTTTAGGTCCATACTGTATTGCTTATGAATTTATATGATTATAACAGTTTTTACATGAGTTTCAGAGCATTCAACACAATAACAGCACTGGAGAAAGGATATTTCTGAGATATTCTAGATGGCAGAGGGTGGTGATGGCAAGATGCCAAGGAGAAGATAAAAGGAAGAGGAGGGTTATTGTAAAGCTATGCTTCACTGTGATTACGTACCACGGAGGTTGAAGTGTATTGAATCCTTGTTCAAAAACCACAGTTATGCTCTGCCACATATGTCTCAGCATCAGGAACCAACCTGAGTGTCAGGGGAAAATAATATAGGAGCTTAATACCCACTTGCCCCTGACTCCTTTCTTGAGAGATTTACCCCACATGTCTACTTGCAATAGTTCAGAATGTGACGAGTATCACCAAAGTCACAAAATAAATAATTTCCCCACATTTTAGCAAAATTTATTAAACATATACTCATGGCCATGTAAAAGAGAACATCATGGAAGAAGTATAGGAAGTGGAGTTAACAAAGACTGTGAGTTTGTGTGGGATTCCCAGGTGGCACTAACGGTAAGGAGCCAGCCTGCCAATGCAGGAGACATAAGAGCCACAGGTTCGATCCCTGGGTCAGGAAGATCCCCTGGAGGATATTACAACCAACTGCAATATTCTTGCCTGGAGAATCCCATGGACAGAAGAGCCTGGAGGGCTACCGTCCATAGGGTCGCAAAAAGTTGGACACGACTGAAGCGACTTAGTAGCATGCATGCACACACATTAGCCTGAGTACTGGGTCATTCAGGAGTATATGATGAGGCAAGAAGTTGAACCCACGTCTGTCTGATTTACATAATTCCTCTTTTCATAAGCTCAGTATGAAACGAAATGAGTTTTTGGGAAGTGGTTGTTGGGAACTGAATTCTACTGATTGAAACAGACAGCTTTTTTTTTTTTTTTTTTGAGTAATAGCTTCTATTTATTGGACACTTGCTATGTGATAGGCATTTGATGAAGCACTTTATAAACCTTTACCCCTCTTGGCAATCCTACAATGTGAATATTATAATTACATCCTGTTTTGCAAATAAGGAGATAAAGTGGTGAATGGACTTATCTAAGTCCCCTCTAGCTGGCTAGATTACAGATCCTTTTGTCTGCAAACTCTATTACCTCACAGTCGTGTGATATTGCCCATCATGTCCTGCTGCAATTAGAAATGCTTTGTCCTTTGTTCAGGAGCTGGCACGGCCGCTTTTGTGACACATTTCTAAGTCCATAACTAAAAACGGATCTGCAAGCTGAAAATACAACACTAAGTCCTCAAACTCTGACAGTTCATGCGTCTTGTTCTACGAGAAAACCATCAAATGAGGGAGTAGAGATAGCAAGAAGGTAGTTATTATATGACACTAGACAAATGAAGAGTACAGACCCTTCAAAGGAAAACTGAGTTACCACAAGGTTAAGTAAAGAGACGTGGCAGGTAAATTTTTTTTGAGTAGGGTTAGCTGGGAAGAGATCTTGGAGATGAGCCTTAAGTGGGTCCTTGAAGATTCCACAAGACCTACCCTGACTGGGAATGTTATTTCAGAGTGAAGGAATCTTCTTTCTTCTCATCTCAGAGCAAATGCACCACTTATCCCCACCCATTTACACTATGTGTTTTTGAAATATATTTCTTGGGAACTCAGAAAAATTTCTGATCAATCAGAAGAGAAGTCAATCAATGTGAATCCCACAGGTCTAAGAGCTGACTATTCCTGGCCTGCCCATCACTCTTCTGACCCTGCTAGTGTCTGATCCTAGAGAACAGGGATTAACCCCTTCATCCTGGGATTATAATACCCGTTACCATACCACATTGCTCTCTGTGAGTTTAGAATAGAAAAATAAATTCATGGAGGAAGAAAACTATACCTAGGCTTCCTCCTAGGTTGCTCAAAATGACTGAGCTCATGGCTTGCAAGGGTCCCCAACTTCCAGGATCTAATGCCTGATAATTTGAGGTAGAGCTGATATAACAATAGTAGAAATTAAGTATGCAATAAATATAATGTGTTTTAATCATCCCTTAAAACCATCTGTTTTCCATGTAACCATTCTCAGATGCCAAATAGTCTGGGGACCCCTGCCTCAAAAAAATAATACATCAGCTCAATAAAATTTTTTTAAAATAACTCATTTGCAGTTCACAGATATCACACTTTAATGAAATTCTCATTTATAGAGCAGATATGGAACATATCATCCTTGGGTTACAATTTCTGAAAGAGAGAACTCTTTTAGATATTAATGATAGAACTCTGTTAGATATTAATGTTTCAGCATTTAGTGATGAGTTTATAACATCTCTTTCTGGTGTTATAGGGATTCACAGTTGTAAGAAGAAAAAATGTGAACTAACACCCTGCTTCAGGCAAACAATCATGAAGGAAAAATTATTTCAAGCCCAATAAAGAAAAAGCTTTGAACCTTGAGATGTCTCAAATTATTTGCTGGTTGCAATGGGAATATAAAACTTTACAAAAGATAGATTTTTCTGCCACCATCTTATCCTAACAATGGCTCTTAGCCTTGTCAAGTCATTATGTCTATCCTGACACGATAACATGCTCAGGACATGACTTTCCCGACACAGTATTCCTGCCAAAAATAAGAAAATAAACAAAGCCTAATCCAGCCTTTAGTTCTGTCAGGAGGCAAGGGAGCCAGGAAAACAACAAGCCAGATTCCCAAAAAAAACAACTAGACAAGTCCAGAAAGTGAGATATTCTTCAGGACAAAAGGCCCAGCCCCTTCAAAAATCAATATGATGGAACAAAACACAAGTACAGGAGGGAAAACAATGGAAGGAGAATTATCACATACTGAAGAAACTTACTTTGGCCACCTCATGCTAAAAGCTGACTCATTGGAAAAGACCTGATGTTGGGAGGGATTGGGGGCAGGAGGAGAAGGGGACAATAGAGGATGAGATGGCTGGATGGCATCACTGACTCGATGGACATGAGTTTGAGTGAACTCCAGAAGTTGGTGATGGACAGGGAGGCCTGGTGTGCTGTGATTCATGGGGTCGCAAAGAGTCGGACATGACTGAGCGACTGAACTGAACTGAACTGAAGAAACTTAAGTTAGTAACCTAATTACATGCAGAGTATTTGACTGAACTCTTGTTTCTAAAAACCATCTATAAAAGACAGAATCTGCCTTCCAACGCAGGGGTTGCAGTTTTGATCCTTGGTCTGGCTAAGATAACACGTAGCTGTTTTCGCAACCCCATGATCTGTAGCCCACCAGGTTCCTCTGTCCATAGGATTTCTCAGGCAAGAATACAAGAATGATCCAGAGAGTTGATATGGGGTGGGAGGTGGTGGGTGTGGGGTGGTTCAGGAACTCATGTACACCCGAGACGGATTCATGTCCATATATGGCAAAACCAATACAGTAATGTAAAGTAAAATAAAGTAAAAATAAAAATTTTTTTAATAAATAATAAATAAAAACATCATGCTAAGTAAAAGAAGGCAGACACAAAAAACCACATATTGTATGATTTTATTTATATGAACTCTCTAGAAAAGCCAAATCCATAGAGGCTGAACAAGTATTAGTGTTTTCAAGGGGCTGGAAGTAGGAAGCAATGGAAAGTGATTGTTAAAGTTATGCTGTTTCTTTGGGGGTGATTAAAATGTTCTGGAATTAAATAGTGGTGATAGGTGCATAACATTGTGAATACAGCAAAAAGCACTGAATTGTACACTTTGAAAGGGTGAATTGTATGGAATCTGAATAATATCTTAAAAAGTTTTAAATAAACATATAAAGCCAGAAAAAAAAAAGAATTCTACCTTGCAAATAAGTTCATTTGTACCCTTTTTTAAAGCATGCTTTCTTAAAGAATACTGCTTGGCTCAAAGAAACCCTGAATCCAGCGATGTTTCAAGAAATTGAAACTGTATGTTCATGTGACAACAAAGACTCTGTCAGTGAATACACAGGTAAAATTAATGAGAAACTGCCAGGGATGATGTTGCAGATCTTGAATTATTCTAATTCAAGAAATAGGCATAAATAGTATATCTTAAAATCACTGTCTTTCAAGATCTGAGATAATGACTGTAGCTCAAATCCAGTCTTCCACTTGCATGGGGGTGGGGCAGTGCCAGGCCTCTACAGATGCCCCAAGGACTCCAAGCAGCAGACTCTCAAGCCTACTTCCCTGCACAAGGTGGGCATCACAGAGAAGGTAGGCAAAGGTTTTAACAAAAGACAAAGTGTGCTGGGGGCTCCCTGACTGAGGAGAACTTGACCAGATTTGTCCATTCTTGGGACTTTCTATGGGTCTCAGTTCAAAACCCTGGTCCTTTTTATTTCCTGTCCAGCTCATAAGTGTATTGCTTGATCCATTAACCATGAAAGCCAATTCAGTCTATTCCTCCTCTCTAAGGTTTTGCCAAAAATTCAAGTCACCATCCTAACTACCTGTCATTTAAAGATATAAATAATATTTTTATTGAAAGCTTGAAATATTGCTGCAGAAATATAGTGTGGGTACTGAAAGCATATGTTACAGTTGATAGGCTAATTGCCAGTAAACAAGTTAGAGAGTGGTGAAGTAGTAGAGAAAGCCTGGGTTGACTGCGGCCATTGCAGCTTTGGCAGCACATACCACATAGACTAGGAGAGTGGTTCTCAAAGAACATTCCATGAGCCACAAAGGACCCAAAGACCTTTTCAGGGATTCCATGAGGTCAGACCAAGTTTCATAGTAATATCAAAACCATATTTGCCTTTTTCTCTGTGTTGACATTTGCCCTAGTGGTGCAAAAACAGTGGTGGATAAAACTCCTGATCCCTCAACATGAACAAGACAGAAGTCTTAATTCTACATTAGAGGTCACTGTATCCTTCATTTCTATATTTGCAGGGGGGTAAAAAGCCAGTTTCACTTAAAAATGTTATTGACTGTATTAATTGACTAGGCTGCCATAACAAAATTCCAGAGACTTGGTGGTTTAAACAATAGAAACTTATTTCCTTACAGTTCTGAGGTTAGAAATCTAGGATCAAGGTGTCCACATAGTTGGTTTCTCCTGACTCCTCCTTTCTTGACTTGGAGATGGCCACCGTCTCCCTGTGTCCCCATATGGACTTTCCTCTGCGCATGCAAATCCCTTGTGTCTCTTTGTTTGCTCAAATTTCCTCATTGTACACCAGCCAGACTGGATTAGGGTCCACTCTAATCCAGTGTAAATGGCCCATTTTACCTTATCTTTAAAGGCCTTATCTCCAAAGAAGGATACATTCTGAGGTACGAGGGATAAGGACTTCAATATATGAATTTGGGAAGGATACAGTTCAGGCTGTAACATTGAAAAGGCAATAAAACTGTTACTTTTATTAAATCTCCACTATTGAGTATATGTCTTTTTAAAAAAATATAAATTTATTTATTGTAATTGGAGGCTAATTACTTTACAGTATTGTAGTGGTTTTGCCATACATTGACATGAATCTGCCATGGGTGTACACGTGTTCCCCATCCTGAACGCCCCCCCTCCCCTCCCATCCCTCTGGGTCATCCCACTGCACCAGCCCCAAGCACCCTGTCTCATGCATTGAACCTGGACTGGCAATTCATTTCACATATGATAATATACATGTTTCAATGCCATTCTCCCAAATTATCCCACCCTTGCCCTCTCCCACAGAGTCCAAAAGACTGTTCTATACATGTGTGTCTCTTTTGCTATCTCACATACACTGTTATCGTTACCACCTTTCTAAATTCCATATATATGCGTTAGTATACTGTATTGGTGTTTTTCTTTCTGGCTTATTTCACTCTGTGTAATTGGCTCCAGTTTCATCCACCTCATTAGAACTGATTCAAATGTATTCGTTTTAATGGCTGAGTAATACCCCATTGTGTATATGTACCTCAGCTTTCTTATCCATTCATCTGCTGGTGGACATCTAGGTTGCTTCCATGTCCTGGCTATTATAAACAGTGCTGCAATGAACATTGGGGTACACGTGTCTCTTTCAATTGTGGTTTCCTTGGTGTGTATGCCCAATAGTGAGATTGCTGGGTCATATGGCAGTTTTTTAAGGAATCTCCACACTGTTCTCCATAGTTGCTGTACTAGTTTGCATTCCCACCAACAGTGTAAGAGGGTTCCCTTTTCTCCACATCCTCTCCAGCATTAATTGCTTGTAGACTTTTGGATAGCAACCATTCTGACTGGTGTAAAATGGTACCTCATTGTGGTTTTGATTTGCATTTCTCTGATAATGAATGGTGTTGAGAATCTTTTCATGTGTCTCTCAGCCATCTGTATGTCTTCTTTGGAGAAATGTCTGTTTAGTTCTTTGGTCCATTTTTTGATTGGGTCTTTTATTTTTCTGGAATTGAGCTGCAGGAGTTGCTTGTATATTTTTGAGATTAATTCTTTGTCAGTTGCTTCATTTGCTATTATTTTCTCCCACTCGGAAGGCTGTCTTTTCACCTTGTTTATAGTTTCCTTTATTGTGCTAAAGCTTTTAAGTTTAATAGGCTCCATTTGTTTATTTTTGCTTTTATTTCCAATATCCTGGGAAGTGGGTCATAGAGGATCCTGCTGTGACTTATTTCGGAGAGTGTTTTGTCTATGTTTTCTTCTCGGAGTTTTATAGTTTCTGGTCTTACATTTAGATCTTTAATCCATTTTGAGTTTATTTTTGTGTATGGTGTTAGAAAGTGTTCTAGTTTCATTCTTTTACAAGCGGTTGACCAGTTTTCTCAGCACCACTTGTTAAAAAGATTGTCTTTTCTCCATTGTATATTCTTGCCTCCTTTGTCAAAGATAAAGTGTCCATAGGTACATGGATTTATCTCTGGGCTTTCTATTTTGTTCCATTGATTTATATTTCTGTCTTTGTGCCAGTACCATACTCTCTTGATGACTGTGGCTTTGTAGTAGAGCCTGAAGTCAGGCAGATTGATTTCTCCAGTTCCATTCTTCTTTCTCAAGATTGTTTGGCTATTCAAGTTTTTTTGTATTTCCAAACAAACTGTGAAATTATTTGTTCTAGTTCTGTGAAAAATACCATTGGTAGCTTGATAGGGATTGCATTGAATATATAGGTTGCTTTGGATAGTATACTCATTTTCAATAGATTGATTCTTCCAGTCCATGAACATGGTATATTTCTCCATCTATTTGTGTCCTCTTTGATTTCTTTCACCAGTGTTTTATAGTTTTCTATACGAAATTAAAAGACGCCTTCTCCTTGAAAGGAAAGTTATGACCAACCTAGACAGCATATTCAAAAGCAGAGACATTACTTTGTCAACAAAGGTCTATCTAGTCAAGGCTACGGTTTTTCCAGTAGTCATGTATGGATGTGAGAGTTGGACTGTGAAGAAAGCTAAGCGCTGAAGAATTGATGCTTTTGAACTGTGGTGTTGGAGAAGACTCTTGAGAGTCCCTTGGACGTCAAGGAGATCCAACCAGTGCATCCTAAAGGAGATCAGTCCTGGGTGTTCATTGGAAGTACTGATGTTGAAACTGAAACTCCAATACTTTGGCCACCCATGTGAAGAGTTGACTCACTGAAAAAGACTCTGATGCTGGGAAGGATTGGGGGCAAGAGGAGAAGGGGACGACAGAAGATGGGATGGCTGGATGGCATCACCGACTTGATGGACATGGGTTTGGGTGGACTCTGGAAGTTGGTGATGGACAGGGAGGCCTGGTGTGCTGCCATTCATGGGGTTTCAGAGTCAGACACTACTGAGTGACTGAACTGAACTGATATATAGGTCTTTTGTTTCTTTCAGTAGATATATTCCTAAGTATTTTATTCTTTTCATTGCAATGGTGAATGGAATTGTTTCCTTAATTTCTTTCTGTTTTCTCATTGTTAGTGTATAGGAATGCAAGGGATTTCTGCATGTTAATTTTATATCCTGCAGCTTTACTATATTCATTGATTAGCTCTAGTAATTTTCTGGTGGAGTATTTAGGGTTTTCTATGTAGAGGATCATGTCATCTGCAAACAGTGAGAGTTTTACTTCTTCTTTTCCAATCTGAATTCCTTTTATTTCTTTTTCTGCTCTGCTATGGCCAAAACTTCCAAAACTATGTTGAATAGTCGTGGTGAGAGTGGGCACCCTTGTCTTGTTTCTGACTTTAGGGGAAATGCTTTCAATTTTTCACCATTGAGGATAATGTTTGCTGTGGATTTGTCATATATAGCTCTTACTATTTTGAGGTATATTCCTTCTATTCCTGCTTTCTGGAGCGTTTTATCATAAATGGATGTTGAATTTTGTCAAAGGCTTTCTCTGCATCTATTGAGATAATCATATGGTTTTTATCTTGCAATTTGTTAATGTAGTATAGTACATTGATTGATTTGTGGATATTGAAGAATCCTTGTATTCCTGGGATAAAGCCCACTTGTTCATGATGTAGGTTCTTTTTAATATGTTGCTAGATTCTATTTGCTAGAATTTTGTTAAGGATTTTTGCATCTATGTTCATCAGTGATATTTTCCTGTAGTTTTCTTTTTTTGTGGCATCTTTTTCTGATTTTGGTATTAGGGTGATGGGGCCTCATAGAATGAGTTTGGAAGTTTACCTTCCTCTGCAATTTTGAAGAGTTTGAGTAGAACAGATGTTAGCTCTTCTCTAAATTCTTGGTAGAGTTCAGCTGTGAAGCAGTCTGGTCCTGGGCTTTTGTTTTCTGGAAGATTTCTGATTACAGTTTCAATTTCCATGCTTGTGATGGATCTGTTAAGATTTTTTATATTTCTTCCTGGTTCAGTTGTGGAAAGTTGTACTTTTCTAAGAATCTGTCCATTTCTTCCAAGTTGTTCATTTTATTGGCATATAGTTCCTAATAGTAGTCTCTCATGATTCTTTGTACTTCTATGTTGTCTGTTGTGATCTCTCCATTTTCATTTCTAATTTTGATCTGATTCCTCTCCCTTTGTTTCTTGATGAGTCTGGCTAATGGTTTGTCAATTTTATCTTCTCAAAGAACCAGCTTTTGGCTTTGTTAACTTTTGCTATGATCTCTTTTGTTTCTTTTGCATTTATTTCTGCCTTAATTTTAAAGATTTCTTTTCTACTAACCCTAGAGTTCTTCATCTCTTCCTTTTCTAGTTGCTTTAGGTGTAGAGTTAGGTTATTTATTTGACTTTTTTCTTGTTTTGTGAGATAAGGCTGGATTGCTATGAACCTTCCCCTTAGCACTGCTTTTACAGTGTCCCACAGGTTTTGGGTTGTTGTGTTTTCATTTTCATTCATTTCTATGCATATTTTGGTTTATTTTTTTATTTCTTCTGTGATTTGTTGGTTATTCAGCAGCGTGTTGTTCAGCCTCCATATGTTGAAATTTTTAATAGTTTTTCTCCTGTAATTGACATCTAATCTTACTGCATTGTGGTCAGAAAAGAAGCTTGGAATGATTTCAATTTTTTTGAATTTACCAAGGCTAGATTTATGGCCCAGGATGTGATCTATCCTGGAGAGGATTCTGTGTACACTTGAGAAAAAGGTGAAATTCATTGTTTGGGGGTGATATGTCCTATAGATATCAATTAAGTCTAACTGGTCTATTGTATCATTTAAGTTTTTGTTTCCTTGTTAATTTTCTGTTTAGTTGATCTATCCATCGGTGTGAGTGGGGTATTAACACACTATTATTGTGTTATTGTTAATTTTCCCTTTCATACTTGCTGGCATTTGTCTCACATATTGCGGTGCTCCTATGTTGGGTGCACATATATTTATAATTGTTATATCTTCTTCTTGGATTGATCCTTTGATCATTATGTAGTGGCCTTCTTTGTCTCTCTTCACAACCTTTGTTTTAAAGTCTATTTTATCTGATATGAGTATTTCTACTCCTGCTTTCTTTTGGCCTCTATTTGTGTAGAATATCTTTTCCCAGCCCTTCACTTTCAGTCTGTATGTGTCCCCTGTTTTGAGGTGGGTCTCTTGTAGACAACATACATAGGAGTCATGTTTTTGTATCCATTCAGTCAGTCTTTGTCTTTTGGTTGAGGCATTCAACCCATTTACATTTAAGGTAATTATTGATGAGTATGATCCCATTGCTATTTACTTTGTTGTTTTGGATTCAAGTTTATACACCTTTTCTGTGTTTCCTGTCTAGAGCAGATTCTTTAGCAATTGTTGAAGAGCTGGTTTGGTGGTGCTGAATTCTCTCAGCTTTTGCTTGTCTGTAAAGTTTTTTATTTCTCCTTCATATTTGAATGAGATCCTCGCTGGGTACCCTAATCTGGGCTGTAGGTTTTTCTGTTTCATCACTTTAAGTATTCCTGCCATTCCCTCCTGGCCTGAAGAGTTTCTATTGAAAGATCTGTAGTTATCCTTATGGGAATCCCCTTGTGTGTTTTTTGTTGTTTTTCCCTTGCTGCTTTTAATATTTGTTGTTTGTGTTTGATCTTTGTTTTGATTAATATGTGTCTTGGGGTGTTTTGCCTTGGGTTTATTCTGTTTGGGACTCTCTGGGTTTCTTGGACTTGGGTGATTATTTCCTTCCCCATTTTAGGGAAGTTTTCAACTATTATCTCCTCAAGTATTTTCTCATGGTCTTTCTTTTTGTCTTCTTCTTCTAGGACTCCTTGATTTGAATGATGGGCCATTTAACATTGTCCCAGAGATCTCTGAGGTTGTCCTCATTTAATTCTTTTATTCTTTTTTCCTCTCTGCTTCATTTATTTCTACCATTCTATCTTCTACCTCATTTATCCTATCTTCTGCCTCCGTTATTCTACTGTTGGTTCCCTCCAAAGTGTTCTTGATCTCATGTATTGCATTATTCATTATATATTGACTCTTTTTTATTTCTTCTAGGTCTTTGTTAAACCTTTCTTGCATCTTCTCCATCCTTGTCTCCAGGCTATTTATCTGTAACTCCATTTTGTTTTCAAGATTTTGGATCATTTTCACTATCATTATTTGGAATTTTTTATCAGGTAGATTCCCTAAATCTTCCTCTTTTGTTTGGTTTGATGGGCATGTATCCTGTTCCTTTACCTGCTGGGTATTTCTCTGCCTTTCATCTTGTTTATATTGCTGTGTTTGGGGTGGCCTTTCCATATTCTGGCAGTTTGTGGTTCCTCTTTATTGTGGAGGTTCCTCACTGTGGGTAGGGCTGGATGGGTGACTGTCAAGGTTTCCTAGTTAGGGAAGCTTGTGTCAGTGGGTGTTCTGGTGGGTGGAGCTGGATTTCTTCTCTCTGGAGTGCAATTAAGTGTCCAGTAGTGAGTTTTGAGATGTCAGTGGGTTTGGTGTGACTTTGGGCAGCCTGTATATTGAAGCTCAGGGCTATGTTCCTGTATTGCTGGAGAATTTGCGTGGTATGTCTTGCTCTGGAGCTTGTTTGCCCTTGAATGGTGCTTGGTTTCAGTAAGGTATGGAGGCTTTTGATGAGCTCCTATCGATTAATGTTCCCTGGAGTCAAGAGTTCTCTGGTGTTCTCAAGATTTGCACTGAAGCCTCCTGCCTCTGGTATTCAGTCTTATTCTTACAGTAGCCTCAAGACTTCTCCATCTCCTTTCGAAGACCATGGGCTGTCTTTCTGGGTTCCTGATGTCCTCTGCCAGCATTCAGAAGTTGTTTTGTGGACTTTTCTCAGTGTTCAATGTTCTTTTGATGAATTTGTGGGGGGAAAAGTGGTCTCCCCGTCCTATTCCTCTGCCATCCTAGAACGGCCCCCGAGTACATGTCTTTCTAGTATTCCGTGTGACAAAAGTGGAAGCACACACAGAGCACTTCTGCTGCATTCCAGATTATCAGATCATCTCAAGGGAAAGATGTGAGCCACTGCTTCAGCCACAAGCTGAACTAGCCACTTTTTCATGCCTGAACAAGCTATTTTGCTTGACAGAATAACTGGCAGAGAAACCGTGGTTAATCAGATCTTGGTAGTTGTCAGGTATTTTCTTGGAAATGAATTGAGCCTGCACATCAAGAAAAACAATCAACCGTTGCTGCTGATGATAAAAATCTAAGTGTTCAGGCAAAAATTAGAATTTGGGGGTTTCCCTGGTGGCTCAGTGGTAAAGAATCTGCCAGCCAATGCAGGAGACATGGGTTCTATTCCTGATCTGGGAGCTCCCACATGCCACAGAGCAACTAAGCCCAGAGTGCTACAACTATTGAGCCTGTGCTCAAGAGCCCAGGAGCCACAACTACTGTAGCTGGAGCACCCAGAACCCATGTTCTGCAACAAAAGAAGCCACTGAAATGAGAAGTCCATACACCACAACTAGAAGTTAACCCCCACTCTCCACAACTAACAAAAAGTTGGCACAATAACAAAGATCCAGCACAGCCAAAAATAAATAAATAAATAAAAATTTTTTAATATATATATATTAAAAACAGAATTTGGGAAACTTGTATCTTCCATATGAGCTGTATGATTCCCTAGTGTTAAACACTGTTCTGATTTTTAAATATTGGTGGTCATATTAACTACTGTGATACATTTGATATTGTATAATGAAATATGCCAACATGCAGAAATTGTCTAACTCAGTGAACCAATTATTTTGCAAAAAGACTAATGGATAATATTACAAAACCATGCATGGCTGAAAGTTCCAATCAAAATGCTGGCTAGACCAGAGGATTTTAATGGAAAAGAATAAGAAAAGTTCATAGCACATTTTCAGATTTCAAATTGCAACCAACTTACTTTTTTGGACTACCTGTTTGTCTGTATAAGGACAAATTTTGCTCATATATTTCAACCATACTGAAATATTGCAATAGATAGAAGGCATACGTATATGAGTAAACCCAGCTGTCTTCTAATAAGCCAGCTCTACCCTGATGGTTATCTGAAGACTATGATCACACAAACGCCTCCAGATTCTCCCAAGCTGTTCCTGCCTGTATGTGGTTGAAAGTTTTTTCAATAGCCTAGTATTCAGCTTTGAATACACTGCAGTGTGTCTATAACCTTCAAAGAGTACATGTCAATATCAGGAGCAGGGGGTGGAGATAAATAAAGCAAGTTCAGAGTCCACAATTGCAAAATTAAAAGCTTTAGGATGCCCTAGTTTAGTCCCCATTTCTTTTCTTGACCTGGCACCTCATAAATTTTCTCCAAGTGCTCTGAGTCTCCAGTAGGAAACCTGATCCCACCCAAGACTGGAGAAACCATGATGAACTCAGTACCCTCAGATCGTCCCTGTTCTTTGATCCCCTCTGAGAATGCACTCCTCTGACAATGAGAATGACCCAGCCTCTTATCAGGAAGAGATGAACTTCAGGATGAACCCACCCTGGGCCTGCCCCTCCCCTTTCCCACAGAAGAGCATCTCCTACAACAGTGAAAAGCTACATAAAGAAAGAAAATGCCAGGCTGCCCAGGCCATTCTAAGGGCACTCCAGGGGAAAAGATCACCTGGAGGATGGAGCAGATGCTAAGATACTTTCAAATAACAAATGTCAGAATAAAAGACCAAAGTTTAAGTGTACCAAAAACTATCACAGAACTAGGAATTGGGATACTTTATTTCTTGTGTGTTCTTTTCAAGTTGAGTGGCTTGGCCCATTGTGAAACCCCTCTGCATCTTTCTAGATTCTTTCCTCTGAACACATAGAGAAGTGAACATATGATCCTTGAAGACTGTCTTATCTATGACACTCTAGGATGCTTCTCCAAAGGCACAGTTCTCCTTGATTACTCGTGTTAATGGAAAGAAAGCAATTTGAATACTTCAAATATGCAGACAACACAGAACTCGTTTCTCTTTGGCTTTGGGATATATTTCATGACGTGGAGCAAAGCACAACAAATTTATCTTCTCAGTGATGCCTGTGCTGTGCTGTGCTTAGTCGCTCAGTTGTGTCCGACTTCTTGCAACTCCGTGGACTGTAGCCTGCCAGGCTTCTCTGTCCAGGCAACAAAACTGGAATGGGTTGCCATGCCCTCCTCTAGAGGATCTTTCCAGCCCAGGGATTGAATCCAGGTCTACTGCATTGCAAGTGGATTCTTTACAGTCTGAGCCACCAGAGAAGCCAATGCTTAACTCAGGCTAATGTTAAAAACCCAGTTATTTACAACTAATGGTGCAAATAACTGGGCAGAGTTGTTTTCAGATAACTGTGCTCAGATAGACAAATGTAAGATGGTATTTCATCGAGCACCCAGGGTCAGAGAGAGCAGGGGACCAGGAATGGGTGCTGGCCCTGGTTCTGTCACCTCAAGCTTATCCTTTCTCAATACGAGATACCACATCTCTAAAATAGTTTCTGAAGGCAGTGTCAGAGCACTCAATCAGCAAGGCACTGTGCTGGAACACAGGACACAGAGATGAGCAAGAGAAATCTCTCCTCTCGAGGCTCTTTACCTAATGAAAATGAAAGGAATGGGGTTTTGAGAGCAATGATATGGATCAGCACTGGATACAAGAAGATTCAGGGAAAGGGGTACATCTAACACAGTCCAGTCTTAAGCAGTCATTTAGGACTTCCCAGGGATATCCACAGCTAAGCTCAGACCAGCAATTCAATAGGATCTAAGGAAGTGAGTAAGGGACCAAACTGGAGAACTAAAAAAAGAAAGGGCATTTCAGACAAAAGCAATCACAGGGCAAAGAACAGAAGAATGAAAGATCACGGCCCTTTCAGGAAGGAAGTAGTCTGAGGCAACTGAGTTTAAGGGAGCATGTGGTAAGGTATAAGATATAGGACTAAAAGGTAAGCAAAAGCCTGTGTTCCAAACTATCTTATTCTGAACTAAGTGGGGAGCTACCACAAATTCTGGAAGGTAATTTCACAGTTGGGGTCCCTCCAAGGCTTAGCATCTATATTAATCAGCTCTTGGCCTAGGAGACAAGTAGGGTTAAAATTCAGCTTGAGTTCTGCTGGCTGAGCCAAGATCCTGGTGTGGAGCTGCATCGGCTGGAGAAAGGGAAGCCTTCAAGAAAGCTCACAAAGCAGCCCTCTCTTCACCAGATTGAACCCAAGGGCTACCTCTACATTCGCCCAGCAGGTCAACTTTCCCAAGTCACACTAAGTAGTATATGGGCTACTGGCCCTGAATTTAGCACCAGAGAGTCAATGGAGAAGATATTCTAAGTTTATGTGAAAGTCCTTTGTCGGTTGTATTATCCTCCCCATGTGCAAAGTGGAGTGAAGAGAATTAATTTGAGAGCTGAGCAAGATAAAGGAGAAATTATATTAGCCACAAACATTTTTTGCCTACCTACAGCTTGTAGAATCCAGTTGAGACATTCAAGTCTGGCAAACTCTTCTGGGGAAATTCTAGAGTAGACTAGCCAGAAGGCATAGTAAGAGTAGACATCATGACTTGATCTGTTCTAGTCACAAACTCCAAGACAGATCTAGCCAGGGGTTCAGAAGAGCCTCAGACAGAAACAACCGGCTCTGGCCTAAGCCAAATCCTTTTGATCTTGCTGGAGCATGACTTGGAGAAAACACCTGGCCCTGTAGTTCTAAGAGGCCACACTGGGCAAAACCGTAGGGGAGGTTTTTGTAAAGGACTGTAGCATTGTGGGTGGGATACTCACGGTGATACAAAACCCACAGAGACCTGTACAAAAACTGCAGGAGCCCAAAAGACATTTCCTTGGGAAATCCATAGCCTGGCTACCCTGCCCTAGGGAACTAACACAGAAAGTAGCTGTCCTTCCTTCCTCTGTGACCCAGAAGGGATGCCAGAAAACTGTCTGAACCCAGAGAGGTGACACCCCAATCCCACCCCCACCCCCCAAGTGCCCCTACCAGCTGCTACTGCTAGCCTCTCTCTCTCTGCTGTTTTCTCTTGGATTTTCTCTTGGTATTTCACCCATATTTGAGGAATACAAAAAGGTGATCCTTGAAAACTCTCCTTGTCTTGGTTTCTACTGTAAAAGAGAGTCATATGGAATTTCTGAACCCAAATTCCTAGAGACATTTGCCTATGTGCTTCGCTATGCAGTTTGGGAAGATGAACTTAAAGACAGGGATTTGGTTTTAGGTCATCACCAGTAGTAGCTGCTCATTCTAACACTGAATATACTATAAATCCCCAGTACAGCACTGGTACTTCATGCTGTCACTGTGGATATGCCACATGTTATCTGACTTAAGCAGCTCTGGTATCTGTGAAGCCCTTGACTCTGAAATAGCCATGGATCCAAGATCCATCCCCTGAGCAACACTCATCTTCTCAGACTGAGAGTTAAGTGTGCATCTAGGAAATGAGAAAATTTTTAAATAACAGAAAGCAACCATTCCAAGAACTTTACAAAATGTCCTGTACAGGAAATGTCCACCATAAGGAGTGTGTGCTTTTACCTTCTCTTCAGACAACAAGCTTCCAAAAGCAAACCCAAAAGCAATTGCAATTCTGCAATTGACTAAATGAGCATGAACCAGTTGGATGAGCGTCAAGTGCCATCTTTCAAAGAGCCAAACCCTTAAGATCCTCCCATCCTCAAGCTGATAAGGAGAAGAAAGGTAGGAGCACTGCTGAGGTTTTTGGAAAGCCCTCAAGCATTGTGTGAGACTGACAAGCTCATCTTCGGAAAAGGGACCCGCCTCATCGTGGAACCAAGTAAGTAATTCATTTATCTGTTCTTTGAAAGGTAACCCTCCATCTCAGGGGGTGGAAATATCAGGGAATGTGAAATGGGTAGTAATAGCACCAATATTGTGTCAAGGAGGGGTTTGGGGAAGATATGAGCTACCGTTAAGCTCCTCCATAGGAACTGGGGGGGGGGGGTTGTTTTTATAAAAGAGGATTTGGGGGTTGCAAAAGACCCCCACAGAGCTCAGGGAGACTGAGAAAGCTTCTGTCCAATGCCTGAGCTTCGGGTCAGGCTGTAGAAACCACACAATCACTGGCTCAACTCCTCCAGGAGAGTCATAACCGACCAGGCAGAAGGTTAGGCTGAGTCTGGGTGACTCTATCAAGCTGACTCCAGATATATCTTTAAGCCAAACACTCGCTCTTAGGAGAGCTCAGCACTGTATCAGCTTCCTGGGCACAGAGGCTTAGGCCAGGGTAAGTGGGCTGGTGCAGCTCCATTTTACTTCAGAAAAAGGGAACCAGTTCCAGAAATCTGTTTCTAATCATTTGCAAATGGAAATTGGGTGACTAGTGAGGAAGAAAGTGGATGTGCTAAGCTTTCTTTAAGGCCTATAGGACATAGCCAGGTGTAGCTCCCTAAGGGCTCATGGCGTCCATCTTCCTCACTAAGGGTGCGCAGTGCCACTCACTAATTAACAGTCATAAAGGAATCGGTTGCTAATGTTGTCAAAGGTCTGTGCTCAACTCAGAAGGCATCTTCTCATGTCATTTAAGTGACATTTTAATTCAATTGTGTCTTGTTTAGAAAAAAAAAAAAAGATTGTAATCTCCAGTGGGCAACAGCTTCCAATTAGAAAGTGAAAATTAATATTAAGCTAGAAAATGTAATAAACAACACAAAACCTCATTTCAAAGATCCTAGGGGAGTCTGGCAAGGGGATCTCAAATTTGTTGGGGCCCCCTCATCTGCTGGAGCTGTCTGCTGGAAAAGTAACAGCACAACCTGGCCTGACGCCCTGGTGTTCAGATTGTATTTTCTAAGGTAAAAGAAGACTACAGAGAAGTGGGGTGAAAGTGTGATGGAGTGGGCTCCTCTCATAGAATGGCCGGGGACAGAACTGTCTTGAGTGTATGAATTGAAGGAGGCGTAGAATTGAGATCAGACGAAGGGAAGGGGAGAAGTGCAGGCCGGTCACCCCCCAACCTCACACACAAAAGGGAATAGGGGGCAGGGGCTTTGCACCCAGAAAAAGATGGAGAGTCAAAGTCGGCTAGCAGAGTCAGAGCAAAGAAAATCATATATCTATTTTTTTTAATCATAATAAGATTTGAAAATTCAACTAATTAAGGTTCTTCCCTTTAGACCTTGTTGGCTTTAATTTTTCTCACTAAAATAACAGTTTATCCACATTCCTGACAAAGCTAGTGACTGAGTTCCTTTATCTCCCTTTGTTCACCGAGTTCTTCCTAATGAATTAAGTTCTTCCGTTTACTGACTTACTTGAGCCAATGTTGCCCTAAGTGTAGGATGCGTAACTTATGATTTTCAGTGGTACATAGACAGACGTTCTTTTCATTTGAATTGCATTATCTTTTAATGGTATCAGCATAGTACAACTAGGTTGTCAAACCTATGTGATTTAAAGTTTCCTCTTAATTGTAGTTTAAGTTCAAATGTGAGTAAATTTAAAGAAAATTATTAAGCAAATCTTATGACTAATGGAAATGACCCAAAATAAAAGCCCCAAAAGAGATGTGATTAATTGAAGTTTAAGAAACACTGAGCTGGTGCCTTCCATTGCCCTTTGAGATGAAAAGATAGCAGGCATCCAGAGAAGGCATATCTTTTAGTGTAGCCCAGATCCAGAATATCTTTGCACAGTGACTTCTTTTTAGCCAACACATATTGGATAAAGAAGGATCACTGCAAATCCAGATCCTTTATCTTCTCAGAAGCCTACTACTTTCTTTTGATGCTCTCTTTTCTCAGGAGCTTCTGTCAAGTTCTTACTTGCAGGGCTCCCCAGTTGCACCAAACTAGCAGGTCTACACAGACAGACCCACCGTCACAGGTCCACCATAGCTTTTAACCCTCCAGATGGAAAAAAACTAGGGTTGCCACTTAACTTCATAAACCAGAACCAGAGTAAGGACAAAACGGCAAGGAATGAAGTCCAACAATGTAAATATGTGCTACTGACCATGACAATGACAGGAGCTTAGAAAGGGTAGTCGGGAACATTTTCAGCCAGTGGGCCGCTGGATGGACTTAGGATTATATATACTGTTATATGATATTCATACACCATCATCATATCAACTACCGCTTTTTGAGAGCCTACTGTGTATTGGGCCACTGGACTAGGCACTTTATTCATGAATGTTATTCTACTTGGTTCTCACATGATTACGCAAAAAGTACTACTACTTGCATTTTTATAGATCAGGAGAGGTTCCCCAAGATCACACAGCTTAGCAAAGTTAAAATTGGTATCATCTGTCAATTCCGGACTTCCCTGGTGGCTCAGAGGTTAAAGCGTCTGCCTCCAATGCGGGAGACCTGGGTTCGATCCCTGGGTCGGGAAGATCCCTGGAGAAGGAAATGGCAACCCACTCCAGTATTCTCGCTTGGAGAATCTCATGGACTGAGGAGCCTGGTGGGCTGCAGTCCATGGGGTCACAAAGAGTCAGACACGACTGAGTGACTTTACTTACTTACTTACTTATCTGTCAATTCCAAACCCTGTGCACTTAAAACACTCTGCTCTTCCGGGGACTTCAGTTGGACTGGGGCACCTGTGGAGGTTTTTCCTGCCTGGCTCTCCCACTCAGGCTCCTAATGAGCTTCTTTCCAAGCTGCCTGCCAAGTCAGAAGCAACAGTTAAGCTATTTCCCTTCCAGCTGCCACCCCCACCACAATCCTTCACCAAGGCAGAACTCCTGCCCCCCAGCCAAAACCAATTACCCAAAGAGGCATTCTCCAGGCAAGGCCCACCCCCCACATTACACCCCTCAGGCACGAGGGTCCCTAAACTCAGAAAGGTTCAGACAATGATCAGAGCATCACCCTTTCTTTCTAGAAAGAGAAGTCCACAAAATCCTGGGCTCATCCACAGGTTTCTAAAAGGCCAAGAGAAAGCTTTCCCACTCCCGTCTTTGGCATTCGTTCCCTCTCACGCAGGAGGAGCATCTCCCAAAACAGAGCCTTGACCTGCTGTACTTTCTGCCTGGAACCATTTTCTCTCATGAACTCACCCTAGCTTTCTCACCACCTTCTCCAGGTCTTACTCAAACGTCACAGCTAGTGAGGCCTTCTTCAACCACCCCCTGTCTGCTGCAGCCCTTGCTTTATTTTTTTAATTTGATTTAATTTTTGGCTGCACTGGGTCTTCATTGCTGCTTGCAGGCTTTCTTGAGTTGTGGCAATCGGGGATACTCTCTACCTGTGGTGTGTGGGCTCCTCATTGCAATCGCTTCTCATTGCAGAGCATGGGCTCTGCACACCTGGGCTCAGTAGTTGCGGTGCACAGGCTTAGTTGCCCTGCAGCAGGTGGAATCTTCCTAGACCAGGGATTGTACCCACATCCCTTGCATTTTCAGGCCAATTCTTAACCACTGGACCACCAGGGAAGTCCACCTTGCTTTTTTTTTTAAGTGGCATTATTCATGTTTTACAGGAGACCTTAACTGTCTATATTAGAGACTCTATGATAACCATTATTTAAGGTAAATGTTCCATGGGGTCACAAAGTCAGACACAACTGAGCGACTGAACACACACATGCATGGCTTCACAGGGTTGTCCCAACAAAGGCCCACAACCTGGGGGCTTAAGCCAGAAGCGCATCCTCTTGCAGTCTGGAGTCCACCTTGCTTTATTTCGTATAGCCTTCATCTCCATCCGAAACTTTGAATGCTTATTTATCAGCTATCCCCCTTGTTCCATGAGGACAAGGGCTACATGGAAAACAGTAGGTAAATATTTGTTGAATGAATGAATAGACAAATGAATGGATGGATGAATGGACAAGTCAGCAGTGGTATAAGGCAAAAGGAAACAGAAATGTAAGCAAGCTAGGCACTTCCAGAGCCAAGCCTGATCCCAGCTCACAACCTGTGACAAGTCACTGGCACTATACGCAGGGCACTCTTCTAGGTGCCGGGAAATCAGCAGGAACAAAACAGACAGAAACCCATGCCTTGTTGGAGCTTACAGTGTACTGTAAAAGACAGATGATAAACTCACCACCTAAAATATTATATATTTTAGGTGGTGATAAACCCTGTGAAGAAAATAAACCACAGAAGAGAAATAAAGCATATCAATAGAAGGGGGCAGTGTGCAGTTTTTAACGAAGAAGTTATAGAAGGCCTCATTGGAAAATTGACATTTGAGCAGAGACCCGAGGGGGTGACGGAGTGAGTTATGCAGATTTCTGAAGGATGAGCACTTCTAGGCAGAGGGAACACAAGCCCTACCCAGGGTACATGAAGGACAGCAAAGAATCCTGGGTGGCTGCAGGAGAATGAGTGACCAGGAGAGAGTTTGCAAACGAAGTCAGGTTGATAATGTAGAAAAGATGGCTTGTAAGTCACTGTACGGAGAAGGCAATGGCACCTCAACCCAGTACTCTTGCCTGGAAAATCCCATGGGTGGAGGAGCCTGGTGGGCTGCAGTCCACGGGGTCACTAAGAGTCAGACAGGACTGAGTGACTTCACTTTCACTTTTCACTTTCATGCATTGGAGAAGGAAATGGCAACCCACTCCAGTGTCCTTGCCTGGAGAATCCCAGGGACGGGGGAGCCTGGTGGGCTGCCATCCATGGGGTCGCCCAGAGTCAGACACGACTGAAGTGACTTAGCAATAACAAGTCACTGTAAGGACCTGTACTTTTTGATTTAAGAGGGGAGGTTAGACAAGGGAATGGTGGTCAAACCTGGCCCTGGTAAGAGACCAGAGCAGGCAGAAACCTGGATTCCAGTCCTCACTTTTATCCCAAACACCAAAGAAACAAGGTCCTCTCCTGTCTCAGCAACCTCTCCCTACACCTTGCCCTGGGGGGCTCTGAGCTTAGTGCAACTACATTCTCCTGCTTCAAGTAAAATTTTTACTCTGAGTCTAACCCTAATAAGCATTCTAATACGTACACTGAACATTTACAGAATGCTTTATATGTACACCCTTTCCCTTAATCTTACAACCTCTCAATACAGAAGACAGTATCCTCATTTTATAAAGGAGGCAAATGAAGCTCAGCGACCTTAAGGAACTTGGCCAAGATTACACACTTAGTAAGTAGGAAACTGAGTGGATTTGATTTCAGGTTCTCTGATTCCTTTCTACTTCACACAACTGAGAACCATTCTCCATTTTAGTGATTCTCAAAGTATGATATGCAATCCTGTATGGGCTGTAAACTGATCTGAAAAATCTGCATATTTTCTCCCTGGATTTTTGTGAGTAACATACAGCAATTTCATAGACTCTGGTTTTTACATATGACAGAAGCTATTTTAACTGTCATATCTAAGTGTAAGTATGCCATTAAAGTTTGCTCAAATTTGAAATTCATGAATATATTATTAAAATGTTATTAAAATAGACTTTAGTTCTATTTTATACCAAGTCTGGCTGCTGCACCATGCTTGTCAATGATACAAAGCTCTGATTGGATAGGAAATGGAATTCTCCTGAAAGGTTCTGAGTGAGGCTCATAATTTACTAGATCTTGCCCCCACGTAAGTATAGCCCAAGGGTTGAGAATCACCATTCTATAACCAACAGGATTCCCCAGTGGCTCAGTGGTAAAGAATCCACCTGCAATGAGGAGCCGCTGAGATGCTGGTTCATTCTCAGGGTCAGGAAGATCCCCAGGAGGAGGGCATGGCAACCCACTCCAGAATTCTTGCCTGGAGAATCCCATGGACAGAGGAACTTAGTGGGCTATAGTTCATGGGGTTGCAAAGAGTTGGACATGACTGAAGCAATTTAGCATACCCTCATGCACTCTATGACCAATAGCCCACCTTTTTTGCTCCAGACTGGGAATTGTTTTTCAATATCTCTTATCCAGACTGCAAATTCAGACTATAACATGGCAAAAGTCTAGATTTCTATTTGACACAGGAATCACTTCCTGCTTTGTCCTGAAGGGTAGCTCCCAAGACAGAGGAAGAAAGAGGTTAAGCAGATGAGACAGAAAATCTCATCCAATGACTATCACATGACTTGGCAACTGGGGCCAGGCTTGCGGTAAGGAAAAGGCAAGGCAGTTTTTAGACTGGGTTTATCAGCTGTGCAGAATCCACTAATATTTGGAAAAGGAACCTATCTAACGTGGAACCAAGTAAGTGACTCGGTTTTCTTCTTCTTTTTCTTCCTCTTTTGACCACTGTATCTGTCAATTATCTTTGTTAAATATTTTCCCAATTCATCAGTTTAGGAAACACTTCTCAGGTTGTTGAAAGTCCCTCCAGCAAGTGATTTAGCAAGGGATGGTGGAGGGGGAGGGACTGAGTTTCTGATAAAATCCAGGGTGGGAATGCATTGTAGTAGTCTTCTTGGTCCACTCTCTATCCCGGCGTGTCTTGGTGGCCTTCCCGCTACCTGACTACCCTTAGAGAACCAGCTTACTTAACACCCATGCATTCGCCATTTACAGATCTGGGCCATGACCAGACCTGTCTTACAGCACATCTAATGAATGTGAGTGGCAAGCACGTTAGGCCAAGAATTGAAAGACTGAGTTCTAATCCTTCTTTCTGACCAGCTCTGTGACTTAACTTCACAGTACTTGAGTTTCCCTCTAGCTGATTCACATGATTTCCAAGGTGTCTTCCAGCTTAGCACACTAAGATCCTGAATATCAGCCAGACCAATTCTAAGGAACAATATATTAGGAAAAGAAAGAAAGTCCAGTGATGTGAATGTCTTATGATCCAGTGGAAATTCTGAGATTTAATGAAAAATGACGCTGAAAACGGAGTCTATATGCCCATTACTTAGTCTTTGTGTGGCCAAGGAATTCTGACAAGTGGCAGCTGAAGCTCCTTTCAGTCCTGTCATCTATTACTCTGGTTCAGTGGATGACAACTGGGGTCTGGAGACCTAAGAGTCAAACACAGCTCAGTCACTATCTTAACGGCTTGTTCGCTCCAATGACTTCATCTGTAAGACAGATCTAATAATATCAGCTCATGGAGCTTGTTATGATAGTGTTTGTTGAGGTAGTGTAAGCACAAGCCATCTGGAAGTAGTAAAATACTTATAGAAATGGCAGACATCTGAGAGTATTGGGATCTTTTTAAAAGACTCCCAGTCTTTTGCAGAAATGACTTTTGGTCCAGCCATCACGTCTTCCAACTCTAACTGAGGCATGGTCCTTTCTGATTGACTTGAACCTTACAGCTGTGTTTCTGCTGAAAATAGCCATTTGACATTCTCAGCAAAACCAAATTAGTTCCTTTCTCTCTGTGAAAATATGATTGTGAAGCAAGATCTTGGGGTAAGAGATGACAGGTTGAGGAGATAATAGCAGTAAACCCTGGGACTTCCCTAAATGCCAACACTCAGAAGATAACACACATCAAAGAAGCTGCCAAAATGAAAGGCTTAGATCTCAGAAATACTTGTAGAGCTCTATGTACCCAGCTAACCCATCCACTTCCAAACAGATGGACTAGGCAGGGAGAGAATAGGTAGTAAGGTTTTGGGTCATGATGTCTGAAATGGTGTACTGATAACACAACTCGTCTTTGGAAATGAGACTCAACTCATCATGGAACTGAGTGAGTTATGCATTTTATTTAGTGTGTATATTCCCTTGGAATCGTGGTACAGTCCTGTATAAGCAGAGCTTCTTGAGAAGTTAGGAGGTTCTAAATGGGAAATCCATTGTCATTGCTGTTGTTGCTATAAAGAGTCAGCATAAAACTGGGGAATAAAATCATTAGATCTATCTTAAGAAAATATTCTATATATACTTGGAAACTCTCTTCTGAGGATTAGTATTGATACGTCTTCTGCAACTGCTTAAATAAAGCCCTGGTCAGACTTCTGGCCCCTAGTCAGGGACTGGGACTAGGGAAAAGGCAAGCTCTGGATCTTTAGAGTCTTTCCACTGTTTATGAGGGGAAAAAGTCATGGTCACAGCATAGGGAGAGGGAAGGTTAGAAGAAGAAAAATATTATTAAAGAAGGAGTTGCTGCAAAAGCACCTTCTCTGCCTCAGATGTCAATAACGAATCTGCCCTTGTCTCTTTTTTTGCTGAAAACTTGCATTAAATCATCATGCCTGGCTCACACTAAATTATTTCCAAGGTCCCATCCTTGTTTGAGTCTGCTGAGATCCATTTTGTGCTCACTTCCCTTGTTGGCCCGAATCTGAGGATTCTGTAAAAGGTCAGGAGTCTACACCAAAAGTACGGACACAGCCCCCAACTTCAGGACAATAGGGAAGTAGAGGGCTCTCCTAGGGATACTGCCCATGGACAGTCTGTTCCAGTGTTTGGAAATCCAGGGGCCATCTTCAGGTAGTTTGGCTAGCTGCCAAGCATCAGTCACTGGAACCAGTCCTGAGAACAACAGTCTCTCAGAAGCTTTCCAAAATGCCAAGGCTAATGGGGCATTGGTTAGATTCTGATTTTACTTATTTCAGAGGCAATAAAGAAGTGGAGAAATGTACATGAATGTGAGGAGGCGATCTGACAGTCCTGAAAGGGACTGGCAGTGTCAACGTGGTCTCTGCCTCTCAGAGGGTAATATAAACTTACAGGTGTTCTTGATTGCCTCGGGCTTCCAGGGAAATGGTGGAATTTGGTGAGTTTTCTTATCTTTGAGGAGAGGGAAACTAGAGCAATGAAAAGGAGGAAAAACAGAATCACATTGTAACTGATTGCAGTCTGATTGATGCTGGGCAAATTGCATCTGAGCAAAAAGTATTGTGTTTCATTTTCCCTTTAAATCATTTCCACTTGAAATTCAGAGTTATCTGCAGTGTTAGAATCAAATCTCTGAGGCTATGCCTTTGGGAGTCCTAAGGAAGAAGGAAAGAGATGAAACTGAAGCTTAGACCCTCTGCTGAGATGCTGACTTGTGCTCTCCAATGATATCCCAATTGCTTCTCCAGTTTTCTCTTCCTGCAGTGATTGAGTATAATATGATGATATGAGGCTCAGGTAGGGGGTTTAAGAATTTCAAATCAAGCTCCAATCCTTAAATTTGGACAGCAAAGAATGGTCCTTCCCTTTGGCCTAGCTCTAACCCTGGACTCTTGATTTTTTGGTGATGAGACAAAGTAATCTATAGGGTTTTAAGTTCTATTTCACATGATTACTCTGTCCTCTTGAGGCTTGTATCTGGATCCAGAGTCAAGAGAAATTATAAAACAAAAATAAGCAATCAAAGCAAGCTTTGGTTTCCCTGACCTGTGTCCATGACACGCAGCACCACTGGGTTCCTCTGTCAGCTACCAATTTCTTGTTCAACCCTCGGTTCCTTAGAAAGTCTTTCCACAGGCTCAGGGAATTAGAAAGTAGATTTGTTGTTACTGTGCGACTCAGTCTGAGTGATGGGGGAGAAATTAGTTTCTAATCAAAAAGCAGGATTGTGACCCAAGAGAAAGGAAACAGAATATGAGAAAAAGAGCTATGCCTAAAACTCTCCTCGGCCTAACATTCATTACAAGAAATGTCAATATCCAGTGTCCCATTCCTACTCCCAAGCTAGTGTGTTCTCGGCGAGTCCTTCCAATGGAAGGGTGTTAGATCTTCCATCTTGGAGGCAGCTACTAGTCTCCTGTCCCCCTCTGCTGCTCTGTCTTAGCCCTGTCCCCTGTCCCCCTGCTCCTGGGCTGGGGCTTTCATGCTCACCTCCTTACCCAGCAGTTACAGTACTCTTAGCTTCAAAGGGAACTGGGACTCTGTGTGCTCAGCCCCCTGATTTCATCAAGTGCAGCTTGGTAGCTCTCTGAGCCATGGGCTGTCTAGACTGGAACCTGACCTGTGGAGGCAGGACACAGATGCTCTAGCCCAGGCCCCAGAGCCAGCCCCAGGCTGGTTACTTGTCAGGCAGTGTCGCAATGTGCTCCTGGGACACTCGGCAGATATATTTTGGAGCTGGCACCAAACTCTTCGTGGAGCCCCGTAAGTTGATTGTTTTTTCCTATACATTTCTAGGGATAAGTTGACTCCTGGGACTAGGCTTGCCATCCAGTTTGTGGTACATGAGAAAGTATAACTAGGAGATGGAGTGGTACAGATGTGGAGTGGGGCACAGTAAAGACACTAGGCTGAGTAGCGAAGTAGCTCTGTGATTATTATTACTAGAAAAAAATAAAATTATTTCTGAAAAAAGAGCAGCCCAGAAAGCACAGAGAAGTCTAGCAGAAGAATCATACCGATATGTTGCAATATCAGATGCAGGGGGGCAGAGGCCCGAATTCTCCACGTGGTTGCTTTATCCTTCCACATCGCTTTGGCTAAGCTGACTACTGTGTGTGTCTTTGTGCCACCTGAAAAATGTCCTGCAGCTGGAAGACTTAGGAGAGAGATGGTTAACCTAATGAGAGTAATCAGGTAGAGCAAGCTTATATTTCAGTGTTCAAATCAAAGGCTATCTTGACAGAGATCTTTGAAATTGTGAGTGACGTCTGTTATCAATGTTTCAGTGCTTAGGGAACCTATAAGGTGCTCTATAAGAATCTAGAACATAGATGATTTTTATAAATTAAGGAAGACTGTTCAGAGAAGGTATACACTTCTCTTTGTATGTTTACCAGCACATAACCTTGGTATTAGATAGTACTCACATAAAAAGAAAGTCTGAAAATAACAATTGCCCACACAAATAGCACTTTGAAAACACGTGCCAAAATGTAGTTATAATTGTGGACCAAGAAGAAAGATTGGAAATTCGCAAAAGACAAGCAATTACATCTTTAAATTTTAGACTACAATGTAGTGCAAATTTTACACAGCTTCAAATTTATATTTTGTTTAGGCCTAATATAAAATAGACTGGGTTACATATGACAACATGTTTTATAAAAACCTAAATTTATATTAAGTTTAGGCCTAATATAAAATAGACTGGGTTACATGTGACAACTATATTGAATGCATTCTATTTTTTTAAAAAGGCTTGGTTCAGTCATATAGCCTTTTTTTTTAGTTACCATGATACTAAAGAATGATTTAAAGCCTTTACCTTCAAACAACTGTTTTGAACAGATAGACATTAATTTAGGAAGAGGATCTGAGAAAAATGTTTTTTCAAACCAATGCATCATGCTCTATCTGTAATACTAACAGCTTCAGAGCTCAATATTCTGAGTGTATGACCTTCTTCAGACATCTGTCTTGTTGGTTATATCAAATTGTTCAAGTTATTCAAGCCAGATCTCTACATCCCAGAGTGATTATTAACACCTGCCTTTGAATTTGAATTTTAAATCCCAAGCAAGGCTTAATTTTCCAACTAAATCAGACTAGGGTTGGATCATATTTTTAAGTAACGAAGAAAATAGGAATGTTTGGGCTTTGGTTTTTAATGGACTAGTTTCCTTTCTCTATAACTCATAGCTCCCTTGAAAATCAACCAGATTCATCTCACCAAATCAGTATTGTGAGCAAGAAATGCCACAGTTCTGAAGGGAGATGACTGAACAGAATGTGTGGTTTCCAAGCCGTTACTGCTGGGCTTATCAGTGTCGGTTATCAGCGGCTTCAGCTCTGCCGGAAACAAAACAATGAAGCTTTTCTCCTTTTAGGTTCCAGGAGAGCTCTTTGAAAAATCCCCAGCACCCTCCCCACACACACACACACCTGATTTTAAGGAAAGAAAAAGATGCATACACAGAGTAGCAGATAAATGATTGTCCAAGATAAGGCAGGAGAGGAGAGAAGGCTGGGAGGAGACCCAACTATTGTAACCCATATCCCACCGCTCCACTTAGAACAAAACAGGAAGAAATGGGCTTAAGCTGGTTTCATGCTCGTAAGGACTTCTGAGAAGGATAGTTATTATTCTCTGATTAAAAACTCAAAAGAAACTCTAGGGTAGATCCTTACAAGAGAACAAGAGTTCACCTGAAGGCAGAGAGATGGACCACTTAACTTTAGCAGATCCCTTCCAGCCCAAAAAATAGGAATGACACCTTGAAGTAATGTCAACACTAATATCTGCAGAGTGTTGGAAACCCTATGGAGCCCTTTTCAGACTCTGCTTTGATCTCACGCAAGGGTTCGTGCATTTAAAATAAACCAACTACAGCACAACTTAAGCTTGGTGCTCTGTGATGACCTGGAGGGGTGAGATGGTGAGCGGGTGGGGGTAGGGGGGTTGAGAGGGAAGCTAAGAGGGAGGGGGATATATGTATACTTAGAGCTAGTTCAAATGTTGTACAGTAGAATCTAACACAAATTTGTAAAGCAATTATACTCCAATTTTAAAAAAATTTTAATAAATAAAATGGATGATATTCAGAAATTAAATAAATGTACTGATTCAGATAGATATTTAGCCTAACTCAACCGTCCAGAGGATCGACTAATAAAATATAGATAATTGAAACTCAGTTGACCTAGACACTTCTTTGTATTTGTCATTGTCTACTCTGCTCCCAGTCACATCTCTTCGCATCTCCTAACTAGGAGTCAAACTGCCTGCCTTTCATTTCTGCTTCCTTTGGTCATCCTTCCATGGAGATGCTAACAAGTTCAGGTCACTAACAGGATGCAGGAAAGTCTGGATTGCGGTGTTTGGCCCCAGGGAAACTGAGGGAAAGAGCATTGTTCAACTCCCACTTGTGGATAATCATCTCACAAAATAAACTGATTATATTTGCAGGAAGTCAATCTCCTGCCAGCCCATCTGTTTTTGTCATGAAAAATGGGACAGACGTCGCTTGTTTGGTGAAGGAGTTCTACCCCAAAGATATAACTATAAGTCTGCAATCATCCAAGAAAATAAAAGAATATGACCCTGCTATTGTCGTCTCACCTGGGGGGAAGTACAGTGCTGTCAAGCTTGGTCGGTATGGCGATGCTGATTCAGTAACATGTTCGGTTGAACACAACAAAAAAACCTGGCACTCTTCTGACTTTGAACCAAAGAAAGATATTTCAGGTAGGTCCTATCTGGCCTCAAAGGGCTGGGGTTGTGGGGAAGAAAAATTGAGGGAAAGACAAGTTGGAGATGTAAACTCTTGACAGATCACATTCAATATGGCATCATGCTGGAAATAAGACTTAGGTTCAGATTTAAGGATTAGGCTTAATTCCCACCCTTGAACAGGAATTAAACTTGTTACATCTCTGAGCTGGAATCTAGGATAAAATCCATCTTATTTCATCCCTCTCTCTCCTCTTCACCAAACTCTGTCTCCTTCCTACTAAAGACTCTAGGATTGAACATTCATGTGGGATCTGATCTAGTGTGAGTGCCCCAACCAAGGGCCACCCAGCTTATCTTGGGGTTCATTATCCCAGTCTTCCTACAAATTAGAGGCATACCAGGATGTTGGCTTCATGGCCTAATGGGAAAAACACCTCAAGACAGGAAGCATGTTGACTGTGTCAATAGCTGTAGGACCTTAACCAAGTCATGCTTCTGGTCCTTAGTTTACTTACTTAAAGTCACCTCCAGCTCTAAAACCTGAAAGCCCTTGAGCCTCTCAGTTGTCATTGTAACCCTGACCACTGCTGTTTGTTCCAGAAACAACTCCAAAACCGAAAGAATCTAAAAACAGCACAGAAGCTAAAGTTCCAGAGAAAGCTGGAGTTCCAGTGACCTGCTATGAGCCCCAAGGTTAGTTGAAGCCAAAAGGCCAACTTCAAAATTGAGGTTAAAGCAAATTCTCTCATTGTCAGATGGGGCCCCAAATCATTCTATTTCAAAAGAAAACAAAAACCATACTTGAGTCCAGTTGGCTCCCTCCAACTCTTCAAGCAGAGTCTTCCTGACTATAAGAATGAGTTTTCCCAAAGTTTGCTTTGCTAACTGTGAACAGCACCTTCAGGTCTGTGAAGGCTGTCTGGCACCACGCTGGGCTTCAGACCAGGAAGAATGATGGTGATGCGAGGCGGGCTGGTGTCAGTGCTGTAAGCCAATACCTGGCAGGAAATTTAGTGTCTTGCTAAGTGAATGAACCATCACTCTCGTTCATCCGCAGTGCAACCCGGGAAGGTGAACATGATGTCCCTCTCGGTGCTGGGGCTCCGAATGCTGTTTGCCAAGAGTGTCGCCGTCAATTTTCTCTTGACTGCCAAGTTATTTTTCTTTTAAGGTAAGAACTAGCTGCTTCTTATTCCTAACTCCACCCAAACCATGCTACATGTGGAGAAAGGAGTTTAAGACTGATAAGAAGCATTGGGAAAGGAAAAAACACATAGAGACATATTATGATTTAATAAGGTGGGCCTTTCTAGATACTTAACATTACACTCTGCCTCCTGTTGGCCTTTTATTTCAAGCCAGACTCAAAATTCATGTAATATAATGTAATATCAGTCATAACCCTCACCTTCAACTGAGGAGCTAGAAAAACTGGACCTAAACAGGAAAAATCTTTTTCTTTATTGCTATTTTTGTGTACATGGCCAAAGGACCATGGGCTTTTTGAGAGACCATCAGTAAAGGCTCACTTGATGAATATTCAAGGAAGCAGAACTTGTCTTTGCCAGACAAAGGTGATGCCAGTTCTTGATCCTTAGTCATAGGACTCGATGTGTCGACCAGCCTATCTTTGGGATGAACCCACACGCCTATTCTTAGTGAACAGCTCACTAGTAACCACTCAGGATGCATGCAAATTGAGGCTGAGATGTGACCTATCTGCCTGTTACTTGCATTCCCTCTTCTGGTTACTTGTTATTGTTGTTCCATCGCTAAGTCTTTGAGACTCCAAGGACTGCAGCACGCCCCACTTCCCTGTCCTTCACTCTCTCCCGGAGTTTGCTCAAACTCATGTCCATTGAGTCAATGATGTTATCTAACCATCTCATCCTCTGCCACCACTTTCTTCTCTTGCCCTCAATCTTTCCCAGCATCAGGGTCTTTTCCAATGAATTAGCTCTTTGCATCAGGTGGCCTAAGTATCTTAGACATGAAATTTGAACCAGAACTTAGGTTTGCCTATAAAGCTCCTTCTCCAGTGCCACCAAACACCCCTCAGGCCCAGCTCCTGATCTAAGGACAATCCTAGACTTAACGTGTTGGACTTAACCAACCTAGCCTGCAAGCATCCTCAGTCATTCCCCAACAGGTGAGGGTTTTACCAGCCGTCCCAAGGACACGGGCCAAATAGTTACATGAAAAGGACCTTCTGACCTCAGTAGGAATCAGAAGCACTAGATTTTCATTCCAGCTTTGTCACTAACTCACTACAATCCCTGAGCCAGTTTTCTTCACTCTGTTGGACCTGGGTTATCACATCTGTAATGCAAAGGAGTGAAAAATAACTAAAGGAGAGCAGATGGGTTTTATGACTGGTGCCAACACTGATAAACTGGTAGTGACTAGCTGAACTATCACCTGTGTAGAAGGGAAATGTGCCAGGATAGGTCTGCAGTGGTACAACCACTGCAAGTACTGACCATCCCCATGACTGCTACGATTCCTTCCAGCACTGAAGGTCTATGATTCTATAGCTCTGACAGTTTTCCTTCATTTGCAGGCTGACTGGCATAAGAAGGCTGCATTCCCTGAAAGAAACCAAAAGCCTACAGGGAAGCTATCTCCTAGGCTTTCAACTTTTTGGTGATTCAAGTTGACCCAACCCAGCCTTGCTTAAATGGCTGCTCCCCAAACTGGTTTTCCTTTAAAGGCAACAAACCCAGCTTATCCTTCAGCCTGATGAAAGACAGAAGTCCTGGGGAGTAGGGGCATATGGCCCCAACTGTTTTATATGCTGCTTTATAAAGGGATAAGTGATATGAAGGTATATAGGACTCATTTTTTCCCTATGACTGACATACTTTGAAAGTGGTCTTTTGTTCCTTTGACTATCTTTGCCTCCAGAACTAGAAAGTGGGACCCATCCGGTTCCCAGCTCCATCCTCCAAGAGGCAAAATAGATCCTGGGGAAAGGAGAGCGGGTGTCCTTCTACCTAAATGTAAAAGCCTCTGCTCAACCCAGCACTAGACTTGCCCAAACTAGCGTTCTCATCCACAAAAGCACTTTCTGCTTCCCCTAGTACTTGAGAAACAAAGCAACACTTGACTCCCTAATACTCTCTGTGTAGGCAGTGGGGTTTCTAAAGTCTCATCTAAATACTCTCAGAGCTATTAGCAGAGATCAGAGTAAAATGCAGAGGAAATGTGCTTTCCTTGACTTAACAAACGTGAATTATTGCAAGTTCCAGGCACTGTGCTAAGTGCAAAAATAAGTAAGACATGGGTCTTGCTTTCAAGCAACTCACTGTGCAAGTATTTTTGGAGGGAGGGATAGGAGTGAGTCCCCAATATTTCCCTGTAAAACCAGAGTCTTCCTGGACCCCTTGCCTGCCCATCTGTGCATGGGGAATCTGAGGGCATTGGATCTTTGGTGTTGATGGTTTCTGCCGTTCTTTGTCTTTGTTGCATTTATTAAAGTGCATTGTATGTACCTTCCTTCTGGCTTTATTTATTGCGGACCACTGCAGGGGGAAGGGGGGTGGTTGTGAATTCACTAGTAGTCAGACAAAAACCAAACTGAGCTCATAGGTCACACCACAGCTTCCGGGCCCCTAGCTCAGCCCTGGGTTTCCTGCTGTTGCTGCTGCGGCTGGTACAGCAACAGCAGCACCCCTCCCCGCATGTGGCCACTGCCCTCTGCTCCTCTCACCTCAGCAAGGCCAGCTTAATCCCTTTGCAGGAACACAGGTAGCAGAGGCCGAAAAACCCAGCACTGTGGGTGCCTCAGCACCTATGTGAGGTGTCAGCTGGGGACTCATGAGGTTACCAGTGAAAGAGCAAGGCTCACCCACCACTCCCCCACCTTTGCCATCTGCAGACTGCCACATCAGGTCCTCACACCCCAAACCAAAGAAAACAGCCAGCTGCATTCTGAGTCAGTGAGTTTAGGACAATCTAGATGGATAAGCCAGGTCTATCCTGGGAAAAACCACGAGAAGATTGCACACATCTTCACCTCATGGGCGTCAAAAATGCCTGTTTTCAAAACATGTGCATCTGTTACCTTGGGCCATTCTTAGAATATTTCTCTGAAGTTGCTAAAAACTAAAAGATCATAGATTCATTTTGCAGATGGAAAAAAAAATGTCCCTCAAAAAGTTGTGTACCTTGTCCGAAGTCATTCAGTGGGGCAGGGATATTTCTGGGAGCAGAACCAAGTTATCAGGGGTGCCAACTCCAAGTTTAAACAGTCCTGCACTTAGCATGTGAATGAGCCACCCACTGGCCCACTTTGATCATCAGCAAAAGGCAACCTAGCATTTTATAGGACTAAGAATTTCTTCCACCAAAAGGACCCTCCAGGAAAGACTTAAGGCTGGAGCCAGAGAGGACTGTGGCTGCCTTCAGGTGTGGGGACCTTGCTACCATGGATTATAGGTTTCCAGAGCTTTCACATGCAGAATTCAAGTCCCAGAAGGACCCAAAAGGAGTTTACAGAAGAGCATCACACACACTCAGTAGGTGGCAGGACAGAAGCCCCAGAGGCGGAGTCATTTGCCTGAAACTTTGGCTCCCTCACCCGTGTTCTTTCCTTCCCTCTCTATAGTGACTGCTCTCCACTTGCCTGTGCTCAAGCCAGACAAACTGCTGCCCAAGCTGCCTACTGCTACAGCCTCTAGGGCACAGCTGCATGGGAGCACCCAGAAATGCTCCCTTGGCTCAGGCATTAACCAGCTCAGTGATCTTCTGATTGTCCCTCACTTCTCTGGGCTTTTCCTATAAAATAACATCTAACGCTTCTACCAGGGCAGGGCTGAGGGTGTATCTATTTTTGTCATCACATCTTAGTTTTGCCTGGAGGTAATTCTCTCCCCTGGGGATGCTACTGGGCTCCAAACTCAGGAACTTGGAAGCTGGGATTCTGGTTTTCACAGACTGCTTTCTGGGAATATCTCAATGCTCTTTGGTGAAAGGAAAATATTCTCCAGACAAAGTAAAAAGGAGGTACCAAAGAACATCCCAGAGAAATAAGGTGACTACTCAAGATGTGCTTGAAAGGTAAACTGCGGAAATTTTTTAAAGTAAATAACTTTGTGTCCATTTTGAATCTTGAAGGGGAAACAGTCCAATTCCAACAATGGATAAATGATGGAGATAAAATAAACACACTTCCAATGGGCTCTCTTTAGATTGGTCCCCCACCCACCCCATCTGGCTATCTGCCCAGGGCACACAGCACATCCCTGTCAAGCCCTTCTCTGTATCAGGCACAACCCAAGCACCAGGGTCCCTCACACAGGCAGTCTCCCTTCCCCACCACAGGTACCAGGGAAGCAAGGGCCCTCTATGAAATGGAGTGACATCTCCTCCATTGGAAGTCGGGGTGCTCCCCTGCAAGTGACCAGGCTTTTTCGTATTTGGCGGAAACGTTAGGGCACCTTCCAAGGCCAGACTGGACCACAGAATGACAGGGAAGAAGGATGCCTGTTCAAGGCCATGAGCTGCCCAGAGAAGCAGCCCTGCCAGGCTGTGCCCAGGGGTTTGTGTGCAGACTTCCTGGGCGCCTGCATCACCGTGGGAGCTCCAAAGCACAGTAGTAAGTGGCAGCGTCTTCAGGCCTCACGGAGGAGATCACCAAGTGGAAGGTTTTGTGGCTCACGCTATGCTGCACGGTAAATCTACCCCGAGCAAAATCCGCGTCATGGGATCTAGTGTTGTCCCTGTACAGGACAAACTGGAAGACACCATCTGGCGTCTTTCGGTACCAGTATAAGTCTGGATCTGAATATGTGGTTTGGAAGGTGCACTGCAGTATCACCTCTCTGCCACTCGCCACTCTCTGCTCCGGGGAACTCTGGGTCACTTGGTTACACAGCACGCCCCTGTCTGTGAAGAGAAAAAAATAAGGAAACAGTGAAGCACTGCATTCTGCAGGTCCTGGGTCCAGCACAGGCCCAGCCGGGGGAACTCAATGGGCAGAGGCAGGGGGAGGACACAGAGAGGAAAATTAAAGGCAGAAAATAACTGGAAGATCTAGTGTGAATGGGAAAGAGCCCAAGCCTTGGGAAATCAGAAACAGGGAAACGGGTGATAGAATAAGTGGGACAAGCAGTGAGTACACTTACAGAAAAGCAAAAGGCTGAAGCCCACAGGGAGAAACATCTTTTTGTATCAAGGAGGGGGATATACATAAACCCAGGCTCCTTAAACCTCTGAGACCGTCTCTGGGGCTTCTGAAGAGAAGGAGATGGGAGGGGCGTGAAGGGAGTGGGACAGCCCTGATGGCCACGTGCCTGAATTAGCTGTAACTCTCTGAGGCACAAGCTTCCAACCCAGGAAATGTCATCGTTGTTGTTTTTGTAGTCCTCAACCCTCTTGAACTAATCCTTTTGTAAAACACAATGAAAATGAATTAGTTTTTTAAAAAGGAGAAAAATAGAAATTACAAGCCAAATGATCACATACTTCGATATCAAATTGCCCTGCATGCTGCACGCTCAGTTGCTTAGTCACGTCCAACTCTCTGCGACACTATGGACTGTAGTCCCCCAGGCTCCTCCGTCCGTGGGGTTCTCCAGGAAAGAATACTGGAGTGGATTGCTATGCCTTCCTCCAAGGGATCTTCCTGACCCAGGATTCGAACCCGCGTCTCCTCTCTCTCCTACATTGCAGGCAGATTTTTTGCCCACTGAGCAATCGGGGAAGCCCTAAAACTGGCTTATGGTCCATTTCCACATCCTCTGGCCACAGACTGGGCACCGGCCCAGTATGGCACTTTTCGTAGCACCGTCACACAGCACGGGCACAGCTGACCATGCCTGTGGCACTCGGTCCACGGAATAAATGAATGGGGACCTAGTATTACATCTTTGGGTAATGAGAAAAAGGAAGAGGGTTGGATAAGGTCATTTCTAAAATCTGCTCTAGGGACTTCCCTGGTGGTCCAGTGGCTAAGACTCCATGCTCCCAATAGAGGAGGGGCTTGGGTTTGATCGCTGGTTCAGGGAACTAGATCCCACGTGCCACAGATAAGGAACCTGCATGCTGCAATGAAGACAGAAGATTCCGCATGCTTCAACTAAGACTGATGCAGCCAAAGAAATAAATATCTTTTAATAAATAGAATCTGCACTAGCCCTGAATTCTAGAGCTCTTTTCTTTTGCTGTTGTTGTTGTTTTTTGTTTATTTTTATACAAGTTTTTAATGTTATGCTCTGTTCACGATTATTACAAAATATTTGAACTCCTCTATTTCTTTTTTCCCCCAGTTTTATTTATTTTTTCTTTCTTTTTGATTTTTTAAATTCTGAAAGTATGATAAAGTTACCAGAGACTTGGAAAATACAGAACAAAGTAACATATAGCTCCACTCTACATTACAATTATTTTCTTAAGTAGCTAAATTAAGATTTTTAGTTGGAGTTTCAGTATCAAACTCTCAAAAATGAACAGAATGAATATACAGAAAAGCAGAAGGATCGATTTCTGATGGATCAGGAGGGCTGTGATTCTGAGATCATTCTTTCACTCCCGCAGTCTGATTTCCATCTCTCCTGCAGCACACACTTGGCCCCAGCTGGAAAATTCTCCCCTGAGGCAGCACTTCCCAGTGGGTGAGCTGCCGTGAGTAGGTTACAAGGCTGCTGAGATAGTGCTCACAGTGGACACTGGGACCTGGGGTAGCTGGAGCCTCCTGGGTCAGCCCTTCCTGGACACACTCAAGTACAAATATTATCTTCTGTATAAGCCAAGACATGGCAACTGTTGGGAGGCACTGCCCTAACAGAACAGATGACCAACTTGCTCCCCCAAACCTAGGAGTGTTTCTAGGAGTACTCTGGAGTCCCTCTGCTTCCCTGTCCCCCACCTTCAATTCATCAGGAAGGCCTGTCAGCTCCACCAAGAGGTGTGTCTCCAAGGGCCTCCATTTCTCTCCACCCCCATCCCCTCCTGCCAATACCACCCTCTCTTGTCTGGTCCATGGCAGTAACCTCCCAACTAGTCCCCTTGACTCTGTTCTTCCCCTGGACAATCCCTCTCCAGGTCTTCATAAACTGTAAATCAAATGATGTCAGGGAGGCCTCCTATCCTGGCCTGTGACCTACTGCACATGGTGGGACCACTGCTGTCTGCCAGCCTCCTCATGTGCCCTCTCCTACACCTATCCCTGCCCTTCAGCTGCTGTGGCTTTCCTTCTGCTCCCTCCCTGCCTCCCTCTTCTAGCTGCCTGAAACTCTGCTTCCAGTTTTTTACCAGTCTCAGCTCTGAGAGTCTCTCCCTGGCAAGTAAATTAGTCACTCACTTGGGGACCCAGTTCAGTTCAGTTCAGTCGCTCAGTCTTGTCTGACTCTTTGCAACCCCATGAAGCGCAGCACACCAGGCTTCCCTGTCCATCACCAACCCCTAGAGTCTACCCAAATCCATGTCCATTGAGTCGGTGATGCCATCCAGCCATCTCATCCTCTGTCATCCCCTTCTCCTCCCGCCATCAATCTTTCCCAGTATCAGGGTCTTTTCAAATGAGTCAGCTCTTCACATCAGGTGGCCAAAGATTGGAGTTTCAGCTTCTACATCAGTCCTTCCAATGAACACCCAGGACTGATCTCCTTTAGGATGGACTGGTTGGATCTCCTTGCAGTCCAAGGGACTTGCAAGAGTCTTCTCCAACACCACAGTTCAAAAGCATCAATTCTTCTCCCCTCAGCTTTCTTTATAGTCCAACTCTCACATCCATACATGACCACTGGAAAAACCATAGCCTTGACTAGACGGACCTTTGTTGGCAAAGTAATGTCTCTGCTTTTCAATATGCCGTCTAGGTTGGTCATAACTTTCCTTCCAAGAGTAAGAGTCTTTTAATTTCATAGCTGCAATCACCATCTGCAGTGATTTTGGAGCCCAAACAAATAAAATCAGCCACTGTTTCCCCATCTATTTGCCATGAAGTGATGGGACCGGATGCCATGCTCTTAGTTTTCTGAATGTTGAACTTTAAGCCAACTTTTTCACTTTCCTCTTTCCCAGAGTCACCCTCAATTTTATCTCTGTCTTATTTTCACATCTCATCAGTCGCCATATTTGACATCACTGGGCTAATACGTGCTTATTATTTGCCTTTCCCTTCTCACCCTGTATGGGCTTCCCTGATAGCTCAGTTGGTAAAGAATCCACCTGCAAAGCAGGGGACCCCAGTTTGATTCCTGGGTCAGGAAGATCCAATGGAGAAGGGATAGGCTACCCACTCCAGGATTCTTGGGCTTTCCCGGTGGCTCAGCTGGTCATGAATCTGCCTACAATGCGGAAGACCAGGCTTTGATCCCTGGGTTGGGAAGATCCCCTAGAGAAGGGAAATGCTACCCACTCCAGTACTCTGGCCTGGTAAACTCCATGGACTGTATAGATGGGGTCACAAAGAGTCAGACACAACTGAGCGACTTTCACTTTCACTTTATCACCCTGGATACATACACAGATATGGTGAGTCCTCGCCCCTAGGACTGTGTCTGCCAAGCATCTGGCAATCAACAAATATTTGTGAACAACAGAATATAACTTTCTCCACTTAAAAGCTCACATTGGCATGGATAAGTTTGCCAGATTATAGTTGATTTACAGTGTTGCATTCATTTCTGGTGTACAATATAGTGATTGTCATTTATATGTATGTATATATTCTTTTTCATATTCTTTTCCATTATGGATTATTACAGGATATTGAATATAGTTCCCTGTGGTATACAGTAGGACCTTGTTGTTTATCTATTTTATATGTAGTACTTTACATAGTATTTGTCTTTCTCTTTCTATCTTACTTCACTCAGTATGATAATCCATAGATCCATCTATGTTGCTGAAAATGGCATTATTTCATTCTTTTTTCTGGCTGAGTAGTATTCCTTTGTGTGTATATACCACATTTTCATTATCCATTTGTCTATTGATGAACATTTAGGTTACCTCCATATCTTGACTATTTTACATAGTAAAGGTGCCAGATTTAACAAAGAAAAATACAGGACACTCAGTTAAGTTTACATTTCAAATGAACAACAACAACAAATTTTTAGTAATAATTGGGGCTTCGTGGTAGCTCAGCTAGTAAAGAATCTACCTGCAATGCAGGAGATCCCAGTTCAATTACTGGGTCGGGAAGATCCACTGGAGAAGGAATAGGCTACCCATTCCAGTATTCTTGGGCTTCCCTGGTGACTCAGCTCGTAAAGAATCCACCTGCAATGCAGGAGACCTGGGTTTGATCCCTGAGTTGGGAAGATCTCCTGGAGAAGGAAAAGGCTACCCACTCCAGTATTCTGGCCTGGAGAATTCCATGGACTGTATAGTCTATGGGGTTGCACAGAGTCAGACACAACTGAGCAACTTTCACTAGTAATAACTGGGACATGTCATATTTGGGATGTATTTATTCTAAAAAGATATTCATTGTTTTTCTGATATTCAAATTTCACTGGACATTTTGCATTTTATCTGGCAATCCTAGTTATGAAGACCACCAAAAGCATATCCCAGAAATTCTGAAACCCCAGTTGAGCATCCCCAGGCCTCCAGATGTGGAAGAGGGAGGTTTAGCAGCCTGGTGCTTTGTTTGATCAGCTGCCACCAGGCCTGCACTGCCCCCTGCAGGTAGGGGTCTTCCTCTCAAAGGCACCCGCCCCTCTGAGAGGGAAGGCCACTTCCAGCTTCTGGCTCTGAGATACTCACAGGCTCTGGCGGCCCCCACTCAGTCTTTGGGAGTCTGTCCCTGTTCTAAGGTGGTGCCAAGCATGATATTTGTGAGAACTGAGTGTTCCCTTCCTGACCTAGGCAATATAACAGTTTACAAATTAAACTGCTGCTCCTCTTCTGACAGCCCAACCTCAGTTACATCTGCGCACACGCGAGAACAGAGGAGAGGCCTTCAGAGACCCTCACTCACCTGCCCTCTCCCTAAGCCTTCACACTGAGACCTTCTCAGGGTGGCACAATCTTAAAACAACCCCCTCCCCACCACGGTGTCCTTCCATCATTCCTTGAGAGGCCGCTTCAACCAGGGCACTTCTCAGAACAGCAGTGCAGTATCATGGTTAAGGAGGAGGGCTCTGGAATCACGCTACTTAGGTTCCTATCAGCTCCAGCATCTACTTGCTGTGAGAGCTTAAACACAACCTAACTCCTCCTCAAGCCTCAGTTTCTCCATCTATAAAATGGAGATGAAAATAATAATAGCTTTTTCACGGGACTGCTGGAAAATTAAATGAAATAACACAAGCAATACACCCAGCAAGGGATCTAAGAATGCTAGTCATTGCTGTTGCCATTGTCATTTTTGTGAAATAAACTGATGAATAAACTCCTGAGAGCTTGAGTCTCATCAAAAACGTTCAAAGATAAGATGTTGAGTAAATCTAAAACATAAAGTGAAATCACACCAAAAAAATTTTAAAAACCATGTTGTACCAATCGATGGCAAATAAAAAAGGGACCCTCATCCTTCATTTCTGTCACTGCTGTAAGTATGTCATAGAGCTCTGTGCTCCCGTAAGACCTGAGCCAGCTATGCTTATCCCAAACCCCTAAGAGCACTGGGAGTATGAAATGAATCTGCTAGTTCACTGTCCTAGTCTTTCGAAGGTTTCAACAGGCTTGTTCATAGGAGACCACAATGTACACAAGAGAGTGACCCCCACTAAGAGAGCCTCAATAGTTAATGACCTACTATGGATACATCGCCCTTGAACTTTCCTGCCCCATCTCCCTTAAACCTGTGGATGTCTGCATCTGAGTCCAGGCAGGGAGTGCCCTGGACTGCCTTTCTTTAACCCAAAACCACCACTCAACAGAGGCCTTCGGACCTGATGGGGCCTCAGGGATTTGATAAACAAGCCACTCGTCCCAGGCTTGAATTTGATCACTACACTAGCTCAGAAAAAAGGAGGGGGTGGTGGGGGTTTCCTCCCAGCTTCCTTTGAGGAGGGCAGCTTTGTTTTTGACCTTATAGCGCCCTCTGCTGTTCTAATTAGCCCATCTCCATAAGTAGGTCATACTGGAAGTTGGCAGAAAAGAGGTCAGGGGAGGAAAATTCTTTGTTCAGAACTTAGTCAAAGTTGCAGCTTCTGTTCCCCGATCCCCTTTCAACCCTGACACTGGCAGCTGCTTCTCTGTTGGGCCAAAGGGCCCATCCTCCCCCAGTCACTCAGAGCACTGTCTTCAAGGACATGAGACAGCACCCCACAAGGGTACATGGGACATTTCCCTACCAAACAAAAGCCTAGTGCAACAGCGAAGGACTCAGGGAAATGTCTTTGGATGGACATAGACAAACAGATCACTTTTTTAATGAAAGAATAGAAATGTGATTAAAAGGAAAAGCTTAGAAACATCTGACTGCATGGTGATGGGAGTGAGTGGTCTAGTGGGAGGGTTTCTGCATCATTTTCTTCTGGTGGCCCATTCCATTCCAGAACCCCCAGGACAGACCTGGGCGGATGGATAAGAGGAAGCATGCCAGGAAGGGACTGAGTCCAGCAGACGTCCTCTACCCCCAGGATCTCTGTTTGGGGGGAAGATCTACTGAAGGCTCTTTGGGCCAGAGCAAGCACGAAGAATGCTACCACGGTTTGCTGCCCAAGGCCTGTGTTTGAAGAAAGCTGTGAGGAGGAAGCGATACTCCATGGTATTACTGTCGTCACCTCTGCAGCAGCCTATGGAAGGAGCAGTCTTGGTCCAACCAGGTCAGTGATATCTTTTGTGATGGGGCTATGAGGGACCTGGCCTGACCCTGACCCAAGCACATCTCTCAAGTGATTTGCAGGATCTTCTCTCCAATTATCCCCCAGGCATAGAGGGCAAGCAAGTGATATCTCAACTACCAAGGGCTAGCTATTGGTAATAGTTATCTGGAGCACAGTTTTAAGAAGGATTGTGAACTATATGTAAAATAGATAAGCAACAAGGATTCATTGTATAGCAGAGGGGAATATATTCAATATCTTGGAATAACCTATGATGAAAAATCAGAAATACATCTAATATATATTTATATACTAATATATATATAACTGAATCACTTTGTCATACACCTGAAACTCACATAATATTTTTAAATCAACTGCACTTCAATTTTTTTAAAAAAGGACTGAGGCTACATCTAGACCCAGGGAGCAGAGTGATGTGTCTATTAGCAATACCTGCCACAGGAGCAGGAACAGGAGGTAACACCACATGGCTTTGTGTCTGCCACTATCCCTGCTTAGATGTCAGTCCTGGTAATGAGTCCCGCAGAGAAAGACTAATCAGAGGCAGCTCTCAGCTGGATGATCCTTTTGGTAAAGGGCAAATTTCTAAATCTCGGTCTTTCCCTTGGCTTCCCTGAGACCTCACGGGCCATTTCCTCCACTATCAATTGCTGTTGCCTGCAGCCTAAGAAATAAAATTTTAAAAATGAATTAAGATGCTCTATATCTCTCTTTAAAATTTTAAACCCTGTGCCAAAGCCAAACATCCCTTGAGTCACTTATCCACCGCTTAACAGAGATAATCATACCCAGGCTAGCCAGGAGAGCCCCGGGGATGGGTGCCAAGGGAAGGTCCCTGTTCTCTTGAATCACAGGAAGGAAGAAGGGAGGAATGGGACTTAGGTGTTCTGGTTTCTAGCCCCATCTCTGCTCTATCTACTGATGTGGCCTTAAGCAACTTTATCCCTCAGGGCTTGGGCTTCCTCATCCTCTGCTTGGCCCCAGCAGCTGCTAAGTTCCCTTCCAGGTCTTGCACTTTAGGATGCTAATGTATGAAGCTGAGAGCTGAACTAAGAGAATTACCGGTTTATATTCCCCTGTGTGTGTGCTTAAACTCTGCCATGCCCAGCAAGGGAGGAAAGCAATGCATGCTTCTTCACTGGCGGGGAGCATCATTTCTTGATTGAGTATGTGTGTGACTCATCAGAACCTGGAGGTCTGTGCCCTTATGCCAACTTGAAATCCAATTATTATTGCATCTGGGAGAAAGAAAGTGCTGAAAACAGCCTTTGCAGGGAGGAGAGGGGAAAAAAGCATTCATTTGGCAAGGAAAAAAAAAGTCTCTGCATCGTGTGATAACATTTTGATATCTTATTTATCATCTTCATCCCTGAAATCTACTCAGCCACCTACTATCTCTGTCCTAACAGAGGGAAGAGCGTAGACCTTTCCCAGGAAAGAGGGGGCCCCTGGAGAGGACAGACAGCTATCTCTGTCTAGTGAGGAAGGGGAACAGAGGTGATGCCACATCCCTTTCAACCGTGCTGACGCTTCTAGTTTTTGTAAAGGTGTTCACTCCTGTGGGAATGGGGTTAGCAGGAAACTGACATTTTGGAACCAAGACTAGAGGAATCTTGAAACTCAGTACGTACTATCTGGCAGAATTAACTTTTTTTCATCTGAAAATTGTCAGAGAGATATTCAAGTATTCTTTGAGAAAGAGGAACAAAAGATGAATGATTAATACAATTCAATTTAACAAATATTTATTAAACACCCACAGTTTTCCCCAGGGATCACCTGGGCCAGTTTTGGAGGAGGTGGTTTCATTGTCTTAAGGGAGGAAAGGTTTTGTCAATGGATGAACAATAACAACGGATTTACCTCTGAGACCCAGACAGGGTTAACTGTGGCCCTGGGTAAGTAGCTTATCTTCAGAGGGAAAAATATGTCACAACAGCATGGATAATCTAAACACAAGATCATCAAAAATGGCATTTTATAACTGGCTTTTAGCACACATTTCATTATTTTGTAGGGCCAGTTTCTCTCCCCAACTGTAAGTTTTCTTGATCTATTAAATATATGGGGGGAAAGCTTTTCAAGAATTATAGGTTTCTGAAATTAGCCTCATAGTCAACATCGGAAGAAGTGCTAACTTTTGTCTTTCCAGTAATGAAAAAGGGGACCTGACATCTTTCACATACTTGATGCTCACAGGGGTCTCCTTTCCTGTTGTAGATCAGAACCAATGGTGAACCATTAGGCAGTTATGATTTTTATAGCTCTGTACAACAAGATGGGAATAAGAAATAGCCTACAAGACGTTCAGGATATGGGAGTCTCTGCTGCCCAGGAAGGCAGAGAATTCTGGACCCCTTAACGTGATTGGTCCTGGTGACCTCATGGCCTGAGTCCTGGGCTGCAGGACAACCCTAAGTGACCTTGCTCCCCAAGCTAGCCCCCTAATCACCCCAGAGACAGGCTACATCTGAGAAGAGGAAGTCACAGCCCAGCATTAAGAGGAACTTTTGGTAAAGGGCCCAGGCACTGTGTAAAGAGCACCGAGAAATTCACCTTTGGGAAAGGGACTCAGTTAATTGTAAGCCTGGGTGAGTACCTCCATTTCAGATGTAGTGTTAGCAAAACCCCCCTCAGCATCTAACACCTAGCAACCAGAGAGCTGGCACTGGTGGCTAGATGATGAACTTCCTTATCCATTGGGAAAAGACTATAAATATCGAACCACCTTTCCAGTGGATAAGCAAGAGCCTGTAGTTTATGTAAAGGTGTTTGCTCCTGTGGGAAGCAAGGCAATTTACATTCGGAACTGGGACTCAAGTAAGAGTGAAACTTAGTAAGTACTAGCTTTAAACCAAAGGTGTCAGTTTATTTGGTTTGGTTTTTGAATTATCTGGAAGCTCCAAAGGAAGAACCCTGAGGATTTGGTTCCAAAATTCTGACTTCAAACTTCAAAGAGATCTAATGTTAAGGCAGATGGTAGGCTTGAAAAACTCTATTTCCCTATGTGATAAGTAGAGACCTACTTTTCTTTTCTCTGCTTATTTGTTTTGTTTAGGAAATGGGGAGGAGGACTAGACACTCTGGGAGGTTGGGAGGAATAGATTTACACAGTATTTTGGGATAGATTAGGTTCAGAGAATCAAACCAAAGAGTAACAGCTCAGAAAGTCCTGAAAGACCACCTAACTCACTTCTTTAATTTTGCAAATAAGACAGTGAAACTCAGAGAGGTTTGTGAACTTGCTCGAGGTCACATAGCTGAGCCTGGTCTGGGACTAAGCCAAGACACCTCACAGCTGTGACCAGGCCAGACCCAAGAGAAAGAAAACATCATGGTTCTTGACTGAGCAAGTTTATTTGCACCCCAAACATTCTTTTTCCAAGATTTAGTGAGCTCAGAACAGAACCTCAGGGTTCTAAAGAGCGATAAAATCATCACATGCATGTTTTGTGGGGGGAAGTCGACTAAAGTCGAAACAGCTAAACTTATCTTAGGGGCAATGTTCAGCCATCTGCAACTGGAGGCAGGGATGCAAAAAAGCTTAAATGAAAATGTTGGTCTTGTTGACTGTGACCATCAAACACTATCTATAAATTCTGCAGCACTAATTTCTCTCCCAGTGGGATTTCATATTCTATGATAAACTGCATCAGCTATGCAATTACTGTGGACCACAGAATGTGTACATAGAATCAGCTTGCTGAGCCTTCCTGTGTCTTAAAGTAGCAGTCATATCTCTGGACATATCTCTCAGCCCTGAAGCTCTGAGCTACCACCAAGAAAGATACCATCACTTATCCTGTCTGAAAAGCTTAGAGGTTGAAGGAAATTTTTAATTCTTGGGAAGCTCAGCAAAGCTGGGTTCACTGAGTTGACCCCTCCAGTTTTTACAAAGCCTCGGAGCATTGTGTTCAACAAACCAGTGGCTCTAAGATGATATTTGGGAAAGGGACTCAGCTCACAGTGCAACTTGTAAGTGGAGAAAGCACTGAACCCTCTTCTTGAAAATGGTATGAGACCCTTTTACAGCAATTCGTGGGTATGTGACTTTTTGGCCCATCTCTGCTCATATGCAAGTTCTGCCTGGCTCAATGATATCCATATCCTCCGAGATGGTCCAGTCATGAAGGTGCACCCATGCAGCTAAATACAGCTTTTGCTAAATTCTCACAAAATCACTTACCCTCCTTATCAAACTTCTGGGTAGTTCTTCTGTTACCCTCATAGCCCTGATGGTTTACCAATTAGAAGAGAAGTATACAAGGGCTTGGAGATTTTTAGGGCATTGTGAAAAGAGCATCACTGCCAGTGTGTTTGGCTTCTGGGGAGGAAAATAATGATGATTTTTAATTGCTTACTATGTGCTAGGCAATGGGCTGCATGTTTTCTATCGATTATTGTAGCAAATCCTTATACCAGCTATGTGGGTTAAGTGTTATTATTATCATCATTTTATAGAAGAGAACTTCTTTCATTTTTATATTTTATATTCTTTTGAAAGCTCAGAGAGAGGTTGAATAACGTGTTCAAATTGATTGAGTGAGAAAGAGGGCCTAGAATTTAATTCTTGGAACTCAGATTTCAGAATTTAGTCTTTACTAGTGGGGGAGTGGATTATATTTGGAGGGGGGGAAATCACTGACGCTTTGGTCTCTAAAGGTGCTAAAACAATCCCTAGAGAATTGTGCTCTTAGCTAAGCAAGCCAGGGATGGAGCAGCAGGGCCAGTGCAACCCACATACAGATCTAGTCCTTATAACAACATCACCACGCAGCACCGTCCTCCCCACTTTACAGACAGGGAAATAGGGTGCAGCAGGTTAAGGCACTTGCCCTTGATTCCAAACCCAAGTCTCTCTGAACCCAAAACTGAGCTATTTCAAATTAATTGCAACTGCTAACCAGCTAGGTTAATTAATTCATTAATGGCAGCAATCTAATGTTAGGTAACGATGGATTAAAGTGTTTCCTTAGCTCCTCCCCCTATTCAGGAGCAACTGTACCATTTCGTGACCGCACAACATTGTGCTTCCACCTTTGTGCTTCCTCTGGGAGAGACGGAGGAGCCCCGGCCCCCAGCACCTGGTGGAAGGGTCTTGGCAGTATTTGTAAAGCAGTCTGTGGGGGTGTAACTCAGGGTGGATCTGAAAGACTCCTCTTTGGAAAGGGAACGAAGCTGACAGTAAGCCCACGTAAGTTTGAGTAACTAATGCTTCCAGATTTCTCTCTGGAACCCTGATTCTTAAATTTCCAACTCTGTTTTATAATCAAGTCTAAATCATGGCAGGACCATTGATGGATTCCAGTTGAAACAACCGATGATATATACCTTCCTCATGCGATACTCTGCTGTTTACCCTCACACGCTACTTTATCTAATAGACCAGAGAGAGACTGCCAGTGGAGCATTTAAACTAAGGAGTCAGACTGTTAGAAAGTTTAATTTCGTATTATAACTGGTGGAATTTTCCATGAGACTAAGAGAAAATCAGTTAACTCGCAGAGCCTCTATTCTCTCCCTCTGTAAAATGTGGGAGGCAGTTCCTACTCCTGTTTTACAGAGCAGGCAGGCTGTAGGGGGGATATTGGCACATTTCCAACTAAGCGACAATAGAGCAAGGAAAAAGAAGGGCCAGATAGTCCATAAACTCTACCACCAGACCCTCATCATACAAAGCTGGTTTTACCAAGAGAATTCTTGGATGATAAGTAAACACTGAAATAGGTAGTGAAGGGAGTTTGAGCAACTGAGTTTTTGCAGAGACGCGTGTCATTGTGTGGTAGCCCATCCAATAATAAGCTGACATTTGGAAAAGGAACGATCCTGAGTGTTAGACCAGGTATGTTTTAAAGATGATTTGTTTCTAAACATAAGCCTTCACGCTTAGAAATTCTGTGAAAGATCGCTGAGTTACTCACTGAGCTATTAGCATCTTTGGGGACCTGGTGTTGCCAGTCTCTCTGGCGAGATGCTAATGAGGGCAGCCTCATATGGAGACTCTTTAGGGCTGTTTCTTCTACACCTTTAAGCCCTTGGACGTGTTATGCTGGTTTTGGTTGTTATTGGAGATGTATGTCTGACAAATGAAATCTGAATTCAAGTTTTAGTGTGTAGGGCAGAAAGCAGTTCGGAAGAAAGGATCTATTAGACTAAAGCAATGTAGGGTGTGCAATGCAACCTGACTCTAAAGAAGACAGTGAGATGCAGCCTGCTCATATAAATGGCTGAATGACCACTCTCATTCTCTTATCTCAGGTGAGATGCTTGCCTTCCTAAGGCCTCCGTGTTGGAGAAATTAGGAAAGAAATTGCCTAATCCCAATTATTCTCAAATCCTTGGAGCCACACCAGTTGGGTAAAACCATGTAGGATTTTCTGGTGCTGACATTAATCTCAAGCTGATATTTAGGGAAGTGGTAAGACTGAAAGCAAATACTCAAAACAGATCACAAACTTCTGAAAACATGCCCCAGGATGCTGTTAACCATGATGCTTCTAACTGGAACTTTTTCATTCTCATCTTGGCTGAGCTCAGCAGAGAAGCCCCTTTGAATACCCACTCATTCAAGTTTTAGTGTGTAGGGCAGAAAGCCGTTCGGAAGAAAGGATCTATTAGACTAAAGCAATGTAGGGTGTGCAATGCAACCTGACTCTAAAGAAGACAGTGAGATGCAGCCTGCTCATATAAATGGCTGAATGACCACTCTCATTCTCTTATCTCAGGTGAGATGCTTGCCTTCCTAAGGCCTCCGTGTTGGAGAAATTAGGAAAGAAATTGCCTAATCCCAATTATTCTCAAATCCTTGGAGCCACACCAGTTGGGTAAAACCATGTAGGATTTTCTGGTGCTGACATTAATCTCAAGCTGATATTTAGGGAAGTGGTAAGACTGAAAGCAAATACTCAAAACAGATCACAAACTTCTGAAAACATGCCCCAGGAGGCTGTTAACCATGATGCTCTAACTGGAACTTTTTCATTCTCGTCTTGGCTGAGCTCAGCAGAGAAGCCCCTTTGAATACCCACTCATTTCTGTGCCCTTCAAAGTATGAGAGAAGGAGTCCCTAACCCAACATAACAACTCATCTCTCCACCTTGCAATACTCAGAGGGAGATTTTTGAGTGCTACTTACCACTCTCAAACCAAATCTAATTAATTAACTTGACTGTAGCTGAAATTTTGCTCCATGAGGGAATCTCTATCTACTGCAATAGAAGCTCATTCCAGACAATTGTTTGGGTTTTAACTTTTGCTTACAATTCATAAGAGATACCAACTACCCAATGGATATCTCAAAGTAAAACTTCCACTTTCATGGCCAAATTAGTGTCCACATTAGAAAGGCTAGAATCAAGAGGTCCTAGTGAGCATTACGTTAGTTCCAGATGACCTTCCTGAAGTCCCTTATGCCTAAAACAGCATAAGAATAAAAAAATATTTCCATGCTGACCCGTGCGTCCAGCTGCTAACTAGAGCTCAAAACATGGACCAGTCGGCTGCCATGTCTCCAAATTGGGTTGGATATTTAGAGTCCCCCAGACACTGGAAATGATAATCAGAAAAAGCACATGCTATTCCATTTTTATTTATAATTCTCATCTCTCTCAGAGAACTGTTATAAATTTTCTCCCAGAGGTGTTATATTCATCCTTCTTTTGGTTCTTTATTTGTAATGTGTACAGAGATGAAATATTGGTTGAGATTCAGAAAACATCTATGAGATTTACCTTAAGCTTTGCCCGTCAGAGAGATTCTAAGAGCTAAAAAGATGGGAAGCTGACATTTGGGAACTAGATTAAAAAGAAAACTCAAATTAATCCCAAGGAGCAACGTTCAGTAGATGGTTATTTAGACATCAGCCCCACAAGCTGAGCTGCTCAGATGGCTGCACTGTCCCTATCTTGGGCTTGCCTAGAAGAGTAATAATAACGCGTTCACCCCCAGACCTGTTTTCGGAAGACAGAAATGTCAGCCTCCGGCGCTAAAAACTCCTGAACTGGTTCATTTCAATAGAGTTTATCATTGCACATGGTGTTCTGGAAGTAATAGAAAAAGTGCATTAGAAGATTCAGCAAATGGAAATGAAATGCAAATTTAGATTGTAAATATAGGACTGCAGTAAATAGATAGCAAGAAGAAAAGATGATGAGATTAGAAACTTACCACATTTCTCTAACCCTAAAGGGGTTGTATCTATGAATAGTTTAAAACTACTGAAGAGGAGGGAGGTGGAGAAAGAAAACAGAAGCAAACAGATTTTCTCCTAATCCTTTTTACTTTGCAAAATCAGAAATTGTTTTTCAATAAATTTCCCCAAGCAGAAGAAAGAAATGATGTCTTTTTTCAGAGTTCAGGATGTGTGGGTGGGAGCCTTCTAGAACTGATGCTGAGCAGGGCTCCCTGTTGGTGACAAAAGCCAGCAATGTCCTGGTTGGAGAGGAGAAGAGAGTAAGTCCAAAAATAAGTGCAAATAAGAGTGTGAAGACAAGAAGGGCTCACAGGCCAGATTTCCCTTGGATTTTTCTGCCTTGACTTCTAACCTTTCCTGTCTTAGCTGATGGATCAGGTCCCACACGAGCAGACCCTAGGATTCAAACCACCAGTTTCAGGGGGGAAGCCAGCTTAACTTCAGACCTTGTTTATTCTGACTTGAAAGATTCTTTTAATCCAGCTGATTTTAGGGAGAGCTCTGTAAAGGCTGAAGGATTTTTTTATTTTTTTACATTAAAATTCTATGAAGTGGAAATAAAGATGTTAAATATTTGACTGACAGGGAGAACAAAACTCTGGTACATGCCTGCAACTGCTAAGGGGACATTGACAAGGCGGCAAAGGACAGCAAGAGACACTGTCCTAAAGCTCTCTGGTTTGTGAGACTAGGGGCCCAGCAGGCTGGGGCACTGAGAGCACAGCAGGCTCCTCTTCAGGGGAGAGAGGGGTCTTGTGGGAAGAGAGGGGCCTTGCATGCAGTTTGTGTAGAGCTCTTTGCTGGGGTGTGACTCTGAGAGGTGCAGGCCAGAAGCTGGTATTCGGGCGAGGAATCAGGCTGATCGTCAACCCCAGTGAGTATGGCAGGGTGAAGCCACATGGCGCCCCTGTCAGTTTTGTCCTCTCTAGACCACATCCTGCAGGCCCTCCTGGACAGGCACTGCTTGTTTTGCCTGGTCCATTATAGGGAAGCAGATCGAGCCCCCAAACTCCTACCTTTGAATATGTCCCTGTAAAATTCCTTCACTCTCCTCCCTTTCTGCCATGTGTTTCCAGTAAACCAGAATCTGGGGGTTTGATGTGAACAATTTCCCAAAAACAGAGAAACAGTTAGCCTTGAAGTATAATAAATAGAGACTGTGTGAGTGCCAACCAAGGTAGACAATGAGGGAAGAAGAAAAAAAGATGGGTTTATCCAAACGAAGGTGGCAGCTCAGACAAAAAATGAAAAAAAATTTTAATTTTTAATAAATAACATATATATTTATCAAGCCTCCATTGCCTTCTGGAAGCCCAGCTCCCACCTGAGCAACCAATTTGGGGGCATGTTGTTAAATAATCCACAAGCCATGTTGTGGGGTCGAGACTATATTGACCCCCAGGGCCCTGCTGCCAAGAGCTACTCCTGTTAGCGTTTTTGTAAAGCCTCCCCTGACTGTGAGACTAGTAGAACTGGCAGCAATAAACAGACGTTTGGAAAAGGCACTCTCTTAATTGTGAATCCAAGTAAGTTTGAAGGGCCCAGTGGGGAGTGGGAGGGTTTCAAAACATGTCTTTCTTCTGATTTAAATTACTTTTTCCCCCAAAACATTCCAGGTTAGTTTCCAAATCTGATGCTTGTGTTGGGAAGATATGGGCCCCACCAGAGAGATTAGAACTCCGTTGTACAAAGACTAAATTACCTTCAGCCAAAAACATTCCTATCATCCATCTTCAATGAGATTGTTGGTACAGGGAGAAAAATTGAATACAGGATCCTGAGGGATTCAGCTAAAGCCAGGAAATGTTTGCCAAAAAGATAGAGAGGAAATTGGCATATTGTGACTATGCAAATTCAGTAGACCAAATATAAATCTTCCTGATGTAGATACTAAAACTCCCCTAAATTTATCTCCTGAAATAATGAGACCCAGAGATTTCATTAATGAATGCTGGAAATTCTACAAATTTCTTTTCTTCTTTTATCTTCATTTTCTCTCTCTTAAAGGAACTATTCTCCATCTCCAGTCCAGTAACAGGTCTCTGTGAGTGGAACTGTCAGATTAACTCAGCTTTTAACTCCTCTTTTCCCTCTGTTACCAAAATTATTGATTAAGTCACCATTTGATTTAGCTCAACCCAGGAGAGGAGAAAAATTCATTTGTCCTCTGAATCATGAGAATACAGCTCTACATTCTCTCCTTCATATATGCACCCACACGTTCATAAGGGTAATAACATGTGTTAAATACTTGGCAAAGTTTTAAATGCTATATATATATATATATATATATATAATACTAAGCAACTGCAGTAGCTACTGGCATTCCTTGAGAATCTGTGTTTCTGGTGGCTTCAGCGAGTGGCGCTTATAAACCAATGCCGGCAAGACTAACTTGTTATAAAATTTGGGTAAATAGGACAAACATGTTGAAAGCACTCCCAGTCTCCTTTTGACATAAGCTCAGCTCCCTGGTTGCTGAGTTTTATTTATTCGGTTCTGCTTTCTATGATTAGGAGAGGATACGGCACTGGGAGAGACATACTGCAAAACACAGCCCAGGCGAAGCTCTTGCAAGACTGGCTGGGGTGGGGTGGGGGGTGTAAACGCCTGAGGGATGCGGTGCTTGCAGTGCTAAAGGAGTTACTGCGGCCCTGGTAACAGCCAGCTCAGAATGTTCTGGGCTAGGTCCTGCCTGAAAAACAGTCAGTGTGGTCACTCCCAGTCTCCTTTTGACATAAGCTCAGCTCCCTGGTTGCTGAGTTTTATTTATTCGGTTCTGCTTTCTATGATTAGGAGAGGATACGGCACTGGGAGAGACATACTGCAAAACACAGCCCAGGCGAAGCTCTTGCAAGACTGGCTGGGGTGGGGTGGGGGGTGTAAACGCCTGAGGGATGCGGTGCTTGCAGTGCTAAAGGAGTTACTGCGGCCCTGGTAACAGCCAGCTCAGAATGTTCTGGGCTAGGTCCTGCCTGAAAAACAGTCAGTGTGGTTAGCTCAGCGGTGAAGCTGTCACACGCAGAAGTGCCTTGCTCAGCAGGGCAAAACCAGCACACGTCTGCAACAACAGAAACAGCGGATAACGTGGAATCCCATGCATTCAGTAGTCTCTGAGATCCTACCTAATTAAAGCTTCAAGGGGATTCACATGAGCCACCTGGGAGACTCAAGGACATCACTTTTCAGAGGGTGGGCAGCCAAAACTGGGGACCAGACTGGTTTTATCTTTGGTGTCTCGCTGGAAATACTAGGGAGAGCTCTATGGTGGATGTTCTAGAATGCACAGAGAAGCTGAGAGTTCCTCTCAGTACTTGGTGGGCCACTCAGGGAAATGAGAGCTGTAACCCCTGCACAGTAAAATGTAGAAGCAGACAGCCTCTCCTTGCAAGGAAAATACCTGTGCAGGGCGAGCATTTTTCCAGGGCTCCAGACAGTAATTGTAGGCCAAATTTTCCATACAATGGACTTGTCTTCTACAAGGGCTACCAAGGCAAGGCTGGAGTCCAAGGGACCTTAAATGCTATTTTCCTTCAATCAGCAGAGGACAGAGATTATTGCTATAGTGACACTTTGGCACCATCTGTTAGAGAACTTTCACTGAGAGAAGGCATCTAATTTTGCTTAGGTTCTGAAATTCAGCAGCTGAAGTATGGTGTGGGGAGCTCTGTAAACTGTGATGCTAGGAAGCAGGAAGAGATGAGAGGGTCATTTGAATCCCTGACTGCTGTCCTTAAAGTAGATGTCACTTCTTCTTTGCTAAATAATAGCCTTTTTTTCCTCGCTCCCATTTCATGCTTCATGTTGACACTTTGTTAATACATGGTTGCTTGAAGAGATGACTAGAGAGAGTAGCACAAATTCAGTCAAAACAGTAGAAGAGTTTAACAGTGGAATGCAGATAAGGAGCTAAAATATTTGTGTTTCATCTTCGTCAAGGACAGGGCTTGATCACAATGTGCCAAATGATGAGGTTGCCTGAATTTGGCTCCTCACACGGTCTGTGGCATCCACCAGACACAGCCAAGGAGACCCCAGGGCTTCCTATGCTTGTGACTGTCAGCAGTGGAAGCTGTGTTTGATCAAAGGATGCAATTTACAGCAACTCCAAGTAAACACAGAGTAACTCCAAGTAAATGCCAAGCAACCCTAAGAGAGGCCTCAACTAACTCTCCCCTTATGGCTGCTGGGCTGCTCAGAGGTCAGGACACCTCAGATGAGCCTATAGGGTGACCAGTTGTCCCAGTTTTTCTGTGATTGTGAGTTTCTTAAGACAAAGGTTTTTCTTTCCTAAATTCAAAAGAGCCCCCAGGATGATTGATCACATAACAAAGCTCAGATGTAAACTTTCTGTGAGATACTGCTCTCAGTAATGAGTAACTCAGGTTCAAGACCAACTGGAAGTTCAGTCAAATATACCCATTATTTTCATTCCTTATGCTGGGGCATGAAGGGAAGCTCAGGAGATGGTGTTTCCTGAGGCTGGAGTCTAAACCTCATCAAATTCTAGTCAGCCTCCAGAAAGATGAACACTCTCCTCCTGTCTCCTTGTAATCAATTCACTGTCATCCGAAATGTGTGACACTTTGAAGGGAGGGGAGGACATGTCTTGAAAACTGATCAGAGGAATTGTCCTGAAAATGATGCTGTAAAATGGAATGAGACCTTTAGAAAGAGAAATGCTGAACAGGAGAAATCAGTAAGCCCCAGGATGGAAACCAGAGGAAATGGACAGAGACAAAGCAGCCCCCCACCCACTGGGGGCTGGGAGGGAGGCAGGAGGTCAGCATCCCAGGACCAGACGTGCAAATGGTTCTCTGATCTTAGGTGGGAAGAATCAGCCTCACAGATTCGGGCCCCTTCAGGTGAGTCTCTTCTCCCTGGAGTTAAAGAGGAAGTTGTCTGTGAGCCTTGGGGGTGCCCCCGGGGTTCTTGTAAAGGCTTCCGTCGCAGTGTTAATACTGCTGGTACCTATGGAAAGCTGATGTTTGGACAAGGAACCACTTTGACTGTCCATCCAAGTAAGTGTAACAGGACACAGAAAATACTGGAAATTCTGGGATTTCAGCCCTGGTGTTAGTTTTGAGAGAAATGTGTGTTGCCTAGAAACCAGATCTTGCTTGACATTGACCAGTAGCCTCCAGGGTCCTGTCTCTTCTTTAATCTCAGCATTCATAGATTCCATTTTGGACCTTGAGTCTTTGGGTCTAACCCTTTGAAACTCTGGGTCTATCCCACTGCTGTGGAATAAAGCTGACCTTGACCCTGGAAAGATAGAAAAGAGTCTGCTGCTTTCAGAGCCTTCTCTAGACATGATGCCCAACTTTGGCGGTAAGGGTGTCCCTTTTCCAATCGACTCCCCTGAGTAAACCATTCTAACCGTTAGTACCATTCCTCATCAGAAAGTTCTTCCTTATATCAACTTTAAATTCTTCTTGGTGCAGCCGAGGCCATTTTCAGTGGTATCATCTACAGTGGAGAGGGATAATTGAGAGCAGAGGTTGAATAAGTCTGTGGCATTCAGTTCAGAATGAGTTTCAAATGAAAGCAGAGAGGGAAAAAATGAAAACTGAATGGGAATCTAGGGTCTTATTTCAAATCCCTCTATGTTCCCTGCATGTCTCCCATGGCTTCTCTAGATGCAAAACTACAAAAAGAGAGGAGGCGGGGGGAGAGGGGTGGAAAACACACACATCCACTGTTCCTATCACTGAAACCACCAGGCAAGGGATTACAATTAATTCCAAAGAGTTTCAGATACAAGGCTTAATACCTTTCTCCTCGTGGTGACTTGTATCCTTGCTGATAATTAGAGCAGATAGGAAGATTTGGCTTTGGTGTGTTTGCTGCCGCTCCCCGCTGGGAAGAGTGAGAAACTCTGTTTTTTTAAGATTCATAAAGTTCCTTCTGTCAGTCGTTGTAAAACTCTCCACTGCAGGGAGTAGCACAGCAGCTCTGAGTTAGAAAAAGAAAGAACTTGACTAACCGTGAAGCCGAGAAGCCAGAAAGACCCAAACTCACAGTGTCCCCCAGGTATTCTTGCATTTTAGGACTTTTGTCCCTTTCTTGCAAGGATGCTAATGGAGTCCAGTGGAAACAGATCAGGGAGGCTGGAGTCCCGTGGGTGCTCCGAAACATAAATGGAAGGAATGAGCTATAGGAAGGGGGGATGTTAAAATATTAAAATGTAGGAATGTGTCTTTAACAGCAACATGATGAGCCTGAGATGGGGGGAGGGTGTCACAGAGAAGGGTGGCGTCACTCTGACTGTGTTGCAGGCACTGTTTTCCCAGGCTTACCACTGAGGGCAAAGTCTTCTGATGCTAAAGGGATGAGAATCCAGGTCTGTGTCTTTGTGCAGGCATAGTCGACCAGGCAGACAGCATGGTCCCTACTCTGTGTGGAGAGGGGAGTGGGGATGGAGGGTTGGAGTTTTCCGATATCATGGTCTCCATCTGCTCTACTGAGGGGCAGCGTCAATTCACACCAGGTGGATGTGGCACTAGAAGTGCCCCTCTAAAGCTGAATCCTGGCTTCTGATGACCATCCTGAATGTGCAAGGTGCCTCCAAGAAGAGCCTGGGTCTGCTGAACAGGAGGCAGGTTGGACCAATAGTGCCCAATTTTTGTTGAATTTCTCCAAGCCTAGTATCGTGGGAGCTGAAACTGAGAGGATGACATTTGAGCCTGGGAACCCTTTGACTAAATATGCCAAAGGGGTCTGAAAGGGCAACACCGCCTTCAGAGCTCTGCTTTTGTTGTGAGCTCTTTGGCAGTTGTCATTTCAGCAAAAAAAAAAAAAAAAAAGCATCCACTTAGAAAGGTCAGCTCTTCATTAGCCAGACAAATGAGGACAACATATTGACCAGCGATCAAGAGCAAGGGGCCCCAGTCTCAGCTTCTGAGAGGCTGGCATTTCCAGTCCTTTAATCACGGCAGCCTGTGAATATATGCTGTCTCGGAGAAGGCAGATCAATGGTGCCTGAGGACCTGGTGTCACCAAACAAGGGCTTGGAGATGGAAATGAGATGCAGATGGGGACATGGTGTGAATGGGTGACGACAGAGAAGGGAGAAAATGACAAGGGAACTCACTGATGTTTTTAAAATCATCAGCATGTCAGAAGTTGCAATGACCCCAAGGTGAAGAAGCACATGTTCCTAGCGAGTTTTCTACCATCCCCCAAAGAATCTGACCTAACTGTGGCCCCATACTCTCAGATCTGAAGTCACCTGAGATGCCTTTTGAAGTGGCATCAAGAAAGACTGGGGTCTGAGGTCACAGTCACCTGTCAGTTATTGCAAAGTGTTCGATGGCTGTGTGACAACTCCTACAAGTTGATGTTTGGGCCAGGGACGAGCTTATCAGTCATTCCAAGTAAGTCTGCCTGTGACTCTGCCTGTGGGAGGTGGCGGGGATAATTACCACAGCCATAGGGCTCAGATGGCTGTGCTGGTGGCATGGTGGTTGAAAACACAAAGCTAAGGGAATCAGGATGTATTCACTGTGATCAGAAAAGGAGGTCAAAGAATGGCAGATATGGGTTTAGTGCCTAAAAGTATCGCAGAGAGCTTGGACCTGAACATGGCAATTTGAAAAACAAGTCACTAACCTTTGTTCTCCTCACTCCACCCTCTCCTTGCTCATAGGGTACAAAATCAGGTGGGTGAACAATGGACACTGTAATAGGGTGTTAGGGAAGTGAGGTAGGTTGGAAAGGAGCAAGGATCAGAGACTCATCTGGGTTAATCCCAAGAAAAGGGATTGTTCCAAAAATTTCACAAAGAAATAAAATCCTTCCCAGAGTTAAAAGATATAATAAAGAGACCTAATGAGAATGAGCTTAAGAATCATGTGGTCATCAGGAAAGAAATTAAATCTTCAAAGAAAAAGAATATTTTAAATGTCCACACATAAAACAAATGGGCCCACAACTTTCACTAGACAGCGAGCAGTCCACAAAGCACTTTAACTTTCCCTTTAACCCCAGCTCAGGACTCGGTCCCTCCAACCACTGCTCGTGGTCACAGCTGCTCTAAGCCCTGAAGCTCCTTTCCATTAATGCCCTGGCCCCTGAGCCTGCACAGGACAAGAGACTGGCTGTCTGTCTGTCTGTCTTTCTGTCGGGTGGGCCTCCAGGTGTCTGCCCCAGCTCTGTCTTCTGCCTGGTTTTTGTTGAGCTTCCTATCACAGTGGAACAGCTATGGCCAGAACTTCTATTTTGGGAGAGGGACAAGTTTGACAGTCATTCCAAGTAAGTCAAAGAAAATTTTCCATCCCCATTGTGTTGAGCAAACCCTTTAAATTCCAGAAAGAAATCATCAAGATTCTGCTACTCTTTCTCTAAACTCAGTTCAGTTCAGTCGCTCAGTCGTGTCCGACTCTTTGTGACCCCAGGGACTGCAGCAAGCCAGGCTTCCCTGTCCTAATTCTCTAAACTAGATAGAATTGTATCTGGAACAGAGCAAAGTCCCTCCCCCTCCACCCCCAAGAGTGATTCATACTTGGGAACATAAATCCTCACCTGGACACCCCTGGGAGGAGGGGGACAAACGGTGTCACATGCAGCCAGGCCACCCCCACCAGCTGGCCCCTCACACCTACACTGACCTGAGAAGCATGGCCTGTCGTGGCACAGGCCACAGGAGCAGAGACTGGGGGGCAAGTTTCAGCTGAAAGAAAATGGCCCAGAAGGCTACAGGAGGGGAGAGAGGCGACTTCAGAGAAAACTGAAATATGGAATGGTATAAAGGATGAGAAAGATGGCAGGCTGTCCAGACTCATCCTAAGTTTAGACCTGAGGGATTTGCTGATGGCACCTGGAGAGAGAAAGGGGATATCTAGTCCTCTCTCTGAAGAAAATTTGGCAGAAAAATCAAAACAGTTCTCACATGTCAAGCCTCTCCTTGTTATAGCCTTTTTTCCACTTTCTCTCAGCTGGTCCAGCAGGAAATGGTGTGAAGGGGTCACTGACAGCTTTGATGGTGAAGTATTGGGAGAAGGGGGTTCAGAAGAAATGAGGGCTGCACAGTAGGGTTTGGAGAGCTTGGAGCCTTGGTTTTTGTAATGACTTAGAACGCTGTGTGTCTAACTACCAAGCCAGTCAATTAAACTTTGGAACAGGAACTAGACTCACCATCACAGCCAGTAAGTACTTCATTCTTGGTCAGGAAATCAGCTATTCTTTAATTTTTAGGTCACCTATGTGAGATTCTGGAGGTCACACTAGATAGAGCAGGCTTAGAAGAATTTCTACCTGTCCTTTCTCACAAATGGTAGGGTTGGGTGTCAGCCAAATATCTGATTTTCGGGGGGGAACTCCAGTCTTGAATATTTAACTCAAAGCTGAAAATATGATTCGCAATTCTGTTTTTGCTGCTGCCATCATGTGCTAATGTGACATGTGAAGAGAATTCAGACAGAATAACTGCATCTCCACTTTTATCTTGTATGATAATTTGAACTTTGAGTACTGCAGTCATTGGGAAGAAATGGTTGAAACGTAGGCTATCAAAATGACAAGCAAACCATGAGACCCAGAGAAGCAGGCAAACAGAACGCTGGAGAGTATAATTTTACAAAGTTAGTCCAGTGTATTTTTCCTTGCAGATGGTGAAGGTATTTGGGAAGGTGCTAAGAACTGATGCCTTAGGTAGGGCAGAACAATGGGACACTGAGCTCTGGTCCCAGGGGGAAGGTAAACTTGGAAAACGTGGAGGAGGGCAGTCCCCCAGTGGAGTTTATCAGTGTGACAGCACATCTCAGCTTAGACAGTTCAGTCGCTTATTCGTGTCTGACTCTTTGCCACCCCGTGGACTGCATCAGGCCAGGCTTTCCTGTCCATCACCAATTCTCGAGCATTTAGTAAGTAACAGCGGGGATAAGGCACAGAATTAACTGCAAAAAAAAAAACAAACTATGTCTGAGATGATAGATAGTTGATAGTTGATAAATGAGAGAGATAGAAAGAACGACATAAATCCTGGATATATATACCCAGAGTACAGTAATGCAAAAAGCATGAGGCAAAAAAATTTCTTACATGTAACAGTTAAAGCTATGGAAAATCTGAACATATAGACTTTGTAACAAAAGACAACCTCGCAAATACTGGAAGGGCAAGAACTGGATAGATGGAACCTGCCCAAGTCTGGATTTCTCAACTGTCTTAACCACTCAGTTACCTAGAGGAATATTTTTCTCTTTTTTTCTGCATTAGAAATTAAAGTCATGAGTATTGAGGACTTGGATGGCTCAGACTATTGCAGTGAAAATTACATTATAAAGCACCTCCCAGCTAGGCTGGATAAAGCACCTTTAGGCTTCAAAGTCTTTTTCTTCTCTGTCTGGAGAAGGTAGAGTGGTACTCTCTCCGCTCTGTATCCAGGGAAAGGGAGCCCTGAGAGTTACAAAGCAAGACAGTGAGAGAGCTGAGCTGTGGGGACCCAGTGATGGTCAGTAGCCAGAAGTGTTCAGGGGACTGTCCCCAGGTGAAAACATAACCCACTCAGTGAAAATGTCACTCTCCTCTGTGCTACCAAGAGCAACTCAGTAAAAGTATGCTTTCCCTAGCAGGGGACGATTAGAATGGTTCTAAATCAACTCAGAGCCCAAAATACTCAAAAACTGTATGTGGAAGCCAGCTGCAAAGAGTTTGTTTCCAATCAATGCATCCAGAAATTTTTACTGATTGGTGGTTGTTATGGGTTTTGAAGTTGGAGGACATCACAACAGAGTAGAAATGTTTGTAACAGGGGAGTCTGATTAGGATTAATGAGATGAAAGAAAATTCGCTAGAGGGTTAGAAAAGCACTGAAAGAAAATAAATACTGAATCTTTGGAGCATTCGTTCCTTCTAGAGAAGAGTCACAGCATTTATCCTACTCCAAGAAGCAAAGAGCAAACACAAGGGTAACTCTATACACAATCGAACTTTTCAAATTTGGAAGTTTCTCTGATAACTCCAATATCTTTGGCTTCTTGGCCAAAACCCAGCACATCCTACATGCAGAGAGGAAGAGTTCTGTTTCCAAGACCAAGTCATTCACCCCATGCCACTCCACACGCTAAGACCCACAAGCTGTTTTTGTAAAGGAGTTTGATGCTGTGTGAATTATGGAAACACACTGATCTTTGGCTCAGGAACCACTTTGACAGTCAAGCCTCGTGAGTATAAAACGCGCTCTGGCCTACCTTAATCCCAACCTATGTTTCATAACAAATCAAATAGACTCTAGTTTAGAAGTTTTTGTTTCTAAGGAAGAAAAAGTGAAATCTCAGTGCAACACAAACACTTTATTAATGTGATTCACTTAAGAATTCCCATGCAGTTATAAGAAATGCAAGAATACACACTTGGTTTTTTCCTTGTAGTTACTAGTTTGGGAATATTGAATGGTTTCCTAGTTTCCTCCAAAGATAACCATGGGGTTTTATATAAACTTAATATTATTATAAACTGTAGATTTTTTAATTTTTCAAAGAATTCCCATGCATTGCCTTTGAGAGAGTTAAACACACCAATTAACTGATGTTGAAAGAGAACTTAAATCGTTTAAGATTTGAAATAGAACTTGACTTTTTTTTTCTAAATGTCAGCATCTCTGAGGGACCGCACTGCTTGCTGTTTGGGTGTCTCAACTTGTCAGATAGAAACCTTATCCTGTTGTTTTGAGCTGAGAAATTCATCCTGAGCCTGTGACTTGGAGAGGTGTGAGGGAAAATGTGCACTGCTTGGTTTGTAGGGCACTTTGGGATTGGTGTCAGGAGAGAGCAGCCAGACAGGTTGGTGAGGTGACACTCGTGACAGATGTCGCCCTGTTTCTGTAAAGCTGCTGACAACAGTGAGAAGAGTGGCAGCAGAGACAGGCTGACTTTTGGGACCGGGACGCATTTAGCAGTGAGGCCCAGTAAGTCTGAGAGGAAAGTGCAACATTTATGTCTCTTCCTGGTATTTGTTCTAGCATAATTTTTGCATTGTCCTGTTTTACATGCCAGATGTACAAACCATAGCCCCTTTAAATGTCTGTGGCTAAGGGCCTCTGTCCTCCCCATCTTCTCCTACATGACAGGGGTGTGTTTTGTGACCTCATCTGCTCTCATGAAGAAATCAACAGCAGTGCAGTTTGTAGCCATGTGTTGGCAGTCCTTGCCCTCATCTCCAGTCCCCTTATCTCGTTATGTGGTTTTTGAGTTTTTACAACAGCAACAAGGGAGGGGAAGAAATGACCAGCAGCTTCAGCAGGGCTGCGAGCTCTTCCTGGTGTTTGAGGGCTTTGGAGCAGCTGTAGCTAGAAGTTCTGGAGGTTCAGGGCATGGGTCTCTGGCAGAGAGATTTATGTAAAGGGTTGACATGGGGTGTGAATACAGGAGGAGGTAACAGACTCATCTTTGGAAAAGGGACTCAGCTCATCATCCAGCCCAGTAAGTGCTTGTGCCTGAGAGCTGGGGACCTCAATGCAGACCGCATGGGAACATTCCCACACCCTGCTGATGAGCCTCTGGTCCCATGGGCATATCAGCAAGGTCCTAAGCCCACAGGCACTTTTGAGATGTGTAGATGTGGGAGGGGATAGCCAGGGTGGGGGGTCCTGGGTGCTTATTGTGAGTGTACCCCTGTTACTGGGGATTCTGGATTCTGGCAGACAAAGGATACCTCTTGGGTATGAATATATAGCAACCGTTTTGTTATTAGCACCTTTGCAATGAAAATGACTCTCATGGGTGTTGTGGACAAGGCTGTGCGGACAGAAGTTTGATCGTTTCTTTTCTGTCTTCATGCCCTCTTCTCCGCCTGACTTAGGGACTTAGGGACCTTAAGTTAGAACAGTTATTAACATTTGCTTTCCGAGTCTCATCTCTCATCAAATTCTGACAAGAGAGATTCATTAACATAAAACCCAGGAAGGGAAAGGACAAGGAGTTCAATTCCCAGTGTCTGGGGAGTTGAACTTGACAACTTCTCAGTCTTCATCAGCTAGCCAGCACTCCATGATGAGTGGAGGTCAAAGAGGGCCACAACGGGTAGTACCTGGCCAGAGCCCTGCCACCCTCCTAGGGTTAACACTGCAGAGTTTGGGAGGTGGATGAAAAGGGATCCCCAGGGGCTTGCCTGGGCAGCCTGTCCATGGGGAGAGCTCTGAGTAGCAGAGTGTAGGATGCAGACCAGCGACAGGTTTCTGTCATGGAACATCTCACAGTGTAACACGAGCAGTGGCAGGAAGGTCATATTTGGGACCGGAACGAGACTTCAGGTCACCCTTGGTAGGTAACAGGAACCTCCAGGTAACAACTGTGTGTGTGTGTTCAGTCACTCAGTCACGTCCGATTCTGTGACCCTATGGACTGTAGCCTGCCAGGCTCCACTCTCCATGGGATTTCCCAGACAAGAATACTGGAGTGGGTTACTGTTTCCTTCTCCAGGGAATCTTCCCGACCCAGGGATCAAACCTGTGTCTTCCACATCTCCTGCATTGGCAAGCATATTCTTTACTGCTGACCCACCAGGGAAACCTTTGAAACAGGAGTGCTCTGGAGGGGATATCCTAGCTGGATGCAGTCCTGCCTTTGTTCCAGTGGGAGGTGGTCTCACTGAGGGTACCAGCATTGCATCAGTATTTGTGCTAGTTTTTATTTCCACTACTGAGGCTTTCCTATCCACCTGTGAAAACAGACTTCTCCCTACTTGAGGCTCTTTCAGTCTTTGTTACTCTGTGTGTTTTCTTTGGAGCAGCAGGTTTGGGATTTTATCACCAGGATTATGTCACTCTGAGCAACAGAATGAAAAGTGTTCTCAAATAGAGAGTAGAGAGCCCTGCTCTTCCAGATAACTTTTCAAGGGTGACATGTGCAAACGGGAGAAGTGGGCTAGAGTGACCTTTTAATGACTTTTTGAGTGACTCTCAGGAAACTTGCTTAATGTCGTACACACTCAACTTCTGAGAGGAATTGTTAGGTTAGATGCTTGGTGGAGTAAAACACTCGATCCTCTGAAAACCTAATGAAATGCTAACCCTCTCCCCCAACACACTGCCATGTTTCATTATTTACCAATTATGAAATAACTACATGATAATTAACGTGAAATTATATAGATGAGCAGTTTGAGTATTTTGAACCCATAATTAAGATGCAAATTATCAGCAATCTGGAGCATGCCACCAGGCAGTAACTCACATACAGTGGTCCCTGAAGACACAGCATGTGTTTGGGCATGATTTGTTTGTGGCATGGGTTTATACCTAATTTGGGAACCTGTTAGAGAGCTGATTCTCTGTCTCAGAGTGCCAATTTGGGTTCTGGATTAGCTGTGCTCACTGCACTGAGAAGTGCCCACTTGTACAGCCTAGTAGCATGACAAATGGCTCCCTTCCTGTGAGAGAGAGAGTGGGACAGTTGTGTTGTGGTCTTAGATGGTGCCTCTGCTCCCTGCCCCTGCCACACAGGGAGCCTGGCTGCAAGCTTTCCTTGGGAGGTTTTTGTTAGAGGGTGTACTGCTGTGGCAATTATAACGACCTGCGCTTTGGAGCAGGGACCAGACTGACGGTAAAACCAAGTAAGTGAGGGCGGCGGGTCGGTCTGAAAGGCAGTGCTGGTCTCTGCGGTTCAGCAGGATGGGGACACTGCTGCTCCCAAGGGGGTAGATGCACCTGGTTTCTTTGTACCTGAGCTGGTTGGAGTCCACTCCTTGATGAGTTCTGGCAATCCTAAGAATTAGGTCACGAAGAAGTAGAAATTTTTGTTGGTTTCTTCCTTGGCTCTGGATATATAAAAATGCTAATGATAATATGCAAAACCCAAATTAAAAAAAAACAACAAACAACTCAGAAGGCTTCCCTGGTGGCTCAGAGGTTAAAGCGTCTGCCTCCAATGCAGGAGACCGGGTTCAATCCCTGGGTTGGGAAGATCCTCTGGAGAAGGAAATGGCAATCCACTCCAGTATTCTTGCCTGGAGAATCCCATGGACTGAGAAACCTAGTAGGTTACAGTCCATGGGGTCGCAAAGAGTCGGACATGACTGAGCGACTTCACCTCACCTCACCTCAAACAACTCAGAAATCAGGTTTTCCTCAAGAAGAAATCAGGTTTTCCTCTCCGAGAGGAGCACAATCAGCTCCTTTGTTGGGTTTTTATTGGATTTTATGGTTGTTGTTATTCTTTGTAAGAACTATGAAAGTGGCATGGTCCCTAGTCCCCCAAATAGCCACTCTTTGACCCCCGTGCTAGATGGCATATCTCAGCCTGACCTTGCAATTGTTCCACGTGTCTCAGGCATGAGTCAGTCATCAGAACTCAGTGTTCTGGGAGCAAAACTGGGGGTTTAAGATCAAGCTCAGATCTATCTGCACAGCCAGCTGTTGTTTTTAGAGAAATGTCCTATCCCTGCCAAGGTACTGGGAGTTGAGGCTGCAAAGCAGTAAGACTTTCACTAGAGGGCAAGTGGTCCCCCATATTCTGTCTTCCCCTGAATCCTTCCCACCCACTGATAATTGTAAGGCCCCGTATGACTGTGTGAATGTTGGCAGCAGCCAAGGAAAGCTCATCTTTGGAAAAGGCACTATGGTCTCTGTTAAACCAAGTAAGTGCTGGGGGATTTCAGAGACTAATCCATGAGTGCAACTAAAAGCACAATCCAGAGAGAATGAGGAGACATTTACCCGTCCTTCAGCCATGAGCCCACAGAGCTGCCCTGGTCCAGGCCCCTGGCTGTCCTCAGTTCAGACAGGCCTGGCCTCTGCTGGACACAGGGTTTCACAACGTGTAACAGGGCCCTCTCCCCAGGTTGGCACTTCTCAGGAGTGATCGCTCACCTCACTGTGGTGAGTGAGCGACCTTCTCAGCAGTGGTCTCCTGGAAGAGGGCCCTGGGAGACCCACAGTCTTTGTGACTGCAGGGTGATGGGTTTTAGACATTAGATTTAATGGAGGGTTCCATGAGGAAGGGAGGAGTTTTTGTTTAGGGAAGGTGCACTGTGGAACTCAATGCCGGCTACGTGCTCCACTTTGGCCAAGGCACCTCAGTGCTGGTCACACCCGGTGAGTTCTTGTGGTTAACTCCTTATCCTTTCTGGAGAGCCATCCAAAGGGACCTGTTGAAACGCAGCCGAACTTAATTGCTTCGTTTAGCATGCAGTTGTTAACTATGTCGGATGTGTGAATAAGATATGAATACATGTTTCCCTGGAGGCTGGATTTAGTTATCAGTCCTGTGGGCAGTTTGATAAATTGTGTTAATACCATAGTCAGTGTTTCTTGAAGATCCACAAAGCACGTTGAGGCTTTGGGGAAAAAGCAGAGATAAGAGGCAGAAAAGCTCGGTGATAGAAACAAACCAATGAAAAGGGAGGCTACCAAAGCAGCAGCGTGTGGCCACAGAAGCGTGTCCTTAACAGATAAGCATTGAGGAGCCGGTTGCACTTATGCTGTGTCACCTGGTGGAACTGGACAATCCGGCCAGTGGACTGAGGGCTTGTGTGAGGGGTGGGCAGCAGGAGTTACAAGCTTCTCGAGGCTTTCCTCTGCTGGGAGAACAGTGGAACAATCCAACTTTCTCCAGTATGAGGACGGCCCTCAATGGGTCATATCAGTGGACAGCCCCCTCCTTCACTCTGGGGACAAAGGAGTTCCCCACACAGACTTCTCCCATCACCCAGCCTGGCTGAGTCTACTCTGCGGGAGGGACAAAGGATCCCTGTACCCTGGAAGCCTCCCTGTCGCCACTGGATTGCCTGTGATAAAGCAGGGTGTTTATCTGAGTTGTGAAGCTGTCAGGGAGAGGGGAGGAGAGATGTATTACAACAAGCAGTGTTGAAAATTTATACGCTATCTCCACCCTTGCAGAGTTCAGTGCTCCGGGGTTTGGGTTTGGGTTTTTTCTGTTAGAATTATAGAAACCGAGGTGCTTTCCATGTAGGCACACTCTTTGCGAAATGCCTGCCATCTCACACTTCACTTGTATTTTGTCAGCTACCCTCTGTACCCTCTGTGAACCAGTTGTGACAACAAGTAACCAGGTTGATTTGTTAACAAATAGAGTTTGTACATTTAAATGAGCGGCCCAGTCAAGCCACTCAGCCTGAAGTGACACACACTTCAGTCCCCTACACACACCCTACTGTCCATTGCTCACTTCTTCCTTTGAATCTGCCCTCAAAGGGCCTGGAACATTCTTTCTGTAGCAGCCTTGATGGTTTTATCTTTTGAAGGTGAATTTTATTTTTATTAATAAGCAAAAAGCTTTTGGAGCCGTGACTTATAAATAAAGGAGGGACTCAAAATAATTACTGGTACAATCATGGTTCCAAAAAATGAGGTATGACTGTAAAATAAGGTCACTGTTATGATGTGTGGCCCATGAACTGATCCTAAAGGGAGTACTTTGAAGGGTTCAACCATCATTTAGATGTTTAAATCTTGACATATTTGTTAAAACAGCCTCTTTACTTAATAAACACGCTTAAGATAAGCATAGCCTGAGATTGAGGAAGTTTTGCAAGCCCAGACCTAACCAAAGCAAGAAGACCTCAGTATGAACTGAGATGTTATCCCACGTAAATCTCTTTTAGAAAAACATGAGGGCAAAACCTTCCCATGGAAAAAGTGCATACGACATCTTGCTAATTGACTCCAAAGCTACTGTAAGAAAAGGGGAACCCTATGTCGGTTTGTGTAGAGCCACGTAGCACTGTGACTCAGGAAACTACAAATACGTCTTTGGAGCAGGCACTAGACTGCAGGTTTTAACAAGTGAGTATTACAGGCAAGACATATTACTTTAAATGCTGTTGGTATCTGAGAGGCAAAGGTAACATAAGGGAAATACTTGCTATAAACTATGGAAGCAAAAATGGCAGCTCCCTGAAGTGGCCATTCCAGGTCCCTCCACTCCGGACAGGAGGGACCAAGGAGAGCTTGGGGCTCAGCAACATGAACTTAGCACCAATTTCATAGAATTATATTAACTACTGGAAAATATTTATTGGCTTAGGACTTTGAGAGATTCCTCTAAACACGGAAATTCTTCTCAAAATTGTACTCTCATTCCACATTTTTCACTTGCTTTTGCTACCCCTCTTTATGCCTTTCTCCCTCATCCAATTTACTGCTTTATCTGAGCATTCGTGTTTTGAGAAACCATCATGTCCTCTTCTTAGCCTGTGACTTACATAATTAAGTGAAAGATAGTTGCTCAGTCGTGTCTGACTCATGCGACCCCAAAAGCTGTAGCCCACCAGGCTCCTCTGTGCATGGAATTCCCCAGGCAAGAATACTGGAGTGGGTAGCCATTCCCTTCTCCAGGGGATCTTCCTGACCCAGGGATCAAACCTAGGTCTCCTACATTACAGGCAGATTCTTTACTGTCTGAGTCACCAGGAAAGCAGGCTCTCGAAAACCTGGACCCTTTCTGTTCTCCAAATCTCTTTCCAGCTGTTTCTCAAATGCTCTGCTCCAGGCAAACTGGACACCTGCTTCCCCTGAATGCTTACAATTGCCCACACCTGAACCTGGTGTCCATAAATCAGACTCCATGGACCCACCAATGAGAGCAGACTTGCAGACATGAAACAAATTGTTTCTCAGCCAGGAGACCCAGCACAAGTGTCACCAGACTTCATTTCACAGGACAACTTGAGAAACTATATCCCTTATTCAAAATGACAGAGGCTTGGGTAAGCGATCCAATAGGCAAATAGCAAAGTAGGAAGGAAGGAGATGCTTCTGTAACAGGTGTGGAGAGGCGGGAAGACATTCTCTGGAGGAGAACAACACTGACTTAGCCCAAGTGGGAATTATGGGCTGCCATACTTCCTGCATGTTTCTTGTTTTCCCTCTGGAGGGGTCCATCCCCGATTGTTGGTTGTTAAGCCCCTGGTCTCCACCCCCCGGTGCCCAGAGATGGGGAAGAGGGGGGGACACTTTGCCCTATACTCAACAGTGGAAGTAAAAGGTAAAATCATTCTCAGATTTTCCTCAAGCTACCTCAAAATTAAGAGAGGTTCAAAAGAATCACCTTGACAGAACAGGAGAAGCTACCTTTAAAAGAATTATTTTAGGTTAGTCCTTGGCTTGTGTTATCTCCTGGGAAAGGGACAGTAAGAAAGGAAAAGCCTCCACTAGGACAAAGATAGAAAGTAGTGAAAGTCCTTTTCCTGGTGATTGTCCAAGCTGGAGATGAAAGGTCTGGAGCTGGAATCAAGGGTGAGCTCCAGGGCTGACCAGTGCCTGCAACTGTCTTTAGTTTTTTGGAATGAGAACAAGGCAGGAATCCCCTTACACATTCGAGAGCCTGGGCATCAGAGCCAGGCTCCAGCATCCTGAAAGGGTGGACCAACGTGCCCACCCCTCTTGCTGGGTGGGCAGTGGCAGCTGCCCTCGGTCTCTACCATTGCGATGACAGCATCTCTCACTGCTCTTGCTTTGGTGCCATGGATAGGAACTGTTCCTACTTTGTCCAAATGAGTTACATGATCTTCAGAACCTCGGGAGAATTATTATCTAAAGCACCAGAGGATAGCTAGGATTTTGGCAGTCTAGGTTTTTGTGGGAAAGTATTCTGGGCTTTTGTGGGAAAATTCCTTCTTTAGAATATTTAGAAAGAATACCCTCCATTCATCCAATATGGAAACAGTTCTGAACTCCAAGCTGGAGCTAGGATTCTGTGCCAGGTTATTGCTGTGACAATTACTTAATATTCTCCATGCTCATGGTATCGCTTCTTCCAGAAGATCTTTAGGGAAAACTTAGTTCAGTTTCCAGGAGGTTTTTGCTGAGCTGAAGATCACTGTGTGAATAATAATGCAGGCAACGTGTTCACATTTGGAGGGGGAACAAGGTTAATGGTCAAACCTCGTGAGTATCTCTGCTGAATCCGTAATGAATGTTCTGATTTCTAAAGGAAGCCATAGCACTGAACTTCATTTGAGGACTTTCTCCACCCAGTGTTTTTAAAGTTAATTCTAACCATTAATCCTAAGGATGATACAGCATACATAATGCCATATGTACATGTGAAAACAGGCACATAGGTAACTCTCTGGAACAGAAACAAATAAGCTGGAGGATAACAGATTCTTTGTCCTTTTTGTCTTAACCATTTGTGTCAGAGAGTCTGGGTTGAACTCAGGGACAGCTGAGCACTGGAGTGGGAGAAACTTCTCCAGCGACTTTATAAGGATTTTGCCATGCCTTGCTGGCCTGGTGAGAGGACAGCTCGGTCTGGAGATTGGGGGATGAAATATGTAACCTCAGAACAGCCTTTGTGTCCCAACAATGCTGTAAACTGGCCATGATTATGAGCAGTCTTCCCCACTGCTTCTTTGGCCAGGATCCCAGCTGGAGGAGCACGCTGGCTAGATTTGGGGATTGAAAGGGATTTCCTGGTACACATTGGCCTGGTTGGTTTCTGTAAAGCTTTTATGACTGTGTAATATTGGCAACAACCGTAAGCTGATTTGGGGACTGGGGACAAGTCTGGCAGTAAATCCAAGTGAGTCTTCAAATTAACTCTCTCAAACCTGTCTCTGTAGTTTGAAGTATCTGAGAAACTGTCTCCTCTTTAGAGAGACAGTTTTAAATGTGCGGAAATGAGTAGTGTTCTTCTCTTGTCCACCCAAGCTGAGTCCTCCCCTACCTCTCAATCAAAATAACTAGATAGAACAGTTTGGATGTGCCTAGTGGGAAAGCAATTGGAGTTTTAGACTGTTGTCTTACAGAGCAAACAGGTGGTGCATTTCAAAATAGCCATCAGGAAGCATCAAAAGTTAGACAAGGTGAAACTACCCATCCTGTATCACAGCCTCCTTAGTCTACACTGTACCAACATCATCACAGGCCATCAGCCTCCAGCCAAAGATAACTCAAGTGCTGCTGGGAACTCTCAGAACTCAGGGCCTTCCCGGTGGCCTCCCTGGAGAGCATCTTCCTAGTACGGATTATCCAGCATGACTCAAACCTACCATGTGATTTCTGCATCCCTCAGTTCTCTTTGGCTTACAGTCTTATGGTAGATTTACTAAAGTAACAGGGAAAGAAGTTGGTTTCATCCTAATTCTGGTCTCTTGAAGAGTTCTTCTCTCCAAGACTCTTCAGAAACATCTTAGGGACCACCCACTCTGCTCAGAATTATGCCTTGTACAACCAGACTGGTTCCCAGCAGTGTTTTCTGTGGCTTTGGCTAGCTCCCAGGGAATTTCTGGAGCTCCAGGCTGGAGCTGTGGGGAGAGGAGTGGGGGTGGTACAGTGAGCTCAGAGGATTTGGGAAAGGCATCTTTGATAGAGGCGTTAATGAATTTCTAAATGAGCTTCTGTGTGTTAACTTGATAAGACTCTCCAGGGAGAAGGTCACCCTTACCTTTGCAACTCTAAATGTAAGTCACGGGTTGCAAGAAAAAATGGGAAATGTCAATTGCTGTGCCACAATGAAGGGAGTGGATGTACATATTGAACCAGTTTTAATGTTAAGTTTATGAAATGTAAGACTTTCAGGAGAACCTTCTCAGGGCACCTTTATTAGGATCGATGAGCTAACTATTTAGTCAGTGTTATGGGGAGGCACACTTTAAAGGGGAACCCAGAATTTTTTTAAGGCCAATGGAAGCTTTAGCCACTATAGGTGAATTTTGGAATCAAACTGCCTGGGTAAACCCTAACTCTGCTATTTGCTAGATATGTGACTTCGGGCAGGTAACCTAATCTCTTTATGCCTCATTTTTTCATCTGTTAAGTGGAAATAAGAACAGTACCTATATCACTGCATTGTTATGAGATTAAGAGAGTTAATACTGACCAAGGGCCTTGCATGCAGTGACACATAGTTAAGTATGCAATAAATATTAGTTCTATAGATCAGGTTGCTGGAGGGAGGAAAGGATCTCCTTTTACAGTTTTTGTAAAGCAGAGCATTACAGTGTGGCTCAGGAAACACGGGAAGACTCACCTTTGGGCAGGGGACAAGGTTACAAGTAAAACCAGGTAGGTCTGATGTTCTGAACAGTCCAGAGTTACCCATTAAGCTCATTCTTTGGTTAATCTTCTCTGCTTTTCAACTTATCAAAGACTCTTATTTTTTAGATTTAATCTTTCGTTAACACTAGTAAGGAGAATGTGGGTAAAGTTTGGCTGGTACGGTCTTTTCTAACTCACTTGGTTTCAGTTAGTAGCGAAAAAAAGAGCAAGACTTGAGGTGAGTTAGGTCTGGAATTTCTAGGCAAAACCAAGAGAATATAATTTGACAGGAGACATGAAAACACCAAGTATAAAAAGTATGCCAAAACTAAAGGTGATTTTACATAATAGCATACTGTAGTGAGAACCACCCCAGTAGCCAGTAGAATTCTCTTAAGAATTGCCTTTCAAGGGGAAGATGGGTAACATGAAAATGATATGTTTTGTGTGGAAAAATGGGAGACTGTTGATAATTTGGATTTTTTTGATAAGGAACATGGAAAAGAACATTTTTTCCATAGGATGGTTGGTAAAAGGCTATCATCAAGTAGAAGTCAAAAGAATCAAAATGTGTATGGTATCCCCTGGGTGAGCCTCACAGAGAAAGAGGAGGAAGAAAATGGCCCAGAGTGAAGTGTTTTTGTACTGAGCAGAAACACTGTGTTAACTTCTGGAGCAAAGCAGCTTGTCTTTGGGACAGGAACCAGCCTCACCGTCCTCCCCCGTAAGTTCTTTGCCACTTGAGAAAAAGCTCTTAATCTATAATGACCAGCTCTCACATCCCAGACACCTAATGAATTTCTAAATGAGCTTCTGTGTATTAACCTGATAAGACTCTCCAGGGAGAAGGTCACCCTTACTTTTGCAGCTCTAAATGTAAGACATGTTGTAAGAAAAAATGGGAAATGTCAATTGCCGTGCCAAAATGAAGAGAGTGGGTGTAAATATTGGGCCAGTGTTAATGTACGTTTATAAAATGTAACCCTTTCGGGAGAACCATCACAGGGCACATTTATTAGCTTGTGTCTGCACAGCACAATCATCCAGTTAATTTGATTAATGTCAGTAGCTGATCCAAATATTTAGGCATTTCCTTGAGAAACCTTTTTTGGGCTAAAATGGTCTGAACTGACTGTCACATTACCTAAATAATTGCCAGATCTGTTTTACTTTGTGCTGTATAGACTCAGCCTAATAAAAACAAATGCTGCTCTGTTTTTTTCCTCGTCTCCACACAGCAAGTTTTCCTTCTATTCAATAGCAACTCTGCGCACAAAGACACCCAGCAAGCCATTTGACTTACGGCTGCTGCTGTTTTGCATTTATATGACTCCTTTCCTTGGAAGAGATTAAGACACTTCATAGGAATTATTAGCTAAACAGATTGACAGCCTAATTAGAAAGAAAGAAACAGATTCAGAGGATCTTTTGTGGCTGCCATTCCTGCCCCTTCGTGTAGAACATTTAGTCAGATGGTTCTGCGAAACAGAGTAAGACGGGGATGGGGGGGGCTGGTGTGGGGGGGTGTCTCTGTTTGCAGTGCACCCCTTCTTAGCTGCATATGAGAGGTTGTTACGGGAGGGAAAATAGCACTAAATATGTCAGGGAGACTGACAGAGCTGGGAACATGTTTTTCCTCTAGAACTCCTGTGTTCTCACAAATCAGTGCAGGACGAATTTTGACATCAGCTGTTGCTCTGTGGGTCTGCCCTTCTGTTTCCAGTCCCTTCCTTCTCCCACTCCTCTATCTAACTTCTTTCTCTCTCCTGTGGTCCCTGAGTCTCATGCCCACCCCAGCACCAGCTCCACCACACACTAAAGAGGCTGCCAGCCTCTCTGGCCGTCAGTGGTGTTGTCCTCAGCTCCATGAGTGACCCTCCGAAAGCTCAGGCACCTGAGGGAATCCTCCCAGCTGCCCCAGGTCCCGAATGCCTGTATCTAGGCTGAAGCTGGGCCCGGGATGAGGAAGAGCCTCTGGAGGAAGGTCGGTCACAGATTCAGGACCACCGTGGCCTTCGTGATACATGTGTCTGAGCCCCCGCCTCCCTGGAAAACTGTAGCTTCCACCTTGATTGCACATATGTGGCTCTGAAGGGTGGCAGGTTTTTGTAGTGGAGTCAGCCATTGTGGACCTCTGGAATGTGCTGCATTGGGGGTCTGGCACTCAAGTGATTGTTATACCTCGTAAGTATAAGCATCTCTTCTCATTTCTGTGGGTTAGTATGTCAATCAAATAAAGGAGTTATCCTCCCTCACCCCCATTTCCCAGCTAGTCTCTGATGGGATACGATTTCTGGATCTAGTTGCACTGCTGGATTGACCATTAAGGCGATCAAATTCATTTTCAGATATAACTTTGACTGATTTCCGTTAATGCTGCCAACAGCAAAGGGAAATTAGAACGTGGTGGGAACCTAATCTATGCTCATCACCGCTGTGGGAGGGCAGTCATTTCTTCTTATCCCCCGGCAGTCAGACTTAAGAATTCAGCAGACCTTTTCCGGGCCTGTCTTCTCTGGCAGATTAAGTGACTGTGTCCACTAACTTTCTTGAGGGAAAACATACAAGATAGATAGATACATTCCCCTTCAGCTTTTCCTGAGAAAGCTTTTTGTTAGTTATTTTGGCAATACACCTTAGCTAACATATTCCCTCCTATTCGTGTTAATAATATCTTGGCTTAAGCAAGCAATTTCCCCCCACAGTATTCAAAATGCATTGCTGCGTGTAACCCACTGCTCTCTCACCAGCCCTTTTGCCTTCACAACATTCTCTGAGAAAGTAAACAGGATCACACATCATCACACATAATTTCACACAGAGAGAAGCTGAAGCGCAGACAAGTTAAATAACTTAAATCAAACCCAAAAAGTCAGAACTGGGATTACAGCCTGAGATTCCTTGTTTTCTTACGGTGAATTATCTTGAGCTGTCATCTCTGTGAATTGAAAACATAATAAGCGCAGGCCATAGGAATTCGAGGGGATGGAACTTAACCAAAACAAAAACTGATTGTTTGATGATTGCATGGGCGTTTGAAATGTATGCCCAGATCTTCTTTGCCACCGGTGATTATTTGGTGTCAGAGATAGGGAGAAAGCAGAGGGGCCAGATGTGGGCAGAGCGCCTTGCTAAACTCAGGAGTTTTTGTAGACCTTATACCACTGTGTCTCCAACAACAACAAACTCATCTTTGGGGCTGGAACCAGATTACAAATTTTTCCAAGTAAGTCCTAGAAACCAAGCAGAGATTTTTGCAAAGGTGTTTTGTATAAACAGTCAACTGGCTTTGGTTCATCCTCACGGTACTGTGGGCCACCCTTCCCAATGCTGTGCTCTGTAGGGCTTTCCCCACTTCTGGCTCTCTGGTCCTCACTCCCCCAGGATACCATTTCTCGCAGAGAGAAGGTTCTGTAAACCAAATCAGCTCAATCTGTGTGTGACATGGTACTGACTAGAATTTTATCAGCAGTGAAAATAAGACAGTAGAAAATCAGATGCATCATGACTCCAGACAAATGATCTGTTTTTCTCATTTGCATTTTTATTTAAAGTATCGGGGAAGGTGAAGCAAGTTCAGCTTCTCCCATTTGAAAACTGTTTATGAATTACTCTTCCCTTGTGTGCAGAGAGATCAAGATTGACTTTCGATGTTGAGTCATTTGATTTCATCATCTGTGTCTGGAATCTATAATGGGCGAAGGAATCAAATGTAATTAAATGAGCAAATAATCTTCAATAGTCAATATTCCTACATTGTTTTATGTGCTTGGCTCTGGACTTTTATCTGGGACTTATCTCTAATAGGCTCCCCAGAAGGACAGTGAAGGTTTTTGTTAAGGTTTTTGTCTCTGTGTGGATGGCAACTATCGGTTGATCTGGGGCTCTGGGACCAAGCTAATTATAAAGCCAGGTAAGTCTCAGAGATGTGACTGTAAGGGAGAGGAGACATGGGTTGAATAATACACGAGGCACAGCATGCAAATTACATTTTTAAGAACAATCCAACCTGCCGGAGAAAAGGCACTCGACCCAAAAGGGGTTTTCACTCCCAGTGAGAAGCAGTGTCAGCCACCAACTCTCTTGTTTGATCTGCTAGCTTCCAGAGTGAACAGTGCTTAACTTGCCCTCCAAGAGAGCAGAGTTGGGTTGTTACAAAGGTTGATTCTCTCTAAGATGGTGGAATGCTTTCCCAAGGATATAACCAGTCTCACTTTATTGAAAGAGGTCAGAGAAAAGGCCAAGAGCCACAGTCAAAGGCCAGGGGATGAAAGCAGTGTTTGCCACTTCCCCAACATCCTTGTCTCTGGCTGCTATCTTGCGTGAGGAAGCAGATGCCTGCAAAGCTTCTGGCCATTTGCTGGAGAACCCCCTGAGGTTCTGGACCTCAGCACGAGCCCCACAAAGATGTAGTGTAAAAAGTTGTGTCAGGGCACGTGAGGGGTGTAAGGAGCCTAAAGGGACACCTGGCAAGTCAGTTCTCAGAGCAATGGGACTCAGGAGTTCTTAACCTGGGAAGACTAAGCCCATTCGCCTCCATCCTGCCATGCCCCTCCCTGTGGGTTGTTGTAAGGCACTGAAAGGCTGTGTGAATTATGGGAGTGCCAACCAGCTCATCTTTGGGACTGGCACGTTGCTTTCTGTCAAGCCAAGTACGTGAGTAGTGGGATTCTGTGTCCCTAGCAAGTGGGAAGGAACAGCCACTCTTTGATGAAAGGGAAGGATGAAGGTAGATTTCTTACCCCTCCATCATTCCTTATCTATTCCTTATCTTATTCCTTATCAAGTGTCCTAATCTCCTCATAGCACCACAGAGTCAGAGAAGGGGAAACAGGCTAGTGTTAAGATAAATCCCAGGAAGAAAAACCCCTGTAGAAAAATTCTTCTCATCTAAATGTTACAGGCTTTCTGCTCAATGAACTTGATTTCCAAGCCATTTATCAGCTCTGGTCCTACCTTTATCTAGATAGGTACAGCCTCTCCTAGCCTGTTTGTGCAGTTGTGTGTGAGCATAAGTCCAAGCATCTTATTTTTCTTCCCAAAGAGACCTGAGAGCTATGGTTGGAGAGATTGCTAAGAAGGCAGACAAAACTGACCCAGGGTAGGGGAGGCCAAAGACGGGGCTTCGGGTGGGCTGTGGTTGTTATTTAGACACTAAGTCATATCCAACTCTTTTGCAGCCCCATGGACTGCAGCCCACAAGGTCCTCTGTCCATGGGGTTTCCCAGGCAAGAATGCTGAAGAGGGTTACCACTTCCTCCTCCTAGGGGTCTTCCCAACCCAGGGATCAAACCCACGTCTCCTGCGCTAGCAGGCAAATTCTTTACCAGGGAGCCACCAGGGCAGCCCTAGGCTAGGTTAGGTCAGTCTTCAAGTGGTGATCTATGGAACACCTTCCCCATGTGTCCTGCATTTTCCCTTTTCATTTTCCCTAGAATACATCCTTTTGGCTTGTTCTGGACACTCACTGCTCCCAAGCTAAGAGGAGAGAAAATTAATATTTAACTCGCTCTTCAAATCTGAAGAAGCAACAAGTCACAGTTATGTTGGGGATGAGATCTAGTCTCCCCTCTCCAAGTTTAAAATCCTATCACCAAGGCCCTATTTTTAACCAAGATCTGGTGTCACCGTCTTGGACGCTCACTCCTCTCTCTTCTCTGCAAGTCTCAGTGTATGTGTTAATATGTATGTTAAAACTCAGCCAATGCTCAGCTTAGTGATAAAAGGGCTCTTGTGTGCCCTTATCCTGTCTTTAGGATACAATCTTTCTTGTAACAGAAAATGTTCACGTCTTTCATTTATTTCAGAACTGGACGTCCTTAAAGTGTAGTAGATGGTGTGTTATAACTCCCTTGCTCGTCTGAAACATCATAAGAGTCCATGGTGGCACTTCTTTAGGAAAAGATAAGATGGTTCGTCACTTGTTACTCTTCCCTGGTGAAATATCTTCTTAGGCTGCCACATAGACACTCTTACATAGTGAGAAAGCTTGGAAATATCCTGATCAGTGAGTAAGGAACAGGACCATGGCATTTGGGTGAAGTCTGGATAGGAATCCAGACAGCTGTGAAGCTGGAAAACATCCCTGTGGGTATAGGAAGGCATCACCGTTCAGACCTGTCTGTCTAGGGATAGGCTTACACGTATGAGAACAAGAGTTGTTAACAGATTAGTTGATTTGGCCATGGCAGATTGAAGCCTAACAATGCAAAAGGTCTTGAAAGCCCTACATTTGGTCTTTTTTAAATAAAAATTATTTGCTTTTTGTAGAAGAACCAGTATTTTCTTCTTATCATAAAAGACCATTTTCCAGAAACACAGGGAAAAAAACATGGGGAATCCAATGCCCCTTCACTCCTGAAGCATGTGTGCGGTGGGGTTTCACTAGGGGTTTCAGTAAAAGCAGGAAATGCTGTGGGACTGACAATACCAGAATCTTCTTTGGAACTGGAACCCAGGTGGTGGTAAAGCCCAGTAAGTGGCCCTGTTTTATTTATACTTGACCAAACAAATAAATCTTGTGAAGTTAGTAGAGATTTAATTTAATATGTAGACAAATGTACCTTTTGAAAAATGATTTTTGCAAATGCATGAAACATTCATGGTTGTTGAGAATAGAGCAATAATGATAAATGGATACAGAATGAGACCATCCCAAATTGCCTTTAATATGGTAGCTCAGCTCCTCTTCTTAAAGAGATACTGGAGTCATGAGTTATTTACAGCCACAGTATCTCTGCAACTATGCTCTGCAATGATTTGTGTGTTTACTGTGATGTTGCCCACAGATCTTGTCTTCCATTCTACTAAAAATGAGAGTCTATCTCATTTTAAATGCTCCTCATGTGGGTAAGGTAACTTCTTTGTCGCTCATGCCTGCATATGTATTTATTTCTAAAAGATCCAATATAAAACCCAAGCATTATCCCAGTTTGACAAAGGTCCACATCTAGTCCTATCCATGTCAAATTTCACTAAAAGCATTGCTTTACTATTCAAATGCAATGGGAGAAAGAAACAACTGAGATAAATTGATGATCCCAGATGGCTTATTAACACCTGAAAGGGAATTCAGAGTGAAATAAAATGGCCCGCATGATGACAGGATTTTTGTTTAATGATCAATTCCTCCATGGGGAGTGAAAACTTTTTGAACAGGCCTCACTGAGGAGGAGGGAAATAATGAATTCAGGAACCTGACATTCCTGGAGTGCACCTGGGATGTCAGTTTCTCCACAATACATTTTGAAACAAAGCAACTCATCCAAATGTCAAGTCAGAAAAATAGTAGTAAGAGACAGGTGTTGTCAAGTTGACTGACTGAGTTATTAAGCTCTACATTAGGTTATAATTGAAACTATGGACTGACAAACTGATCAAAGAGCTTTGAAATAGAATGGCCTAGTCTTTGAATGGTTTAGCTGTGGGGAATGACCAAAGACAAAGAAACAAGCTAGAGGACTCCATCAGTTTGCTTTGCGCTGTGTGCTCTGCTATACTGCGTCACTTCCGTCATGTCTGACTCTTGGCCACCCTATGGACTGTAGCCTGCCAGGGTCCTCTGACCATGGGCTTTCCCAGGCAAGAACCGGAGCGGGTTGCCATGCCCTTCTCCAGGGGATCCTCCTGACCCAGGGATCAAACTCACGTCCCTCGTGTCTCTTGCACAGGCAAGTGGGTTCTTTACCACTAGCACCACCTGGGAAGCCCAAGTTTGCTTTAGAGGTAGCAAATATGACCAGTCTGTGCTAATCCTTTTCAATAACTGTGATAAAGACACTTTGGGGTTCAGGTAGTCGATGAGGAGGAAACAGTGGGGTTTGTTTTTTTATGGGTCAAACAAGGATCCAATCAGGACTGGTGGTAATGCCATCCAGTATCCATCTCTTAGTGGTAAGAAAACATGCACAGACTGTGAAAGAACAGCATTCCCTGAAAGGCTAGAGTCCTTCTGGGCCAAGGGATAACCCACACTACCGCTCATAGGGCAGGTCTATAATCAGTGTAGCAAACGTGTGCTTGGCCTCAGGTAAGGTATCTTCAGGGTGAGGTGGTACAGCCCCTCCAGAACAGAGCCCAGGATGAGGGGAGGGCTCTGTGAAACAGTTCTGTCTCAGGTGAAATTCAGATGTGTGTCTTGCGTAGCCCCTTCCTGCCCCCATCTTTCTTCAGCCTCTGAGGAGTGGGCCTCTAGCTCGGTAGCTGTCTGCTCAGTCGTTTTTCACCCGCTGCCACAGAATTGTGTTAGGTATCACAAAGGAATTCATTGATTGTTGCTTTTATCATTCACTCTCAGTGTCAAATGAGGTCATCCAATTTCCCCTCTGCATATTTGCAACAAGCAGCATAAAATTGAAGCAAAACAACCAGGAGACACAGAGAAAGATAACTGAAGAGATAGCAAGGCCTGTTTATTATAGTAGAAAGGAAAGTGTCCCGTGAAGGTGAGATAGCCATCAAGCTTTCCTGAAGAGTCACTGGGAGTTTTTGTTGTGGCCCCAATCACAGTGTGAACAAACCGCTGGCAAAATTGTCTTTGGAAGAGGGACTCAGCTTCATATTCTCCCCAGTAAGTGCTGTTCATGTGATTTTCTGATATTGACTCCCATCAACTGAAAGTGGTTTGGTGTTGGGTGGGGAAAGCTTCTTCGGCTCTAAGACATGTGGGTAGCCTCTAGTTCCTGAGTCCTTCTGCTCTACAGAGAGGCCCAGTCCTTGACCCTTCCACAGCTTAGCCAGATATCAAATTCTTTCCCTTCTAGAGCTTGAAAAGTTGCTGCCAGAGCTTTTGGTGCTTAAATATTAATTATCCTTTCCACAGTTTACACATGTAAAGATTCAAAAATTGTGAAACTTTGTCAAGGATCATTTTCAAGTTTCCCCTCCCCCACCCAGGCTGCTCCCCACCCCTTCGTGGGCTTTGGACACATCATTAAATCCAGGATGATTTCTGACTTCATTCTTCATAAAAGACGCACTTTCTCTGTTCAGCCTCTGCTAAAATTCCTGGCTCTGGTGCCCCTCGCCTTCGCATTTCCTTTGTTCCAAGGATGAGTAGGAGATAACTTTTTTAAGAGCTACTTTAATGCCAGAGGCAACAAAGATGGTGTGTCAGCCAAGAACAACATTTTGTGTTGAGCCTTCTCACCCTGTGCCATTTTCCAAATCCTTTTCTTCATTTAGGTAAAGCAGCCACTCCTATTTATTCCTAGCGCAGCAAAGAGCTCATTATGAGGCCAGAGACAGGGGTTTCCTTTGGAATATATTTCACAGGCTAACAATAAGCTGGAATTTGCAGATAGTTCACAAATGCATTCTCAGGCCACAACTCCATGTATGGAAGCCAGTATGGGCTTCCAGGGAGAAGGAGGCAAAGACGTGCTAAGGGAAAACAAAAGCTATGGTTTAGTGGAGGAGATTTCTGGGTGATTCCACCCAGGGAAAAAAATTAACATGAAGAAATACTCAGAAAACCCCCAAGACCAGGCATTCAGAGTTTTTGTGATGAAGGCAATCACTGTGGGGATTCAGGAGACAGGCAACTTGTCTTTGGAAAAGGCACAAGACTTGCTGTGACTCCAAGTAAGTGTCTCTGGCCATCCCTGGTTTTGATCAGCAACAGCATCTACACTTACATGATTTTTCGGTGAACCTGTGAATGCTTTTTTCCCCAGGAAAGGTCTAGCAGGAGCTGGGAAGTTAGTACTCAGCAGGAAGATGAACAGGTTACTCTGACATAATTCAAAAGCCAACGAGACAATCAGGGCAAGCTCCATACCTCACCCCAGCCTCAGTCCCTCCAACTGGCTCTGGCCACATATCCTGCCCAGTTCTCTCCCCTGATCCCAGGAGTCCAAAACCCTAGAAAAGAGAAACTGAGACTCCTTAGTCTGGGGAGCACAGGGAAGCTTTTCTGAGATCCAAGAGCCGCTTTTAAATATATTGTGGGTTTCTGTCTAATGTTGTTATTCATTTTAATTTGTCTAAATAATATATGAAAATTTCTCATTATAAAAGTAATCCAAATCACAGATAAAGCCAATATTCACCCTGACCTCCTCTTCCTTCAGTATCAGTTTCCTCCCCAAAGGTGACTTTTGGGACTGGTTGGGTGAGTTGTGATGAGTTTCTGCTTGGAGCATGACATGAAATCTCCTGTTTTCAGTGAAGGCAACTCAAGACATAAAGAACTCAGACTGCAGTTTGCAGATTTCAATTAGATATAAGGAACGGTTACATCCTTGGATGCAAAGGCTATTGGCAAAGGAAAGTTACATTCCCAGGAGCTCTTGAAGAATACATTGGTCTTTGGTCTTGGCTGAAGACAGGAGGATGGACCAGGTGACCTCTGAAATCCAGCCAGGTCTCTGTAGGACTCAGGGATGGTCCACCTCGTGGCAAGTGTCTGTAACAGCCCTTCTCTTCGGCCTGTCCTCTGGTTATTGTTTTAGCCTGAGCTTTTGTCAGCACTGCTCCTATACTGTGAATGGTTTGATTTTTATCAGCATCTGTGGGGTTTTTGCAAAGAAAGGAAACTCTGTGCCTACTCTGGGGCTGGGAGTTACCAGCTCAACTTCGGGAAGGGCACCAAACTCTTGGTCACACCAAGTAAGTTCTTCTTTCTGGCTAATTATTCTTCCCAAGATGCCTGCCTTCCATCAAGCAGAAGCTGTCAAAACACAGGTGGTGTTTTCTTTGCTTGGTTTGTGTTGGGTGGTTCATGATACCAGTTGGAAAACAAGGTTATTAATGCACATATCCTCTGGGGCATTGTACTTGGCTTTTAAGATCCATGTAGTTTCTCCCAGAGAAAATATGTGAACCTCCACAAAGAGGAAGGCCCAGGGAAAGCCGAGGGGGCAGGGGTGGATGCAGGAATTGGATGAAAACAGATAAAGGGCTTACAGGAACAACAAACAAGAGGGGATCCCAGGAGACCATGCGGTAGCCACCTTGAGTGAACTTCCCAGGAATTGCTCCTGCCAAGGCCCATTCTTTCAAGGAAAATTACAGCAAATAGAATTGGACTGGGAAGTTACTAGTTATTAGTATTCATCCCACATTCTAACCTAATTACAAGGAGATTGTTTTGGCCATGGGCAGTCATTTCAGGTTTTGTTTTCCTGCTCGCCTCCTCCACCTCCACCTGTCTTCCTAGAGGCCCAAGTCAAGGTTATTGCAATAGCACTGAACACTGTGTAACACCGGTACAGGCAAATTAACCTTTGGGGACGGGACTGCACTCACTGTGAAGCCAAGTAAGTTGTGTTCTTCTTTGGCTGTGCCTTCAGGGGCAATCAATCAAATCGTTAGTTTGAAAAATACTTTAATCCTGGCATCTGCTTGGGCTCTTTATTAATGTTCTTTCCCCAGGCCAAAGAGAGTTGGTTTCTTTCTCTGCTTTAAAATGAGATGTGCATGTACGCATGCACGCGTGCACACACACACACACACACTTGCTCTGGCTCATGGTGAGGGGCTTTCAGGAGCATAGACAGCATTTTCAAAGAAATCGAGATATAAACAATAACTGAGCCAATGAGAAAGTCGGGAAGAACCTCCAGAGAAGACACCCCACCTTGGTCTGGCTTCTCTGCACGTTCTCAGCCAAATAGGGGGCTTTGGCTCTATCTGATGGTCTAGAGCAGGGAATTCCTCAGCTTCTCTCTGTAATCAATTCTAAAATTTAGCAGCCTTTGCTGTCAGAAATAAAGTACATCTGACTTTGACTACCCATGTGTGCACTGCGATTTAAATCTCTGAAAAGAACCCCTAGAACGTTAGACATCTAATTTGAGAATAAAATTCCTACAGTTAAATATGAAATTCAGCACTGACTCTCTTTCTGCAGCATCTCTGAGATGCCATGTGTCCCTCAGGACATGAATCAAATGATTAGGGATTAGGCGTTATAGTGTGAGCTTTGGAGACAGAAAAACCTAAATTCAAGTTCTGGCTCCACTACTTTACCAGCTGTGTGATCTTGGACAAATTAATTAACCTCTCTGAGCCTCAGTTTCCTCATCCATAAGATGAGGATAAAAATATCTCTACCTCATTATGCTATTGAAAGGATCAAATAAAATAACAGCTAAAATATTTAGCATAGTGCCCAAAACCTAGAAAGAGCTTGTTAAACCCTAGCTATTAATAATAATGATAAATATAATCTCCAACCCACAGTAGCACTCTTGTTTCACCCCTCAGGCTCTTCTGTCAAGGCTCTGTCATGCATCAGGAGAAGAGCTGGCAGGAGGGGAGGGTGGAGAATGTCAGCCTGCTCTATGAAATTCTTCACCTGGGATTGGAAAGTGTCTAAAGGGAAACAGAAAGAACCCTGGCTAATTTAAATACAAATCATCCAAATGTCAGAAGCAGGGGAGAGATTTCTGCAGAGAGCTGCATGGCCTGAGCTCCCAATAGCCCCTTAGAGCAGGGATGCGGCTCACAGTGTCCTGAGGTGAGGGCTGTAGCAGCTGAAACCTAGCACCATCCTCTCGGCAAGCTGACCCCAGCACAGCTCCCTCCCAGATATGGGCTCCCCATGCGGAGGGCCAGGGACAGAGAGAGGATGGCAGCTTCACAGGGAAGAGCTACTTGCCCCCAGATTGCGTCTCTGCTCCTCTAGGTAGTAATGCTCGTGAGAGATATGATGCCTGAATATAGCCCCTAAATGAAACTCTCAGACCCAGGGATGGAGAATCGGGAGTCTATAGAGGCAAACTGGGCTGGCTAGTATTGAAGAAAAGGAGTGGAGGGTAAAGTGGGAATCTAGTCATAGCTAAAGCTGAGAGAGGACACATTAAACAAAAGCTGGAGGTGCTGTGCTGCCCAGCTCCCTGCCTGACCCTGCCCTGGGACTCAAACCTCAGGACATGGCTAATAGTGCAAGAGGAAGGGAGTTAGGTTAGTGGTAAAACCTTCCTAATAGGTTTGTGAACAGTGAAAATGAGCTGTCAGGAGTAGTTGCCAGCGCACTTTCTCTGGAGGGTTTTTGAAAGGAGATAGACACCCCCGTCTCAGGGCTGACTGAAGCGCAGCCCTGCCTGGAGGCAGGAGGAGAAAAAGAGAGACACTCTCTAAGCCTCTTCCCAGCCCTGGAGCTGCTCTGTGAAAAAAATTCTGGCTCATTAATGCAAGCTTCCTCCTTCAGGGCACCAGAGTTGCTGGGTTAAGTTTGGGAACACTTGCTTGTTGTGTCCCAAACTCCCTTTGTACTCAGACTGAACAGGATAAGCATCCTAAAGCTAAAAACACAGAGTCTGGGTCGTGGGTCGTTGGCGGTGCTGAGATGTGTGAGTTGGGGGCGGAGGGGTGCCTCTGGGGGGCTCTGAGGGATTTTTGTAAAGCCCAGGGGCACTGTGGGAATAACTATGGCCGGGTTTGATCTTCGGTGGAGGAACCAGATTGTCTGTGCAGCCCCGTAAGTATGGAGAGGTGGGAGCAGAAACCAGCCTGTGCCTGAGGCCTGGGTCCATTGTGACCTTGGAGCCAAGATGGAAAGGAGAGTAAAGAGTGAGAGGGATGTTTATTCAGGGAGGAAAATCGCAGGACCGTGTGAATAACACTGGGGAAAGTACACCGGAGGTTTCTCTTCTCAGGAGGGCTTTGTCGGGGGAGAGAGGAGTTGGCAGGTTTTTGATGCTGAGATAATCACTGTGGGGAAGGACAAGGCTTCTCCCTCGTCTTTGGGAAGGGGACAAGTCTGCTTGTCAAGCCGAGTAAGTGGCATCCAATTTGAGTTGTGCTCTGAATATGATAATCTCCAAAAGAAGACCTGCTCTCTTTCCCACCGGGTCTCCTTGGGCCAGAAAGATGTTCTAGGGGCTGAGCAGACCAAGGCCCAAGGCCTGGTCATCTTCCTTGTCTTTGAAGGAGCTCTGGGAGGTACAGAGGGGGAGAAACTCACCAGGACCCCACCGACAGCCCAGACATGGGGTCCGTCCATGCTGTCAACCTTCCAATAAGTAAAAGTGTCTGATGGCAAGTCTTCCTCAGGAGGAGATGCCAGTAGAGTTATGCCCATTTCATACACTTAAAAACTGAGGCCTCTCAGAGACTGACATATTCTAACAGGAACAGAACTCAGGGAGAACAGTTTTTCCGGTAGACGGTTGGATTTGAAGCAGAAGGTTATTTAAATGAGAGAGTAGCTGTGGTAGCCAGCTTTCACCTGAGCTCCAGGTGCTGAGCACTGGGTAGGGTTTTAGGTAAACTCCTAGACTGTGGTACTCTTGCCTGGAAAATCCCATGGACGGAGGAGCCTGGTGGGCTGCAGTCCATGGGGTCGCTAAGAGTCGGACACGACTGAGCGACTTCACGTTCGCTTTTCACTTTCATGCATTGGAGAAGGAAATGGCAACCCACTCCAGTGTTCTTGCCTGGAGAATCCCAGGGTTGGGGAGCCTGGTGGGCTGCCATCTGTGGGGTTGCACAGAGTCAGACACGACTGAAGCGACTTAGCACCAGCAGCAGCTTAGACTGTGGGGTTTTATCACTGCAGAGCCCAGTCTTCCCTAAGCCTGGTCTTCATTAACCCAAGCAGTGGTACTCCCTGGCCCTGCAGCCTTGGAAGTGCAGCTCCTGGCAACATCATTCTTGGTGTCTTGTAATAAGAGAAATTAGAAGAGAAGCAGGGGAAAAGCTTATATCTCGAATCATGCAGTTCCCTCATTTTGTAGCAAGATTGTTTCCCCACGAGCCATTTGTCTTCATTTAGCTGCTGTCTTCTCTGGGGAAGCCATTTTGTAGAGGTGTTCGTCACAGTGTGACAACTGACGGCTGGGGGAAATTGAATTTTGGAGCGGGGACCCAGGTTGTGGTTACCCCAGGTAAGCCTGATTCCCTGGAGCCTCAGCTGTCCTTAATTCTAACCCATGAGCCAAGTATTTCTAGCTGAGACCGTGAGAGACATATTTGAAAGGAAGCCATTTTGCTGAACAGCAGTACCCAGAGCCATTAAGCAAAAGTGAAAGACCGGTTTGGTGTTAAACAGTAACATTTTTGGATAAACAGGAATCCTCATTATTCCCTATCAGTCCCCTGTGTAGGTACCTGACTTCCCTTATAAGGAAAGAACTTACAGGAGAATGTGGAGCCATGATTCACGCCAAGGTGTGGGAGAGATGGGCTGTGGATTCTGGAGGGGTGGGGGGGGGGATTAGAAATGTGTTCAGGAAGATTGGATGTGTTTTTGACAGGCTGTATAACACTGTGTGAATTATAACCAGGGAGGAAAGCTTATCTTCGGACAGGGAACTGAGTTATCTGTGAAGCCCAGTAAGTATAAATGTGTATTCCTGGATTAAGCAATGTCTATGGATTAAAGGCTGATTTAGACCCAATTATACACTATCGGAAGAATGTTTAGAAAGGGTGAATGAGCGTCAGATAGAAGGACAAAAGTCCCCTGGCTAGGATCTGCATCTGTGTGCAAAATGGGCCATGTAGGGGACTGTCTGGGAATTGTTCCCAGAATACATTCGGTGAGACAGTGATGTGTGGCTGATCACTTGAGGTGCTGACTAGGATCCGTGGCCCTAGATTTGTACCATCAGCAGGGACAAGACTTCTTCCTTTCCAAGCCTCTAAGGCACTATTCTTTTTGGCTAAGATTATGTCAATTTATAGGAGGAACCTTGTAAATAGTGATCATTGGCCAGAATAACTGTGATTCACCTCTCCCAAGGTCTAAAAATCACTTTTAAAACAAAGTTTATTCATGAGTACTGTTGGGGGACAATTTCTGTTTCTGAAAATTTAGGCCAAAAATGTGTACAGCATAGCCTCATGGAGCAGAGAGAACCCTTAAAAATCATCTTTCCACATATAAGGAAACTGAGGCCCAGGGAAGAGACGGATCATGGCCCCACAGCCAATCTGTGGCTGAGCTCAGGCTAGAATTTAAGTCCCCATCATTAATTCTCCTGGTTAAGGCAATTTCCTGGTGGTGTAACCCAGAGATGTTCAGAGCAGTGGAGAAATATTCTCTGTCCTGGCTTTGTGAGTCTTCTTAGACGAAAAGATGTAAATACTGATTTGACCTATGGAATCAGAGAGCGCTTACCCTCTCTATATATTAAAAGCATATGTTTGATGCCTAGAACTCTGTAGTAGAAAGTGAGAAGCAAAGGTTCCCTAAAAGAAGGTGAGATTTTAAAGACAAAAAAGGCTTTCTTTAGGATTTGTAGATAGGCAATTTGGTTACTCCAGATCAAACCTAGTTTGATAGGCCTAATTCATAAAGTAATTGCCGGTTCTTTACTCTGTGCTCCAGCCAGCCTGGCCCATTGGCTCTGGTTTTTGTTGTTGGGCTTATCACAGTGCTTCCTCTAGTTCAGGCTGGCACCTGACCTTTGGATCTGGGACCCAACTGACTGTTGTACCTGGTAGGCCATCACATTTAAGTAATATTTTCATGAATTTATTAATCTATAAATGTATAGGTATATTTATGTAACATAATAGGCCTGCAGGTGGGGTGGGGAGAGAAACTAACAACACAGACTTTAAAAGGTAAATAAGAAGAGAATTATTTTTCAAAGACCAAAGAGAAAGAAGCCTTTCTGCCAAGTTTGGAATAGGAGTTGGTGAAAATGAGTAGAAAAGAAGCTGCCCTCATCTAGAAGAACAGCAGATTTCATAATAGGAAGCTCTGTTTCTCTAATATTTTCACTAGAACAGGTGAAATGCTACGAGATGGTTTTAACAGGAATTATCTTAAACCACGTCTAGTTGGCCAGCTATGTTGCTAGCCCATCCTAGCTTATTTCTACATAAGTCACTAAACACAAAAGTGCCTATTTAAGATATTTAATGAAGCTCTATTCCTATAGCTTTCTGGTGCTCTTCCAGCAAAGCATTCTTGTAACACACTGCTTATCATTTCTACAAGTAAGAACAAGTAAGCCCTTTGCCCTCCCAAACTGTATAAGTATTATAATTACTTGCCTTAGACTGAAGTCACCTCTATTTTATTCCTCATAACTGTGTTCATTTGTTGAGATTTGTTTAAATCCAAACAGTGTGGGCGTCTAGTTGGCACTGAGGTTTCCTTTCTCTTGAAAGTGTCAGCAAAATATTTTGCCCATAAATAATGTTTCATCTAGACTTGCAAATGACAGCCAAGTCTGTGGCCTCTTTTTTCCTCCCCCTTCCTACAGGGAATATGCAGGCAGAGAGCAGGAAAAAAAAAAAGCCAAAACCTACAGTTTCATTGTGGGGGCTGGGCGGGGGCTGTTAAAGTACATTTGGTTATATAATGGAGGTACTTTGATGGATAGGACGCAGTGATTTTGTTTGATCATACACACAGAACACTGCTAGCTTGCTGGTGTGGTTCAGGGTGTCCTTGAAAAGAAGCTCAGGTCAGGTTGCCAAGCATGACACAGACCCAGGTCCAACTCAGGGAGAGAAGCTCCTGGATAGCCCTGGAACTAAAGGCAGAATCAGGATTCTCCTTACAATCAGTCCATCTGAGGAGAACTTCCACGTATAATTAGGAAGAGAGAAAGGTAAAGAGCATTTATTTGCAGAGTCCTTATTTCAAATATTGTGTGTATGGAGCACAGAAGACACAGGATTGAGCCCAAGCAGAAAACGAAAGAAAAGAAATCAATAAAACCACTGAAGAAAATCAGATGCCCTTAACTTGCCTGTCTTTGATAATGAATGTGTCTTCTTGGTTCATTCCTCACTTTGGTTCGTGAATTTTCTAGGAAAGTAGGGAAAAAAAGAAAAAGAAAACTGGTGGCTTTGGGTTAGTCCTGGCCTAGCTTGGTTAGTTATCTCTGAATAACACACCCTCGTTTTAGAAAGTCCAGGAGACTTTTTGTAATGGTAGTAAACATGGTGTACAACACCAACAGATTTTACTTCGGATCTGGGACAAAACTCAGTGTAAAGCCAAGTAAGTGACAGTTGTCTATAAGAAAAAGTCACCAGCATATTATCCTAAATTCCTCTTACCAGTCTGTACTGATTTTGAATTCTTTTCTTTTGTTTTTTTTGGCCCTTGTTCATATGTCCCTTAAACAGATATAAAATGTAGTAAACAAATCCTGTGATTCAGCAAACATTTTAAAACTGCCAACCATATTCTTGGGATGATATCCTATATAAGGAAAATTCTCAGATTTTAACTATAGTTGCTTTTATTATTAGTTAACTCCAAAAAAAAAAAATTTGGACATAATTTAAAAGGACTATGAATATCCAGGACCTCAGAAAGGAGATATTACAAATTAAAATTTTATTAAATTAAAATCATGTATTATAATTATATTAATCTAATAGCTATATTTACTGAGCACTTGCTATGGTGTAAATGCCTCTCACGCTTTAACTCACTTAATCTTCCTCGCAATCCTGTGAAATAGTTATTGCCATCCTCACTTCACAGATGAGGAAACTGTGAAAGTGAAAAATAAAACAAGAGGTTAAAATAGTTACCAGAGGGCTCTACGCAGGGGAGGCCTCAGGGCAGCCTGCGGGCCCCCAGCCCACTCTCTTATCCAAGGCAGGGTTTGCGTAGGAAGACATAGCACTGTGACTCTAAATGACTACAAGTTTACCTTTGGATCAGGAACCACAGTAACTGTGAGAGCAAGTAAGTAAAAAGGAAGAAACAAGAATAACTTTAAAACAAAATGGTGGGCACAATTACAAGCAACCCCTCCTGGGGAGCACAGTGGTCAGTAATGAAATTCGAAAAAGCTTTCCCAGTTTGCATTAGGACAAAACCTGCCTGCCTCACGGCCGCCCTCGCATCCTCCTCCATCCCAAATGGCTCTCCTCCTCGGGAGCACCTTCACAAGGATAAATGTGTCGAGAGCATTGGCTTTAACGTCAGATGAAAACCAAGCTAGCTATCTGGAATTCTCTCAGATTCCTAAAAAAAGTAAGAGAGGATGTCAGTGGGCTGTATTAAGATGAGATATCACTCTTTTCAAATATTTGAAGGACTGCCATTTAGACAAGGGAAGGGGTAAGGACAGGAGGCAAAATCAAAACCAGTGGATGAAAGGAGATGTGTCTCGGCCTTCTGTGGAACCTTTCTGAACAAGGCCTGCAGTGGAAAGGCTGCTTTGTGAGGTGTGCGACCCTTCTTCCTTGGAGACCTTCACACTGGGTCCTGTAGCTGACTATCTGATGTTGTAGAAGGGGTTTCTGTGCCATTGTAGATATTGGACTGAATCATCTCTGGGCTCCCTTTCAACTCTAAGTGCTAAGATCTCATGACTCCAGCCTAGAGGATGAAAAGGTGAGCTCAGACGTGTTTCTTCTATTTTTATTATTTTGATAGTCAAAGAACTATGTCATTGAATTATTCATGAGCTAAAGCCTATTTGGGCTTTTTATACCTAAGAGATGGTGGGATATGATTTCCCAGTGCCGTAAATGGGAAAATAACGAGTGATATCAGGAAGGAAAAAAGAGGAAAAGAGAATGCCTGGAGGGACGACCAGAGGTCGAAGGAGGGGAATGAGGTGATTCTGCAAAGGACAGTCTATAGAGTTTTCACAAGTTCAGCTTTGGAAAAGGATCCAAACACAATGACAATCCAACTAAGTGAACTGTCTTTCATACAGGGAAATAGGGCCTGGGAAGCCAAGTTCCTTCCAATTTAAACACTCTCAAAAGAACCTGTAATTGCTTTCTGATGGGAGGGTGCCTCTGCAGGTGGGAATGCTATTGTTAGCACAGACCATTTGTCCCCTGAGAGATAGCCTCTGAGATCTGACTGTCCCACTCAGACTGTCGACTGCACAAGGAAAGACTTAAAGCCACTTAAAGAGGATGAAGGTGGATTTTCAACCCTGGCCCCCAGGGCAGGAGAGAGAGGGGTGGGGGACATTAGGAGCAGGTTCATGTAAAGGGGGGCGGCACTGTGTCGATAGAGGCTCAAGTCTGGGGAGGCTCTACTTTGGAAGAGGAACCCGGCTAACTGTACAGCCTGGTGAGTGAGTTGTTATCTACTCCAGGGAAACATTTCTATGAAGAAACTCCAAAGGGAGATGAATGAATGACCTTAGTTCTAAAACTAAGGGAATATGTGTATTGCTGTTCCTGGAGGACACTCCTTCCTAGGTAGACTGGGATGGGGAAGCAGAAGAAAGATCAGGACCACCAAGGATCCCTTTCAGGAGTCCAAGACTTTGAGAGGAGGCTGTGTTTGTCCCCACTAAAGGCAAAGGAGAAGGGCATTCCCACTGGAGTGTGTGAGGCATCTCAAAACCCCCACTCTAGTCCACACCCAACACTTGGCTGGACATGCCAGACTGAGGTACAGGGTTGCCAGGGTTATTTCTCTGGAGCCCAGAGGCCCTATCAACTTCTTTCTTATCATGAATGACCTCTCCATCGTATTCTGTCAACTTTCCCCAGGAAGCCGCCTCCCTCTTCCTTAGTAGAAGCCTCCCCATTGAATGAGCTCTAGAATAACTGGAGGGAATTAGGGTCTGCAACTTGGACCAAGGAAAGAAAAGCTGATCACAGTGTACAGCAACTCGGAGGGCCTGAGTAGATCCAAGACAAATATCCTTCCTCTCTTAGGGGTCTTCCCAGGGCACTAAATTGAATATAAAGAGGCTCATAGTGTACAAGCCTGTGTATGGGTGGGTTCATTAAGCTGTATGTATGAACAGCCTGACCCCAAAAGTCTTATAGAGCTTATAGGACTTCCTGTTCTCAGGTTCCCTTGTGGGTTACAAATGGTCAAATGGGCCCCTGAGTGAGGTTTTGTTGACAGCTATTATTCTCATTCACAGATCCAGGTCCAAACAGCCAAAGCAGAGAATTAAGTTAATATATGAAAGAATGAGACCCACATATGTGCCACAGACAAGCATTTCAGCTCCACAAAGTGGACACAGTGCTGGGAGCCAGGATTACCCTAACCATCACAAGCCCTCCACTTTGCCCTAGCCACAGGACAAGGGTCAGGCATCTAAAGAGTGTGATTTCTTTGGTCCCTGTGGTTTTTGCTGGGCCTCAAATCACTGTGTGACCACCACTGCAAGGAGCAAGCTAACCTTTGGAGAAGGAACCAGGGTGACAGTCAAGCTGAGTGAGTACCAGTACTTGAGCCATAATTCTGTTTCCAACATTGAAGCAGGAACCTAGTCATCAGTTTTAGGTTGAGTGTGCTATGTGGGCCCACATTAATCCATCTCAAACTTGCCTTAAAATTGTGTAGTGTTGCTCTTATGCGTAAGCATATAGGGATGCACAAATTCAGTGTGGAGAAAAAGTAGCACTATACTGATATTTTCTAGGATCTGTCTTCTTAAGAAAAGGAAAGTAGTTAAGGCCCTTTCCTTATTTCTTCACATCTTTGTCCCACAATGTAAAAGAAAAAGGAAAGCAATGATTCTCTTGATTCAGAGTGGCTAAGGATTTGAACGTGCTCACAATAGCAGGGCCAGCACCTACATGTTCTAAGGTGCAATATATTGCTGTCTGTACCAGGCTGCACCCTCTATAACCATCACTCTGATTTATCTCCTCTGGCCCTCATTTTTCCCAATTAATGCAACTGAAATATTCGTAACTCTTTCTCCTGGCTCACAGAAAGCATGTGAGGATTAAAAGGACATTACTCTGAAAAAGTTGAGTTGGAGGTTTATTTAGAGAGGTTCTGTTTTGTTTTGGTTTTTTCTAAGGGAGGAAATGGATATTGTTTTTGTTGTTGATGATACTGCGTTTTTCATTAGGGAAGAGAAAAAAGAAAGGAGAGATCTTTGAGAGCCATGGTGATATGATCAATACACAAACATGTACAAATAAATCATTAAGGCACTCAACTCAGGGCCAAGAGACAGTGGATCTGGCTCAGCCACTCCCCAGCAACGTGCCCATGGGAAGCCCTGTAAGCCTCAGTTCATCTACGACATGGAGATTATGATTCTAGCTCTGCCTAGCTCAAAGGATTTTGTAAGAATCAAGAGAGATAAAGTATGTGAAATCTCTTTGAAAAGTATGGGCAGTCAGATGATTCATGAATTTTTTGAGAGTCAGATTTTATGAAAAACTCCGTTTGAGGGTAAGCTTGGAAATCAAAAAGCTTCATGGATCTTGGCTCTGGCAGAGAAAGGGTTGAACGTAGATATAAGGTGAACCTTTCTAGCCATGAGAAACCAGAACATAAGAACTGGTAGCTGAGACTGTCCCTGGAGACCATCAAGACCTGAGATCAACTTGGGAGAGAAATGAGTGAGGTTGTGAGCTTGTAGGAAATGGTTTCGGGGGTTTCCTACCATGCCGAAGAATGTATGACTTTAAGACTTTTCTCAAATTTACCTAAATATGTGTTTAGTGTTGAACTGGGTGTCAACCAAGTGAGGGAACCTGGGAGAATTCCTGTGCTTGTATGAAGTTCACTTTGGTTTTTGTGGTGAAATAGATCACTGTGGGGTTTTTAAGTGGCCAGAAGTTGGTTTTTGGAAGTGGGACCATGTTAAAGGTGAATCTTAGTAAGTATTGAATTTTGAATTCTATTAGTTACTGAGACATGTAAGAGACTTTTTTGTAAATCTAAGGGGACTGCCAAATGTTTTCAGTTTATTCAGATTTAGTGGGAACAGAGTTCTTCCCATGTCTTCCCCCTCCTAACTGCAAGAGCTCATTTTGTTAGGTAATGGTTTGTGTTGTTTGACAGTTTAATAGAGAACCAGAATGGCAGAAGTCTCCTCATCTCAGTGGTCAGCTCCATCAGAGAAGTCATCTGAGAAACACTCTGAGAGGCTAATATCTTCTCTTCCAGTGGGCCTCCTCTTACATCCTTAATGCACTCAACAACCATTGCCACAGTTCCCAATTCCTGTACTGTCCCAAAGTCACTTTGGAAGAACCTCAGTCTCATTTTATCTTTCCTAAGCAGAAATTTACGAGGTGGAACTATATCTAGTATTTCAACAGAGAGAAGGCATGATCTAGGCATCCATGGCTATCCTCGACACTGCGTGATTTGGAACCAGGCTTTGATCTTTCAGGCCCTCAAATTGCTGATTTATAAATGGAGGTGACGATTCATGCTTGGATCTCACTTCAGACATCACCTTCTCAGAGAGACTTTTCCTGCCTAATCCATCCAACAAACACAGACAGCGCCTGGTTCTCCATCCCACTATCCAGCGTGATCTGTTCCTGCACTTTCATCACCTGACATTGTATTGTCTACGAACTGGTTTCTCTGTGCCTCTTTCTCGACTGTAAGTGCCATGGGGACAGGGACAGGGTCCCAGCGGCTTTCAGCTGTATCCTAGCACCTAGCACCGGGCCTTACAATGGAGATGTTGGGTGAAGAGTTGTTAAGTGAGCGCAGGACCCACCACATCTACCTTCCTTCTCACAAAGTAACAGCTTTACTGTTGCATTTAAAAACCCTGAGAGCTCGCTGAATTCCTTGCTGAAGGCAAGGACAGAATACAAGTGTCCCTTGTTAGGTGAGTGAGCAGGTGCTCAAGGTATTTGCAGGGCCTTGTTTCACTGTGCCTACCAGGCAGGATATGCATTGGTCTTTGGGAAAGGAACCACAGTATCAGTGCATCCCAGTAAGTACCTGGTTATTATGAATCATAACACCTGAACTTATCCTGCAACTTATTCTGCAGGGGACTAAATGTTTCATTCTTTTTTTCTAAATGTGTCCCTGTGTGTTTCTGTGTATCTTCTTTTTAAATATTTATTTATATGACTGTTCCAGGTCTTAGTAGTAGTACGCAAACTCTTAGTTGCAGCATGTGGGATCTAGTTACCTGACCAGGGATCGAACCACAGCACCCTACCTTGGGAGTGTACAGCCTTAGCCACTGGACCACCAGGGAAGTCCCTATCTCCTTATTCTTTAACGCAAGGAGTATTGGGGTTTGACGATGAAAGACATTAAAACAAAATGAAAAACGTGTACTATCCTCCATGTCCAACCATACCTACTACATGCTCTCGATTTTTTTTTTTAATAAAGTGAGTGATAAAAGAAAGATTACCTACAGGGATGGGAGCAATTTGCTAACCACTGGTAAAGGAAGCTTGTGTCCAGGGGTTGATGCCTAAGTAAACACGGGGACCAGAGCTGATATCCTTTGGCTGGTAAAACAATATGACTTGGTGAAATTTGCAAATCTTTCTGAAGGAAATTTGTCAGAGTTGTCCAGAGACTATCTCTTGGACTCTTCTCAGGCTTTCCCCTCCATCAGTTCTATTGTGCTCTGAAAAAAAGAAGCTTTCAGAGGCTTAACTCCACGGCTTAGTCTTTATTTCAATAATAAAAAGGGAGGAAATCCCAGCCAGAGTTCCCAGGAAGGAGGACAGATACATGCTAATCACACTAATCTATTATCAAGGTAGCTCAGGAATTATTGTCAGGCAGCACGGTGCTGTGATTTATAACACATTCATCTTTGCAAGTGGGACAAGATTATCAGTAAAACCCAGTAAGTAGACAATATGTCACTAAAATAGGAGGCTTAATGTGGCCGTTGAACTTACTGCAGTATTTGTAGGGCCTGAGCATCAAGAAATGAATGGTTTATGTGGACTAAAATGCATTCTGATGTAGAAAGAAATGTTAAAGTAATGGCACAGAGGCTAGAAAGATCTAACTGTGGAGCAAAAATAGTCCGTCGATGAACCAAAAACAACAGACTGAAACAGTTCAGTCCGAGGGTGGATCATAAAGAAAAAGGCAAAGTTTGGCTAAACACTGCTAGTCCTTCTAAACCTGGCTAGATCAGTGCATCTAGGCCACGGTTTCTTCACCTGCAAAATGAAAATACTTCATCTCACCTCAGAAGTTTTTTTAAAAATGAAATGTGAATGGATATGAAACTACTTTTATAAACTAGCAAATGCTATGTACATGTAAAATACTATGACTGTTTTCAGAACAAAAAGAAAAGGCTGGGATTGGCTAGTATAATTCTACATAGAGAATATGTAGGTTCTTAGTAAAAGAGCTATTTTCATGTTGATCTGTAGCCATAGATATTGGTGAAAACCACTTTCTCTTCTACTGAAGTACAGACTCTTAAATGTCACCCACATGAGAATGGCGAAAAGGAAGCCATTCTGGATAGGCCTGCATTGCAGCGTGAATCCTAGGGGTGACCTAAAGGTTGCCTTTGGAACTGGAACGACACTTCAAGTCGTTACCCTAAGTAAATCTAAATTCCTAAGCATTTCTCCTTTCTTGTGTTGTCATCTCACAGACTGTAACATTTGGAGCACATAATGGGGATGTAATAAGCCTTTTCTGGCCATTTTTGAAAGATTTAAATAAAGATATTTAGAAAGATCCCTCATCCAACCCTTAATGTTCTAATAGTTTTGTCTCATCCAAGTTGTGTTCTTTCTTAATAGAAAAGAAAGCCAAGACATTGCCTCTGAGGCCAACTGAAACAGTAAATTTGCAGAGAATAAGAACCAAAGAGAAGGCAGGTGATTTTAAAAAAAAAAACAAAAAAACCTGGACCAGAATGGATGCCCTTTAATCAGAGGCATGCCTAACTCTGGGGACAGAACAGAACTCAAGTAGGGAACCAAGGTGCCACAGAGCCACTAAGTCTGCAAGATAAGGAGGTAGGAGCAGTAAGTTGTCACTCCGTGATCTGGATGTTATTCCATGAAGTTTAAGATTGATTGAATTAAAATTGGGAGAGACACTATGGCAGGAATTTAAAGTTTGATAAGTGTAATGAAGACAAAAGAGCTAGATACATCTGCTGGATAAATAGAGTTGAAAATCATAAGTTGGATGGTGATAGACACAGGGCTGTGAGTAGATAAAGGCTTCATTTTAAGTGTTGCACAATAAATGCTCATATTTGAGTCGAATGGCCTGTATTATGCAGAATGTCAAAAAAAAAAGTTAAGATGAAGGAGCTGTATCTCTCAGTCTTGGGTATAAGAAGATGTGTGGGCTTACAGGTGTTTTTGACTGACTAAGAAACACTGTGGGAAGGGCGGAGGCTATACGTGGACCTTCGGAAGCGGGACTAGACTGCTGGTCAGGCCTGGTGAGTAGAGTATCAGAGGAACAGCAGGAAGGTTGATGAACATGTTTTCATGTCTCAGGAAATGACTGTATGATAGAGGATGAGCTGGAGTTTGGGGATCACTGATACTAGTGTTCTAACATCTGGTTCTGGCAAGAGGATTAACTGCAACACTGCTGCAGTCTCATTCTCTTAGAAACAAAAAGGAGAGTCCTTCTCTCATCGCTCCTCCTAACATGTATCTGTCCTGCACTAAAAAGTCTCACGCTTCCAGGGTGCTTGTATATCAGGACTGGTTCCACATGCTCAGCCCCACATCATCTGTTCTTCCTTGGTAAAGTAAGGATAATAGTATCAGAGTTCATGGCATAGTTATGGCCCAAATAAGGCAAGGTTATACAGAGAGGTTGTTAACCCACTTGGCACATAATAGATTCTAGCACTGGTCCTCTTTCCCTTCCTGAGTAGGTCAGAGGTTGGAGCGCCCAACATTACAGGCTATTTTTGTATGGGGGGTTGCTACAGTGTGAATTCAGGATACAACACACTTACTTTTGGAAAGGGCACTGCGCTTCTTGCCTTTCCAGGTAAATGTTGACCCAGCCCGACTCCTCTTTTCTCGTTCTCTAGTTTAAGGCTTCTACACGTGATTACTGTGTTTTACCCTTGTGCATCGTCCTTGTTTTATCAGTTGACCTATGATTTTAAGGTTGAGCCTTCGTGGAAGACTTTGAAAAAGGAAAGTAACCAACAGAAGAGTTGGATTAGTAGAATTAGTTGAATGAGTAGAACTACTTCACTAGATCAGGATGGAATAGAGACTAATACCCTAGGTGATTAAGACAAACCTGAGTTTCCCCAGAAATAGCTTGGCTTCTTGCTTAAAGACTAGCCTGTGGTGTTTCCCCTGGTACCCCTCCCTTCCTCTTCCCTCTGTATCCCGTATCTAGCCATGGAATGCTGGACAGTCTGTGACACATTCAGCTAGAGAATTCTTTGATTAGTGAGAAGATCTGCCTATTAAAACTGAAAGATCCTTAAGAGCAGAGGCTCCTGTTATGTACCATGAAGTATCTAACATGGTCCTTTTACAAAGAAAGTGCTTGTTTAATTGAAATCAAATACCCAGAGAAATCAAGTTTCCAGGCCACAGAGAAGAAGAGAATACAGTAAGTGACACCGTCCATGCCAGTATGTGGTAAAGAGGGAAAAATACTAGATTGAGAGTCAAACAGACTCATGTTTTGGTCTCTGCTACCAGCTAGCAGTGAAACCTGGAGCAGATCTCTTGCCTCTGGACCTCAGTTTTCTCATCCAAAAATGGGAGAGTAGGTCTGGATGGCCTCTCTGGCCCCTTGGCACCAGCAGCCTGTGAATTTATTCTTCTTGGGCTGTGGGGAGTTTTTTTCTCGTATGAGTAAGTCAAATAGCTATATTAAGCCTAAAACATTTTCTAACACATCAGGTAAATCAAGAAAAGGGGTGACGTGACAGAGGGAGTTTATTGTGAGGCATCAGACACTGTGGGAACTGGGGAGGAGGAAGCAAACTCACCTTTGGGAAAGGCACCCACCTAAAAGTGAAGCTGAGTAAGTATGCAATTCTATGGTAAATGCAAAACATATTCCAATGACAGTGACTGGAAGTTTCTCAAGGAGATGGCATTTTTGTCATGTGTATCTTGTTTATAATTAACAATCTAGTGCTGGAGTATTAAGAATTGTGGCACTCAGATAAATTAGTGAAAATATTCAAACACTGTATGAGCATCCTTTTCTTATGGTGGAATTTAGCAAACTATTACGACTTTTCCCAAGATGTGAGGCTGCAAACCTGGGTTTCTCCAGAAATAGCTTGGCTTCCTGCTTAAAGACTGCTGCTGCTGCTGCTGCTGCTGCTGCTAAGTCGCTTCAGTCGTGTCCGACTCTGTGCAACCCCATAAACGGCAGCCCACCAGGCTCCCCCATCCCTGGGATTCTCCAGGCAAGAACATTGGAGCGGGTTGCCATTTCCTTCTCCAATGCGTTAAAGTGAAAAGTGAAAGCGAAGTCGCTCAGTCGCGTCAGACTCTTCGCGACCCCATGGATCACAGCCCACCAGGCTCCTCCATCCATGGGGTTTTCCAGGCAAGAGTACTGGAGTGGGTTGCCATTGCCTTCTCCTAGCCTGTTTTAAAGAACAGCCTGGTGTCTGGCCTGTTCTAGGCCCTGCTATAGGGCTCCATTCATGTAGAGTTGGCCCAGTCATAGGGTACCATTTTGTATAGAGTTATGTCAGAGTGTGAACACAGGTTATCAGAAACTCGTATTTGGAACTGGCACCCAACTTTTAATCAACCCAAGTAAGTCAGATCTCCAGAAATGTGTGACCCCACTTCCAGTGTTGGGTTTACATGTATCTATGTAGTGTTTGCTCCAGTCAAAACATGATATGATGGTGATGATAATAATAATCATTGTTGTTGTCGTATCATTATTATTACCACTACTGTTTGTTATTATTAATCATAACAATGCTGCTAACTTTGAATTTACTTTTCTGCCACGTTATTCATCTTACCCTTTAAGGAGAATCAGTGTGAAGGCAACAGAAGGAAAATGGACAGGACAAAAAGCTCTGTCCAGTATTAAGAGTTTTTAGCACTAAAATTGAACTAAATGCCAGAAAGAGGAAAAAAGATAAAAAGTAGGAAATTGCATGGCCATAATCTAATAGATTTTTCTACCTCCACTGCCATTGACTCTGAGACTCACCAGAGGAGGCTATTCAAGGTCACTTTACCTATGCCCCAGGGCTTCCCTGGTGGCTTAGAGTTTAAAGCGTCTGCCTCCAATGCTGGAGACCCGGGTTCAGTCCCTGGGTTGGGAAGATCCCCTGGAGAAGGAAATGGCAACCCACTTTAGTACTCTTGCCTGGAGAGTCCCATGGACAGTGGAGCCTGGTGGGCTACAGTCCACGGGGTCGCAAAGAGTCGGACACGACTGAGGGACTTCAGTTTCACTTTCACTTTACCCATGCCCCAGCTCATTCCAGAGGTTATGTCCCTTTGCACTAAACATTATTCAAGAAGAGTCAGTGAAGTGCAGAGAAAGGAGCCCAGGGTTTATAGTTTCAGTCTAGAGTTCTAGATTTGATTGCACCCCAACTGACTGTGTCATTGCCCCTCTGTGTGAGATGAGAGGGTTGAAGCACTCAAAATCTATGGTTCTAGGATCTTACTCCTATAGCACCCTAGAGTTGAAATCACTACAACCCAAGGATATTGACTCTTACGGCTATTTCACAAATTCTCTAACACTAAAAAAAAGCTTTATTGATTAATAATTTAACAACATAGAAATCATAACCACCATCTCAGTTTCTATGATGGGTAGATTCATGTTAGGTGCATGACATACAGCATTGTGTATCTTCAAACAACTCTACAGATCAAGGAACAGTATTCCTATTTTACAGAAGAGAAAACTGAAGTTCAGAGAAGTATTGCCCAAGATCCCAGGGTTAGTGAGTAGAAGGGTCTACATTCAAACCAGGATCTGCCTGCCTGATCTCAAAGACTTAGTCTTTCTATTACTTTATGTCACAGACCCTGCGACAGTGCTTACTTAGAAGCGAGAGAGGATGCCAATCAGAATTCCTAAGGAAATATATGAAATTTATCTTTTCTAGCCTTAGATACTGCCATGATTGAGAGGTGGAGACTTGAGAGATCTTGACTTGGGTGCTGCAAATCTATAGATTCTCTGCTCTTTTTAATGAGAAATAAGTAATACAGGGGGGCTGCTGAGAGCATTTACCCCAGTGGAGACAGGAGAGAGAAGAGCTGGCAGCAGCCACTTTCTTAACACTGACTGTCCTTTCCTCTCAGTATTTGCTATGTTTTCCCCAGGCAGACAGTCCCCAGTGTAATCCATCTATAAGTGCCTCACTCAATTGTGAATTATAGAAATATGCAACAGTGAGGGCACTTTGGGCACTGCTGGATCATAGAAGTTTAGCTCTGAAAGGGAAATTTTTTTTTCTATAAGGAAATTAAGATCCAGAGAAGTTCATTGAACTGTCCATTATCATAAATTCAGTGAGAACTAGGGCTAGGACTAAAACATGGGGATCTTGGTCTCTGGGCCATATTCCATGACTACTGTTTGGTGAACTAACACTTCTAACAGGAAAGATGTAGGAGACTGTTCATGAGCAGGAAAAAAACTGGGTTTTACTGGGAGACTATTTTTTTAAAAATTGCTCGTTGCCTAAGAGTCTGTGCTTCTACTTCAGGGGGCACGAGTTTGATCCCTGGTCGGGGAAGTTCCACATGGCCAAAAAAGAAAAAACAAAAAAGTGCTCCTTGCTTTGAATACCTTCCCCAAAATAAGGCTCCCTGAGCCAAATCCCCAGCTGTGGTATAAAAATGGAAGAAGGAAGTGGTCCATTCTGTCACAGCACAAATCACTGTGGGAAATACGGGAGGCTTCAAATTTGTCTTTGGGACAGGAACAAAGCTATTTGTTGAAACAAGTAAGTTCCATGAAGTAACCTGATTTTTATTATAGTTGAAGGATATGGATATCTGTTTTCATTGACTTTTTCCCCAGAGTTTGTCTGCTATTTAAATAAGATAGGTTGGCAATGGTAAAGTTGCATTATATATATCCATGAGCATTATTCATGTAGAAATATGTAGTGAACACTTAGTAAGTGTGGATGGACATAGCTACTCTAGGTCCTGTCTAGAAATAAAACTCTGTAATTATATGAATGATTTTTAAACCTGAATATTTACACAATTTTTAATGTACTGTATACAGAGCAGGATTTTCTATTGAGTTGTGACTTATTTCTTGTCATCTTCCAATGTTCTTAGAAATGAAGGTTAAATAGTAAAGTTATACACCTCTTCCCACTTTGATGACCACACACACTTAATAACTAACTTGTGTGTGATTGAGGAATCCCAGGCTATGGCCCAGCTGTAGGGCTCCATTTGTGTAGAGTTGGTCCAGTCATGGGGTACCATTTTGTATAGAGTTATGTCAGAGTGCGAACACAGGTTATCAGAAATTCCTATTTGGAACTGGCACCCAACTTTTGATCAAGCCAAGTAAGTCAGATCTCCAGAAATGTGTAACCTCACTTTGAGTATTGAGTTTACATGTATCTATGTAGCATTTGCTCTTGTCTAAACATAATATGATGCTGATAATAATAATCATTATTATTATCATCTCATTATTATTATTACCACTACTGTTTGTTATTAGTAATCAGAGCAATGCTGCTAACTTTGAATTTACTTTTCTGCCATGTTATTCATTTTACCCTTTAAGGAGAATCAATGTGAAGAAAAACATCTGTTTCCTTTGGAATCAAGTACTTGTTCATTCCATTGCCCCCTCTCTACTGAGGGTCCATACTAACCTCACAATATTTTGGTTTCTATGCTGCCTCCCGATTACCTCTCTGAGAGGTAATCCTTAGCTTTTCCCTGCCTAAGCACTTAGATTTTGCAGCTCATATTTACCCAGAGTATACTTAGCTTTTAACCTCTCCCTAAACTGGCCTTCTTGTCCCAATAATTATGCACAGGAAAACTCAGTTCACCTCAGTAGGTGATGACCGAGTATCATCAACAAGCCAGGGGCCATATGTGATTTAAAAAGAAACAAACCAAGAAAAGAAGTGTAAGATGTAGTTCTTGCTCTCGACAACTTCCAGTCTTGTCAGAAAAACAAAACACCCGTCTATTAAAAGTCTATCAACAATTTACATGTGGGCGAGCCAAGCGCATGCTGTGTGCAGTCATGCACGCGACCTGGGGCCCCACTGGCTGGAAACAGGACCGTGGATTGCCCACGTTCCCTGGCAGAGAGCAAGCAGGATTCTCTACCCCTGTGTTTCTGGAAAAGGACCTAAGACTATCATCTGCAGAGATGCTTGACTTTCTTGACAACCCTTGACAGAAAGCAGCCTGACTGAGGTGAGGACAGACACAGTAGAAGCAGGAATGAGTCAGGTGTGAGTCACCAGCAGTCTTGCTCAGCCCCAAGGAGGATGCGGTGACTCTGAGTCTCACCGAATCATGTTTTTAGCGTGTGCCCCAGCACGGCTTACTGAAAACGCTCTTGCTCCTATTCTTTTTGGCAAAGTGAAACGTTGCAAACACTTTTGCAAATGTCCCCAAGACGATGGTGTCTTCCTCGCAAGAGGGGCAGCTGAGGTGGGAAATGCCCGCTGCTGCTCGGTACCTTCAGAATCATGCACACCCGGGAGACAAGTTTTTCACCAAGTGTTGTAAAGGCTCTGCTTCCCCCCTACCCTGCTCAGGAAAAGTAGCCAGAGGCTGTTTGTTGATGGCTGTGATGAGGAAAATGGAGGTGCTGGGTAGCAATGGGGCTGACGCTGCTACAGCCATTAGGGAATCTCCCTCCAACGCTCAGAGCACCCATCCCAGGAAAAACGTTAGGGTCAGCCTTCCCCGGTTCCCAGCATTTAGAGCTCCTGGGAAGTATGTGTGTCCTCTATGAGAGGCTAGGCAAAGCCAGGATGTTTTTGTAATGCTCTTACCCAGAGTGTGATTATGGGAATAGAGTCACTTTTGGAAACGGGACTCGAGTGCTGGTCACACCAAGTAAGTGAGCTGCGATCCTCCTGGGCACACGACCCTCTCCCCGACCCATCAATATTCCTACTACATAGGTGCTGGACAACTTATGTTCATGGGAGTAGGAAGGACATGTCCTCCATCAATGCCACACCTAACATTCTTAGAAGGTCACTTCTAAGAACCTTTGTGTCTAACCTTTATGGCCCCTTGTTGCTTTCTCTCAGCATCTCCACTGACAATATAATATAAAATCTCCTTTGCCTCCATTTTGGGAGCACTTGTGTTTGACGAAAGAGTAACAGAGTCAGACTTGTGCCTGTGGCCCCAGGCAAGCAGGCAGTGCTGGTGGTGCTGCTGCTGCAAGGGAGTTGCTGCCTTGCTTCTCCACTGACAGGAGCATGTGCATTCTCCTGAGTAAAGGAAGTGTGGGGCTCTTCCAGTCCCATCACTGCCCCTAGGTTTAGGGGCCCTGGACAACTGCGGGAGATTCCTGCAACTCTGGGTGTGTCGGCTAGTGTTTCCCTGGATTGTTGCCCCAACCACTGGGGCAACAGGTAGAGGGAGGTCAGGTGAGATGGGTTTTAGCAAGGGCTTTCCTTGCTGTGTGCATCAGGACGAAACTATGTACTTATACTTGGAAGAGGGACCAAGCTTGTTGTTCACCCACGTGAGTATTACAGAAATAGTCATGGGATATTCTGTAGACAGAGGACACATGATGGAAGGATACTGCAATAATGAGGGAGTCTGTGATTGCTCTGCTCCGTCGTTAGAGAGCCCATTGTTGTCTGGGAGTAACCTACCATTGCGTCCGTTCTAATGAAATGATTGAGGTTGTTCTAGACAAGGGTTTTGCATGGTGTGTGCAGAGGACAAATCCCCGAGGGTTGAGAAAAAAGGCTTCACTCTTGGTTGGGTTCCTGAAGCAGAACTATCTTCTTGGCAGCCAAGGGGTCCATCTTACCCCTCAACTCTGTGACTAAGAATCTCTTACCACATCATCTTGGATCCATGAGATATCTGTCCCAGGCAAGAGCATCCCAGTCAGAATGTTGAGGCACCCTATGGTATTGGAAAGGGCGATGGATCAGGGAACAGGTCTCCTCTGGCTGCAAAAAGCCTCATCCCTGCCTCGGTGGAAATCATTGCATCAGGACGAAACTATGTACTTATACTTGGAAGAGGGACCAAGCTTGTTGTTCACCCACATGAGTATTACAGAAATAGTCATGGGATATTCTGTAGACAGAGGACACATGATGGAAGGATACTGCAATAATGAGGGAGTCTGTGATTGCTCTGCTCCGTCGTTAGACAGCCCATTGTTGTCTGGGAGTAACCTACCATTGCGTCCGTTCTAATGAAATGATTGAGGTTGTTCTAGACAAGGGTTTTGCATGGTGTGTGCAGAGGACAAATCCCCGAGGGTTGAGAAAAAAGGCTTCACTCTTGGTTGGGTTCCTGAAGCAGAACTATCTTCTTGGCAGCCAAGGGGTCCATCTTACCCCTCAACTCTGTGGCTGAGAATCTCTTACCACATCGTCTTGGATCCATGAGATATCTGTCCCAGGCAAGAGCATCCCAGTCAGAATGTTGAGGCACCCTATGGTGTTGGAAAGGGCGATGGATCAGGGACAGGTCTCCTCTGGCTGCAAAAAACCTCATCCCTGCCTCGGTGGAAATCATTGCTGGGAACCAGTGGATTATTAGCTACTATTTACTGAACGTCTGACATGTGCCATTGACTACATCCTGTCCTCCATAGAATTTCTCATTCAATGCTCACACTCATCTTAATGCTAGGTAGCTAGTTTTAGGCCCATTTTACAGATGAAGAAACAGAGGCTTGAGACAAATAACTTGCCCAACCCAACATCATACAGCTAGGAATGACAGAACCAGAATTTAACTCTGATCTATTTGACTCCAGGGCCTTACTGTTAACCATGCCACCACACTGCTACCACTGTCCCTCCTGCATTCTGTGAAGGAAGATCACAGACCTCAAAGGCTACTGGTCTGGCCCCTGGTTTGCCCAACCCAAGCCTTGTTGCCATGGCAACCATGGCAGCCTCGGTCCAGGACACATCTTTCTGAAGAGATGAGTAAAGTCATTGAACTGGGTTGGCAGAATACAGGTACGGCAGGGAGAGGAGTAGAAACCTAAAGGGACTGGTTATTGGGCATAAAATAACACAGAAAGAAATTTATCATCAAAACCTTGAAACGGGCTGTTTAAAAGCTCTGTTCCCAAGAGTGAAGCCTGTAAATGTGGGGGAGGGAGGGGGGAGGGCAGCCACCCTCAGAGAGCAGTGTTTGTACTGCACTGGGGCAGGGTGTGGGCACAGGCAGCAGAACACTCGCTTTGGGGGTGGAGCAAGACTCTGCGTGCATCCAACTGAGTGCCCAGCCTTAGACTCCAGCCAAAAGCACAGAAAGTCCCTATTCTGCTTTCTTGGATGTTGAGTCTGCACTTCCCAAACTAATTTCTCATGCTTCTTCATGAGGTTTGAATGTTTTGAAATTTGAATTCCCAGCCGCAAGCTCAACAGTGGTTTATTTTCTAAACATAGTCATTGCCAGTGGGGCCTGGCCTTTTCATCATTACAGAGGTAGACTCTTTTGCTATTTCTAGATTCCTTTGAGAGAAAAGACCTTTATTGGAAAAGAAATCATGACTGATTATGCCAAAAATTTATTTTTGTTACCATTTAATCTTCATGAAAGGTGATAAGTTAAATTTCCCAAAGATCATGGGCATGGGATACACTCTCACAAAGCTCCATGTCTAATCAAGAGACATGGGAAGGACTTCAGGCCTAAATAATGCAATAAAAATATTCAGTTTAGAAAATGGACCCATACAGAACTTAAAAGATAAATGAAACAGTCTTAATAAAAGAAGATAGCAGGATTGCATTTAAAATGAATTAAAATATTGAGAGGGCTTTCATTCAACAAATAGTTAGCAAATACCTATTATTGGGTTGACCAAAAGGCTCATTCAATGCAGGAGACATAAGAGACGTGGGTTCTATCCTGAGTTAGAAAGATCCCCTGGAGTAGAAAATGGCAACCTGCTCCAGTATTCTTGCCTGGAAAACCCCATGGAAGAGGAGCCTGGCGGGCTACAGTCCATGGGGTCAAAAAAGGGTTAGACACAACTGAGCACGCACAAAAGACCCATTCGGGTTTTTCCATAAAGATCTTACAGAAAAACGTGAACAAATTTTTTGGCCAACCCAATACATTCTAAGCACTATATAGAAGAAAGGAGGGAGGAAGTGAAGGACAGAAGGGAGAGAAGGAAGAAAGGAAAAGGCAGAGTCTCTGTCATCCAGTATCTCCCCATGGATAGACATGCAGACAAACAGACAGTTAAAGACAGTGTCACCACACTGCAGTGGAAGCACACACAAGCTGAGATGGAATTGCAGAAAGGAAGGCATCCTGACCTCCTATCCTAGCTGCTTGGTACTTTCATCCATCCTGCACTGCACCCTAAGCTCTGTGAAGGTGAGACCCGCTCTCCTACATCCTTACACCGCCACACCCCAGCACCATGCCTAACACATAGGCATCACCAAACAAATGATTGTTGACGAATGCCTTTAGCTAGAGAGTTGGGGAGGACTTCAGGGCAGAGGCAGTATCTGCTCAGAACCTATTGGTTTAGATGGCAGCAAGTATTCTCCAGCAGAGTTGCTAAATTATAAAACCAAGAGATTACAGAATCCATCTGAATGGGTGGGTGAGAGCCCATTTCTCGAGGGAAAACTTCCTCCATACTTGTCCATTCATTTGTGCACTCACCGAAGCCTCTTCCCTGCCCTGGGTCAGTTCAGGTTGCCTTTAGAAAGCCTGAAACCCCATCATATTTCTGAAGAACCAGAGTTCAGAGGTATAAGAATTGCACCACCTTGCTAGGGAAGTAGCACAAGTGGAAAATTCTATGGTAGCAAAAAGGAAAGTGGTCTAATGATAAATACTTGAAGTATATGTCTCTACTTGAGACGCCACCCAGGATGGAAATTTTTCTTCATTAGGGCCAGAATCTCCTTTGAAGCAGATAGCTCTAAGGTCTGTAGGAAGATGTGTGGAAAGAAAGCCAACAAATTCACATTTGGGCAAGGCTTCAAGTTGCCATTGTTCCCAGTAGGCAAGCCCTGCAAAGTACTGGGGTGATGTGGTCTTGCATGATGACTGTGTTCATATCTGCCCTCGAGCCATTCCTGACAGTGGCAAGAAAATTTGCTACATAGCTGACTACTGTTCAGCAATTGCCCAAATAGAATGAAGCTGTTTCATAATGATTAGAAAGAAATAATCAGCATCAATGAGACCCCTAATTGTGTCTGTAGGAGTTGGTAGGAGAACAAACAGACTAAGAACACGAAAGCTTAAGGATAAAATTAGGCTGAAATTTAGGATGAATTTTAAATTCTTTGAACTAGAAAAGGGACTTCCGGGGAATGAATATCTAAACCTGGACATGTTCCACAGAGGTTAATGGATGTTTTAAGAAACAAAACATTCTCGGATCAAATAAGTTTAAGAAGCTCTAAATTTCTTTATTGTAAGACCTCTCAGAGCCTTTAAACTGCTAATATGTGTTGTCAGGCTTCAGGACTGAAAATAGAGAATACAGCATTTTCCACACTTCTTTGAGCTTAGAATCTTTTTTGCAGAAGAATTTAGGACTAGAGTTCTGTGAAATTCTCACTGAAAAGGACTTGTCTAAACCACTCTCAAACTGGAGTTTGTTTTTTTTTTTTTTGTCCTCATATGAATGTTAATCCTAACCTTAGAACTTTCCAGAGAACTAGATTCTTGGGCCCCATCTGCAACTCACTCCTGATTCTCAGAACCTTCACAATTAAGCAGTCCTCCTTGTGCACTTTATGGGACTATTCCTATGGCAATATTAGTCTGTGTCTGCCCTCAAGGAGTAATGGAACCACTTTCTAATAGGAGCGCTCTCATAGGTCTCCCTTCCATGGTTAAGTTGTACTCAAGGTTTTCCATCTATCGCCAGTGCTGTGAATGTTCGCTCAAGATTCATTTCCCAAATAATCTCTGGTTTTTCTCCAGACTCTTTCAATTTTCTTTCCTCACTTTCACTGTGGAATCTAGAATGGGCATCCACCCTCCAGAAAAGCCTGACCTGCTGAAGGCTGGCTGGGAGAGAAAGGTGTATGAGGTTGTTACACAGAAAGCTCAGGAATTAGGACTCGGTGAGCCAGACTTTTCTCTTGTGCTAGAGGAAGGGGGATTTTGAAGGAGCCTGTGAAACAGACACAGGAGTCATTGCTAACCCTGCCAGGCGCTAGAGTTCTTGTAAAGCATCCTCCTAGTGGGTGTCATCTGGTGGCTACAATAAGCTGACCTTTGGAACCGGGACCAGGCTTACTGTACACGCACGTGAGTATGATGGTGTGAATGACCGAGGCAGAGTGACCATTTGTCTGTGAGAAAACCGGCACTGATTTATGGCAAACTTGAGGATATGTGAAACACTCGTTTCCATTTCTACAAACTCTCTGGGAACGTGAAATGTTCCCATTTCTCATGTTAAAGATAGAAGTGCCAAGAGCCAGCTGAGTAAATGAAAATCTGAGCAGAACAATTTACAGAAACATAAAAAGAGTTGCAGATACTTGGTGCTTTCAAGCGAAACAGATCATATCAGCACCAGATAATCTGAGCATTCAGGAAATTAGCTAAATGCTCTTGGGGGAAAGAGATGAGTTAATGGCAAACACAAATTCTCTTTTATTGCAGCAGGTAGCTAAATTCCCTGGATGGACTAACGAGCATAGTGTGGGGATAGCTGCTCACAGAATCTTCTTCTCTGAGATTGAGTAGAATTTTGAACTGCTCCCAGGGTAAAAATGACCCAGACCCCTATGTGAATGGCAAATACGACAAGGTATGGAGGCAGGATGGTGTAGGGTTCACAGCATAGCTTAGAAGGCTAGCAGCCCTTGAGGGGAGTCTGGATTTGTCCTCTCCAGCTAATTAAGTCTTCACTTTCTCAACAGAAAAATAAAAATCTCCACATCATAATATGAGATAATGCTCAGCATATAGCAAGTAATCAATAAAAGGCAGCTTTTCTAAATAACATTAATTATCATCATGAAGACTTTGTTATTCTAAAGCTTCATTATTGTAAAGGAAAGGGGAACAATTTCTATGGGAAATAGAAAACCTAAGAAAGAAAAGCCAGGGACCCTTCTCAGATGGTGCCCTCAGAGCCTGGTAGGTTCCAGCAGGTTAATGTCAGGACGGTCATTGCAAAGTCCTTACCCTTGGTGGAGATTTGGCACTGATAAGTTAAACTTTGGAGCAGGGATCAGACTGAGTGTCCAACCAAGTAAGTAATGTGGGAAAGGTGGCCACTGACAGCTAATTCTTTGTCTGAGATGCCCAGTTGAGCCCGGGTGCTTTCTTCTGTTGAATCCCAAAAGGTTCTTTCCACCCATCCCAGAACATCCTCTCATCATGCACTCAATGCTCAGGAAACATCCTTGGGCCAGAACCTGAAAAATCATGAGTCAGATGATGGGCAAGGAGTCCTGGACCTTCTTCACAAGAGGATCCAAGACACTGTTGTCCTGAGCAAGGGGGGGCGGGGGGCTGTCTACTAAATTCTGTGTTTATGGAAATCAGAACCTCCAATCCAGGGCACTACAGCAGGATGGGGCAGGAAGAAAAGGATTAAGAGACAAAGACTCAACACTGAAGAGCAGAAGGTCTAACTCTAAAGAGTGTGATCCTCTGTCCCCTCTGAGAGACCAGTGTTTCTCACTGAAGTAGGAGGCAGGGCCAGTGGGTTTCTGTAATGGTATCCCCAGCAGTGTGAATACAGGAGGAGTGATCAGTAAACTCACGTTTGGGAAAGGAACTCAAGTGTCTGTAATATCTGGTGAGTCATTCCAGGTGGCTCCATTTGCAGCCCCACGGACCAGTGTTGCTAACCTTTTCCCTGGGGATCTTGGTATTACTATGGCAAGGCTAACTGTGAGTGTTATAACTGTCTTACAGAGGCCTCTGTGAAAGGAAAAGGCAAGACTATTGATCTTAAAAATCTGTGTTTCTCTAGGTCAAACGCATTAAAATTTGACTTTAATCATTCAACAGATAACTTCAAATGCCTTCTCTGTGGCCATAATTCTATAAAACGTGAGACTGAGTGTGATATCTAAGAGAGATGCCTGAACTGTCTCCAAACAGTATAAAAACTAGTCAAAGAGACAAGATATTATAAATTTTGCAACCTGAAAACCATTTTTGTATCTACCAGCTGATGATGTTAACAGGCACGGTAGAGATTCAGAGAAATGGGTGCTGGCTGAAAAGTTGGGCTACATGGAAAAGGTTTTAGGAAGTAGAAAGAATTTGTTGAGGCTAAAGGATAAATTAAGATCTATTTGGGCAAAGCAAGGAGATGAGGGGACTTCCAGGCATAAGAAACACCAGGAAAGAGGGCATGATCTCAGGAATGAACAAGGCATGTGCATTTTGGCCAAGTAAACATTCTGATAATGAAGTTAGATGGAGAGAAAGCCAAAGATGTCTTCAGAGACAATGGAGAAAGGGAATGCTAGAGCCTTCAAGATAATATAGACCATTAGGCCCAAGGCCAGCCACTGGGAAACAGGGAAACAATTCAGAAATGCAGACCAGAGGTGAAGGTGAGAGAGGCCAGCTCTTCCCATGGACAGCTCATGGCCTGGACCGCCCTCCTTTGTTGCTCAGTGGGCTGTAAGAGCTCATCCATCAAAGGAGAGGAAACCTAAGGCTTTCTGTAATGAAGACAGCGAGAGTGAGATGGAGGTGTTGCCTCCCAGATACAGTTTGGCAGGGGAACCAAAGTCTCCATCACTCCAGGTATGTCTGTGAAGGTTCACTGCTTCCTGACACTCACGAGGGCCTCAGTAGGACTCATACTCAAAGTCAGTACTGCTCACTCACATTTAGGGTTCCTGGTGCCCAACTTCCAAACACAGATTTGGTGGTAAGGGAGCTTTCCATCATTGCTGTGCCCTGGGGATCTTAGGCACTAGAGCCTTGGAACATGTGCTTCTGTGGCTAATTCTGAATTAAAATGAATGGTGAGGATCTAGAAATAGCTGGACTTCCACACTGAAAAGTTGATCCAGTCTTGCTAAGCCTACCTTCTGAGATGCCATCAGTGGCAGGAGGCATTTATCTTACTAAATGGAACCGGATGTTTTTTTCCCAGGGCTCTGGCAGATGGACCCCTAAAGATCTCCAAATTAATAATGACTCATTCTTTGTTTTCAGACAAAAATGTTGCATTGAGGTACCTGGGGATAAAAGAAAAAGGGGCTTTATTTTTTAAGGACTTCTTCTTTAGTATTTATTTTTATTATTTACTTAACTGCACCAAGTCTTGGCTGTGGCACGCAGTATCTTTAGCTGTACCATGAGAACTCTTAGTTGTGCCATGTGGGATCTAGCTCCCTGATCAGGGATCGAACCTGGACTCTCAGCACTGGGAGTTCATTCTTAGCCACTGGACCACCACGTAAGTCCCTAAAAGAGGGCTTTAAAAAGCCAAGTTTAGGGATCAATATCCATTGTTTTACCAAAAAGTCTAATTAGTAGCAATTTTCCAAATCTGATGGTCACTAGGCCACTTATTTATCCCACAATTATTTCTTGAGCACCTAGTATATGGCAAAGACTAGGGACACATCTAGGGACAGGTCCTAGTTATCACAGAGCTTATATTCCAGGGAGCCAGGATGAAGAGTTTTGTCCAGCTATACTCATACAGGGTATATAAAGGACTTGAGAGAGGAAATTCAAGTGCTCCAAATCATGCCAACCACCAAATGCTGTGCCATGAAGTGTGGGCATTATCCTATAGGCGATAGGAGTCTCTGGAGTATTTTGAACAGAAAGTGACTCGATCAGCTCCACATTTTAGACAGCTCATTTGGATGATGACCTCAAAGAAAAGACTGAAGTGGGGGGAGCAGGAGAGGGTGAGTAAGAAGGAAACCAGGGGTAAGGAAGCTGGGCAGGAGAAACAAGAGCAAAATGCAATGGGGAAAGCCCAAGGGTATCGACTGGTAAAAACAAGAATTGAGAGAGGCTAAAAATCACCCCAATTCTCTGACCGCACTAACTGCTCTTTCATTTTGATCTCTCACTAGCAAAGCTGAGGAACAATAAGCCTGCCCTGGTATCACCTTTCAAGGATCTCAGTTGGTTTAAGTCTCACTCTCAGCCCCCTCAGCCTTTCCTTGTGGTCCGTGGCATTGCACCCTCCAGACCAATGCCGTCCAATAGAACTTTCTGTGACAATGGAAATATTCTGTCAACCTGCACTGTCCTAACCGTAGGCATCAGCCACATGTGGCTACTGGGGTCTCAACATGAAGGTTTAATTGCTAATTGGATTTTTAATTTTACTTGATGTTTGTTGTTTACCCACTCAGTCATATCCGACTCTTTGTGACCCCATGGGCTGCAGGGCACCAGGCTTCTCTGTCGTTCTCTAGCTCCGGAGTTTGCTTGATGTTGGTTAGTGTAGCTAAAGTCTATCACACTGGACAGCGTGGTCTAGACCCTCTCCAGACTGACAGCCACTGGCTCTGGGATCTAAGCAAGAGTTTAACCAAGACTCAGAGTCAGGTATCTGGCCCCCATAACAACCCCTTTCTCCCTCTGAGGTCAACCTGTGTCTGATGGCACTTTAACCTCAGCTTTCTTGAGGCCACATTCTCTCAGCACTTCCACACCCTTCCACATCACCCTCTCTGGTCCCACCCATGGCTCCCACTAACCACTGACACATCCACTGGGGTGTGGTATTAGCTAATGGCTTGCCGTCTCTCCCCTCCCAGGAAAAGGTTTCTGCTGTAAATCCTTAACCCACAGTGATGTCATCCTCTCAGGCACATGGAGATTGGAGGGGAGCAGACAAAATCCTTTGAAGCCAGAGCTCTGGGTGTCGCTCACATGTGACCATGGACAACCCTACCCATAGGCAGCTCCGCTTTGATTCAGCATCCCAAGGCCATGCCAAGGGCTGATTCCCCTGGTTTTCATCCAGCTGAGTATCTGCATTGCCAAGGCCACCCTGACTGGCTCAGCGCACGGGGTGCGTCATGCATCACTGTTCTGCAAAACTTCGCCTGTGTGGTGAGAAAGCTAGGGGAGCAGAGAACCACGGGCCCCGGAAGCTGCCATCCCAGCCCTGCTGTAAACTTGCTGGGTGGCCCCAACATGTAATCCTCCTAGTAAACCTCTGCTTCCTCCTCCAAACGCAGGAGGTCAGAAAGAATAAACACTGAGGGTTGCTTTAAAAACACAGAATCCCATGAAAATACTGAGGAGTCATTCTCAGCACTAAAGAAAAGCCTCCAGCAGCTCCTGCTTTCCTGGGGCGGAAGAGTAGAAACTGTGTATTACTGGGTAGTGCAGTTATCATAGCAATCTCCTGGTAGTATCAAGAGCTGCAATTACTAAAATTATTTCAGTTTATTAAATATTACTTTATATGGAGAAACTCTCATGGCTTCTCAGAAGAGCCTGGTCAGGAAAAAAGATGAGGCAATATCCCCACTTGACAGATAAAATTCCCGAGACTCAAGGAGCTGGTGTGAATTGCTCAAAGCCTTGTAGCTAGTAAATGGGAGAGCTGGGGCTTAGACACAAGGGTTCTGATTTAGAGCCTAAAGCTGTTATCAGTGAGAGAAAACTCCTGGTGATGTGGCCCATCTTCCAAGTTCATGCCTGCCTATTACAAACATCACACTCCTGTCAACACCAGCCCGAGACGGGGAGACCACCCTAGACTCTAAGACATGTGGCTTGCTTTGCTAGGTCTCTTTTCTCTGCTTGCTTTGTCCTGCCAGAACTATGTTGTTGCTTCCTAGGCCTTCTGAGCTTTTGAAGAAGCTCCTATTAAGTAGAAAAATGGGCAGCATCCTTAAGTGGCCCTGCATTGCTAGTTTCCTTGAATGGTAGGCAGGGCCTGGCAGAGTGTGTTCATTGAGAGCCTGGCCTCTTGGCCAGGATCCGTAGTTTGTGCCTGTCTCTGAGTCCTGTCCATTGTGAGCAGATGGTTTCTAGAACGTTCTTTCCCACCTCAAACCTGAGAATGTGACTTGCCAGCCCCATAGAGCCCTATTCTTGCCCATCACTGGCATCTGGACTCAGGCCTTGGTTGGAGCAAGGAGAAAAACAACGATCTCCTAACCTAGGTCCTTTTGGTCCACAGAAATCAAGGACCCTGACCCCGCTGTGTACAGCTGAGAAGCCCCGAATCCAGCGACACTTCTGTCTGCCTGTTCACCGATTTCGACTCAAATCAAATCAACCTGACACAGATGGAGGGGCACGAGTGGAACATGGTACACAAAAAAGACAGCACCGTGCTCAACATGGAGGTCCTGGGGTCCAAGAGCAACGGGATAGTGACCTGGGGAAACGCCAGCGACTCCGGATGCACAAACACCTTCAACGAGACCATTTACGTCCCCCGCAACTTCGGTGAGTGCAGCCTGGGTTCTGCTCTAAGTTGTCTCCTCCATCGACAGGCCCGTTTGTGCCCAGGGCTCAGGTTTGTGACATCTAAAAGCTGCTCTGATTGGTGGTCTCAACCTCATCAACAGTCAGCAAAGACCCCTCCCTTCTCATTCCTGAGCATCAGTGAGCCCCATCCAGGCAGGTCGCAGAACGTCCTGGACAAACAGCAGAGAGGGAAGGGGCCTGAGAGCACCAGGGCCCTGAAGCTCACCCTCTCTGAGTCCCCACCCCCTGCCTCTGCTCAGCCCCTCACTGCTCCTCCAGGCTCCGGTGTGCTTCTCCCAGATCCCTCCTTTAACTCCTCCCTCTTGGCCAAAGGACTTCCCCAGCTCCTAACCTCATTCATTCATTCACTCAGCAATTGCTGACTGTGCCTGTACAACATGCCCGGTGCTGCCATGGAGGAAGAAATGCATCCGATGAGGGGTCTGCTCTGAGCAAGCCCCATTCCAGTTGGGGGAGACCATCAACAAGCGGAAATTTAGAGAACTCCAGATTATTATACTTGCTTTAACTTGGAGCTAGGGAAATAGCCACCCTATGGACAAAAGTCAGGAGGGCCCTCTGGGGAAATGCTATCTGAGCTGAGATTTCAAGGCTAAGGAGGTACCAGCCATAAGAAGAGAAAGGACCTTACAGAGTCAGGAACACAGTGAGAAAGGCGAAGGGCAGGAGGAGATGAGATGGAAGAGACAGGCCGGAGCCAGATCACAGAGCCTTCCCCGTCATGAGCGGGGGACCCCTTTGGTACAGTGAGGAGCTATTGGTTCCCTATAAGCAGGAGAATGACAGCCAATTTACTTTAAAAAAAAAAAAAATCATTCTGAGGGCTTCCCCGGCGGCTCAGTGGTAAAGAATCTGCCTGCCAGTGCAGGGGACACAGGTTCGATCCCTGTTCAGGAAGTCCCACATGCCATGAAGCAACTAAGCCCCGTGTGCCACAAATACTGAGCCTGTGCTCTAGAGCCCAGGAGCCAAAACTACTGAGCCCATGTGTTGCAAGTATTAAAGCCTGTGCACCCTAGAGCCCGTGCTCCGCAACAAGAAGCCACCACAGTGAGAAGCCTTGGCACCAAAACTAGAGAGTAGCTCCCGCTCGCTGCAACTAGAGAAAGATTGAGCAGCAAGGAACGTCTGGCACAGCCAAAATAAATAATTTTTTTTTAATCGCTCTGACTGGGGTGGAAAATGGATTTTAGGAGTCGAGAGTGCAAACAGAAAAGAAGCTCATGTAGCAGAGAGATGATGGAGGCCAGGATGGGGTTGTGGCAGGGGAGTTATTTATTTGATATTTTGTTTTTTATCTTTTTAACTAAGGCACTGGGCCTTAGTTAGGACATTCGAACTCTTAGTTGCAGCTTGTGGGATCTAGTTCCCCAACCAGGCCCCCTGCATTGGGAACACAGAGTCTTGGTCACTGGACCATCAGGGAAGTCCCTGAGGCAGGGGAGTTAAAAGCTCAACACTATTTGGGATTCAAAGCTAGAACCATGCAGGATTGAAAAGGAAAAGAGGGAATTGAGGAAGGTGGCTGGATTTTTATTTCTGAGCAGCTAGGTCAATGATAATGGCATTTACTGAGTCAGAAAAAACAAGCAAACAGATTTGGGGTGCAGGGGTCAAAACCTTGTGGGATAGATGAAAGTATCTATACACCTTATGGCACTTCTCACTGTGTCTGTCTTACATTCTCTATGAGACTCCAGTTTGGAATTCACCCAAGGGTGGGGTCTGATGGCTCCTTGTGTCATGTAATATGCACTTGCACAACCAGCATTAAGTAAATGAAATGCCTAGAAGCCAGGGTGCTGGTCTTTCGAGAGTCAGTGGTGGCCTCAACAGGTGGTCCCATACGGGACAAGTTCCTTCCAGATCTCTCCGCGAGGAAGCATGGAAAGGCTTCTGGGGTGGCAAGTCAGAATGCTCAGGACTCTAAGAAAAATGTCTTTATTTCTCCTTTTAGATTTCTCCTGTAATGCCAAGCTGGTAGAGAAAAGCTTTGAAACAGGTAAGGGAGGGGTCCATCCTGGCTTCACACAGGTCTGGGCAGACGATGAACCCACAATCACCCAGATGGGATAAGGCAGTGTGAAGGAACATGGGGATCTAGGAATGAAGTTCTAAGGACCAGGAACAGCAGTTCAAACCCCGTTCAAAGCTGCCTGGGGACATTCTTGAATCCCTAGATTCCTCTCACCATCTCTAATTTTCTTTTCCACTCTAAGAACTTCGAGGATAAGTCCAGTTTTGCTAGACCAATGACTCACTCCCAGGCCTCTCTATTCCTTTCAGTGGCTCCACTGTCCACAGAGATCAAGAGAGCTTCTGGGTGGTCCAGCTGGGAAATCTCAGACCAGCTCACATAAAGCCCTAGACTAACCAGGTCTTCCCAAGGATGTTTTCCCTCCATAGTCTGGGGGTTTTGCCTTCTTTTAAGAAGAGCAGCAAAACTCATGTGGGCGGTGACTTTGGCTCTCAAAGATCCCCACCATTCCTCACCACCTGCTCTGGACCCACGTTCATTTCCATTTGAGTCATTTGTACTGAGTCATCTCTCTTGGGCTTCCCTTGTGGCTCAGTTGGTAAAGAATCCACCTGCAATACAGGAGACCTGGGTTCAATCCTTGGGTGAGGAAGATCCACTGAAGAAGGGAAAGGCAACCCACTCCAGCATTCTGGCCTGGAGAATTCCACGGACTAATAGTCCATGGGGTCGCAAAGAGTCAGACACAACTGATCGACTTTCACTTTCACTTTCATCCCTCTGATGGTTCCGCCTCTAGATTTCACTAAGGGGCACCGACCCAGGATGTTGCGTGTGCCAAGTTCTGAGCATTCACCACCCCCATCCACTGAGAGGCTCAGCCCTAAAACAGAGAGTAAGCACTGTTAGTGTTTCTCTTTGGAAATGAAATGTGCTTGCTCAGTCACTAAGTGGTGTCTGACTCTTTGCGACCCCATGGACTGTAGCCCACCAGGCTTTCCTGTCCATGGAATTTTCCAGGCAAGAATACTGGAATGGGTTGCCATTTCTTACTCCAGGAGATCTTCCCAACCCAGGGATCAAATCTGCATCTCTTGCATCTCCTGCATTGGCAGACAGAGTCTTTACCACTGTGCCACCTGGGAAGCCCCTGTTGACCCTAGAGGGGTGTACAGATATGTTTATGAGGGGACATGCACCAAAGCCCAGAGGCAGAGGCAGATCCAGGCACTGAAGCCCACCATACTCTGCACCCTGCTTTCGGTGTCACGGGGGCTGTGCAGACCCGTGCCATGACTGCTGTGGCTCCTTGTTTTTGCAGATGTGAACCTAAACTCCCAAAACCTGTCAGTGATCGTGTTCCGCATCCTCCTCCTGAAGGTGGTCGGGTTTAACCTGCTCATGACGCTGCGGCTCTGGTCCAGTTGAGGTGAGCTGACATCTCAGCCAGGCGGTGGGGCCCTGGGGGCAGGTCCCCAAGCTCTGAAAAGGAACTTCCCCAAGGCTCTTGCTTTTAGGGCCTAAGTCTGGACCCACCCTCCTTTTGTCCTGTTAGTGGTTCCTCTTGTTAATAGCAATGGCCCAAAACACTTAAGAAACACAATACACTCCTCAGGTGACATTGGTCACCTCCTTTAAGCCACTTCTCACCTACAAAGTATGAGCAACAGTTGTTATTATCCTCATTTTGGGAATAGAGAAACTGAGGCCAAGGAACATCAAGGCCACACAGCTAATGAGTGGAACTTAGGAGACACTTAGGACCCAGACTCATTCATACCTATGCCTTCTATTGTACCCCATTCATTGCAAATTTTATGGGGCCCCCATTCCTTTCCTCAGATCATCTGACCCCAATGTGGTAAGGCAGTATTGTATTTGTTATCCACCCTAATTCTGACTAGAATCTCCAGACCCTTTCCCCCAGTGTCCCAGGTCATCCCACTGACAAGAGCATCTCATCAAAAAGAACTCTGGGTCCATCTGCCCCTAGAACTCTACAAACAGAAGCATCCTCATCACATCCCTAACTGTCCTGAATCTCATCACTATGCAGCCTGACCCTGTTCTTCCTCATCCCAGGTCATCAACAACCTGAGAGCCCCGTGCTCCCTCGCCCCTTGCTCCTCGTCGCCCTTTGTATCCCCCTTCAAGCAGAGAGGCGCACTCTCTGCCCCCGTGGATGAGAAGCCTCCCTCCTCCTCTCTGGCCTGGCTGGCCATACCATCAACTGGATCCTCCAGATACTGGTGATCAAGATACTGACAAGCTGCCCAGCACGGCTGCCACCCACTCTGTTCCTCACTGCTGCTTCTCACTGCCTGGCATTCTTGGCAAAGTCAGGGGGCTGCTGCAGCCTCTCCTGGCTGTGGGGACACTCCCTCCCCACCCCCACACCCCAGAGACTGCCTCTGATGTCCCACTGGATGGTGGATCCCCAGTGGGTTTTCTTGGGCTCTAGCTCCTGGAGAATGTTGTGTGTTGTTTATATTTTTTACATAGTGTTCATAAAAATATATATATCACCCTTTATCCCAAGATGTAGGGAAAAATTACCTTTTCATGATCTAGGCCCTGCTCTGCTGTGTATCTGAGCCACATTGTATATTCTGCTGCCACGGCTTCAATAAAAGCGATTTGGAAGAGACTGTGCTCCTGTTTGATTTGGTCCAGGTCGTTTTCAGCTTGCTGTGGATCACTAGCTGGGCAGGAAGAAACCAAGCCATCCATCCATGAGGACTTTCGGCAGGCCTAACTCAACAAGCTGCTTAAGTCTACCTCTTCCTGGAAAAACCTCTAAAAAATTCCACTGAGAAGGCTGTGCTGGGGGCCAGGCAAACCCACTTAAAGCCTGGGTTCCTGCTCTTCCACTGGGCAGCCCATAGCAGGAGGCCCATGTCCACGGGTGGTAATGACCTGTAGCTGAAATCTGGCAGACAGGGACCACACAGCAATGTCCCCAAAAGGCCACCCACTGTCTCTTGCCCTGGAGAAACATTTCCTTTGCCTTTCCTTTCAGACTGGATTCCCACTGAAATTGTGCATTGCTCTACAAGTTCATGGCTGGAGACCACCTACCACTCCACTGCCTGGACGCCCGCCAGAGGCTCAGCCCCTTGGAGTATCAGTCTAGGAGTGGGGGAAGCGGGGAGAAGAGGGTGACCCTAGCCAGACTTTCTGCTCCCACAACCCTGGACTTGAGAACAAGGAGAGCAGAGATGAGTTCTCTCCTCTCAAGCCCAGGGACTTGGCCAAGGAGAGCAGGAGTCTCAAGCCCTCAGCTAGAAGACAGGAGACGGGGTCCCCTGGGGTTCTCCTGAGCCTCCTGCTGCCTTAGCACGTTTCCTGAGGTGCTTAGGAAAGGGGGCACCCCACTCAGCCATCCACCTCACAGTTACCACTCTCAAGACGGGAGCCCAGTGCTTACCGATTCCTGGTGTAGGCGTGGGAGGGGGTTCTAGCCCCAAATACATCTACAGTCCACCTGTGTGTCTCTGACCACACAGCCAGAAACAAGCAAATCCTTCCAGCTACAATTCGGGTCTGTGGCTTTTTACAAGGATGGAGCCACCAGCTTAACAGGTAACATCAGCATGTCCCTCCCGTCCGTGAGTTCCAGGGTCACCACCTATAAAACCTATGCCACTTAGGACTGGAGGTTGCCTCCAGCTCCCCACATCTCTGATTCTGTGGCTTCTATAGAGGTTAAGAACCATGTTCAATACTGGCAGCCCTACCAAGGATAGTCACAGAAACCTCAGTGGTCTCTGAGCAGCCTCATGTGCTGCCTAAATACAAGTGCCTTTAAAGATCACTAAAGGGAAAGATCTCAGAGGAAATCCCATCATAGCAGGTCACTCTCACACCCGAAGAAGAGTTACCACCTGCAGGGAACTCAAAACTGCCTCCTCATCAGTCTAACACAATGCCGGAGACTCCACCATTGGGAATTTCTTTTAATTTTAAAGCATTCTCTTTCCCATATTAAATGAAAATGCCCCTGGGAGGGTTAACAGAGCAAGCCTTTATCAACTGTTAAAAACTTTAGGCAAATTAGTCTTTTTTTTTTTCCTCTTAAAATAGTAATCCGCTTTGGTCTGTATACATAAGATCCAGGAAAAAAGACTGTGTGGGTGGCTGGGGAGGCAGGTCTGCTCCTGAGACTTGGCTGCGAACAGGTTGAGGATGAAGGGGAAATGGGGCTTGTGGCAGGGGACAGGGGCAGGGACCCTGGAAGGCAGTAAAGGGGCCAAAGATAGATCCCTCCAAGAACTGCAGAGGAGGCCCAGGTGGAAGGAGACCAAGGGAGCCTGTGGACTCATGCCAGCTCAGGGTCCTCAGATGGTAGGGCCCTGAGGTCACTGGACCCCTGAGGCTACCTGAGGAGCTAGGAAGGGATGCGGCCGCAGGGCCCAGGGATCCTCCCAGACCCATGGAGGGAGAAAGGCCCACTCCTTCCAGGCCCAGCCGAAGCTGAGAGTGACAAGGCCTCAAGTAGGTAAGAGGCCATCTGGAAAACAGGGTCAGCATCAGCTCGGGGAAGTTTTCCATCTCAAATCCGGATTCCTAGATCCCACCAAAAACCTTCTCTCAGGTCTGAGGCTGTTAAGCAAGAGTGCTGAAGGGGTGGTGCAGAGTCCTCGTCGGCTGTGTCCACTCTGTTCTCACGTCTGGCCCAGGCCCCACCAGGGTGTCAGAGGGGACTGACGTGGCCTTGTGAGGAGACCTGGGGAAAGGTGTCTGCGCCCACTAGGAGGGCAGCACTGGGCCGAGGGCCACTGCAGCCGATCCCTCCACGCAGTAAGCAACCAGACGGTGTTCAGTGTGGAGGGAAGAGGCTGTTGAGGGAACCTGGAGACATGGTCAGCAAGTCCCTGAGAAGACCCAGCCTGAAGAGCCCCGGTCCTCAGCAGCAGGGGCCAGCCTCAGGGAGGGACAGCCATGCCATCCCAAGGTGGAATGTGCCCCCAAGGCCAGTTGCATAACAGAATTCTCTGGACAGACATCCTACTGCCCCCAAAAGACGTAAACTCAGGCCAACCCTGGAGGCATAAAAAGGGACCAAATGACTTCTCTGGACCCCAAGCCTAAGATTCTAGAGAATTCTCTGTCCCTTCACCCAGAAATCTGCCCTCTGAGTCCAGCTGGAATCATGATCTGATCAAGAAAAGGGCAGGCTAAGCCAGTATGTGCTTCAGGAACACTTGGGTGGGGTCTCAGCCCCAACAGACCACCCCTCACCATGATCCACCGTTGGAGGGGCAGCCATCTGAGTCTTGAAGAATTGTTTTCTTCTTGGTTTGCCCATAAAATCTAACTCCCATGAGGTCACATGTAAAGCTTTTAACAGATATCACTTTAGTTATCAGGTACTATCTCAGCAAGAAAATCCATTCAATTATGAGTTCCTTGGGATGGGAAGTATATGGTGTTCATCCGTGTGTCTGTAACACCCAGCACAGTGCCTGGCATACAGTCGATGCTTAATATACACTTAAGCAGCAAGTGGACAAATAAATGAGGCAGGGGGCTCAGGAGGCACTGGGGAAGAAGCGAAGACGTAAATGTGTATGGGGGGGTGAGGGAGCATAAGAGAAAGGAAAACGGGGATTAATAGACGAGGGGGCCAAGTGAGCCACATTTTCACAATTTGTGTATGTGTGGTTGCTCAGTGTTGTCTGACTCTTTGCAACCTCATGGAAGATAGCCTGCCACGCTGTCCATGGAACTTTTCAAGCAAGAATAATGGAGCGGGTTGCCATTTCCTACTCCAGGGGATTTTCCTGACCCAGAGACTGAACCCGAGTCTCCTGTTGTCTCCTGCATTGGCAGGCAGATTCTTTACCGTTGAGCCTCCTGAGAAGGCATTTCATAATTTAGCCAAGAGCTAAGAGTAACCTGTCGAGAACTATAGGAAAAGCAGAACCTGAGTGATGGTCCCTTGGCCAGAGCAGCCTCGGGTGGGCACTCATCCAGAGCCCGGGGGATGGGAAGGCACACAGGGCTTCTAGGAATCAGCCCTCCTGTTACTGAAGGACCACACCCGGGTCCAGGGCTGCAGGTCGCCTTACCATTCACCTCACTTTCTCCACATGTCCTGTCTTAAAACTCTCTCTCCATCTACCTCTGGGAGCAACCTGTGGGAAGAAGAGCCTCTGACGGATGGGTGGGTCTGGGAGGTCTGCAAGCCCGGGTCACCGTCACTCTGTTAGCGAGTACGCTGAGAAGCCAGGAGGCTGGCAGGCCGGTGCCCTGCCCCCTGGGATTCAGGCCTCGTTTCACCCAGACACACACATGAGTAAGGTTTCCTCTGAGTATCACACTGAGAGCTATATTTTGAAATGAATAAGCAGGTCAGACATTGAGTCAGTAGCCAGATGTAGGACAGGAAGTGGAAAAAGTCTCCCACTTCCGTGCAGGTGTTTGGGGGGGCTTGGGGCAGCCCCTCCCATTTCCATGACGTCATGGCTGCCGCGAGGGGCAAGTGGGGCACCCTTTGAAGCTCTCCCACAGAAGCCACATCCTCTGGAAAAACGAGTTAAAAATACCGAGGTAGAGATAGCATCACCCCAGGCCACGTGCCGGGGCCGGGAGGGCCGGGCCGTTACACCACCGCGACCACAGGTGCGACAGGAAGGCGGCGAGCTGGGAAGGGCCGGCGGGGCCCTGGCGGCGGCACCCACGCCCACGGCAGGCCGGGGGGCTGCGCACCCCACGGCGAGAAGTGCCCCCGCCCCGCCTATCCCCCCTCCCCCGAGCCAAGTCCTAAGATCAAACCTTGATCTCACTCGATCACACCATTGCTTTATGCAGGACAGGCCCTCTAGGCTTCTGTCCAGCCCGCCCTCCCCGGGAGGTGTGGGGCACATCTCCCCCTCCCACGCACAGCTGGAGCTGGTTCTCCAAGGAACCAGCTGTGGGTTGATGATGGTCTGAGGGACATCTGGCTCTCAGAAGCCGAGGAGACCAGGATTCGGGAGGCCGGAGATGGAGAGCCACAGGACCATGGGAACCTGAGACCTGAGGATCGCGGGGTTTGGACGTCCGGCGCTGTGGTAGTGTCCCAGCCACCCACCTGGGGGCAGCAGAGCTCCACCAAAGATGCCTCTTCTCCCTTAATCCGCTTCTTTTGAGGAAGGAAAAACCCCCAAACGCTTAAGAAAACGTCTTTTCAGAGCAAAATAAAAGGACAGGAGACTTCCTTCCAGGAGCCGAGCTCCTGCCCTTTGTCCATCACTGCCCTGGACTCCTGCCCGGGTGATCCTGTCACATCCCTCGGAGGAGAGAGGGTGTAGGGTCTGGCCCCGGGGTCTGGCCCCGCAGACAGCAGGGGGCGCTACCTGCCCAGGATCACCAGGCTCCTTCATCCAGAGCACTAGACAGGAGCCCCCAGGGAGGGGATGGCGGAGCCCCCTGGGAGCCTGGAGAGAGCTTTGGATTCAGAATCAGGGAGCCTGGGCTGGCCACCAGGATCCACCACTACCTCCTGTCATGTGGGCATCTCACTAACCACCCACAGCCTCCGTTTCCCAATGGGATCAGTGCTTTCTCACAGGGTAGTTTAAGAACCGAGGCTCCTCTCACAGTGCATACATGCCAAGTGCAGACACAGGCCAGGCCCCAGGGATTCAGGCTCTGTACAAACTATAGGACTCCACACAGATGAAGCTCAAGAACAAGCAAAACTAATCACCAGCGACAGAAATGGGAACAGTGGATGCCTCTGGAGTACAAGGACTGGCTGGAAAGGGGCCCCAGGGAAGCTTCCAGGTGGTGGAAATATTCTGCATCTTGATTTGGGTGATTTACACAGGTGTATAGACATGTCAAAATAAGCCCAACTGTACACATAAGATTTGTGCATTTTAGCACAGGTAAATTATATAATAAAGTACTATTCCTATTAACACATGCACAGTTTCAGCATAGTAACTGAATGCAAATTTTAAGGGAATGCTAGAAAATTGAACAGAGACCCTGCCTGGAGGTCAGTACAGCTGGGTCAGGCTGGACCACCACGCTGAGATAAAAGTGGGGCTGCTGCTTCACTAGGTCAGCGCCCAAGTGAGCCTAGAGTTCTCAGCCCACCATTATGTCTCTGTTGCCCACAGTGGACAGGCATTTCTCCCTTCATTATGGCCCCAGGAGCTTCTGGTTACACCATTGTATTCCCCCTCTACGGCTTCCAGGAGAGCTTGAGGGAGGAGAAATTATAGCGCTGGGAGGCCCTGGCAAGGCTGCAGCTGATTTTCAGAACAAAGCCAGTCCTCCCAGCCCCAGGGCACTCCAGGCTGTCCACTCTGCTCTTTGCAACATCCCTGAACACTCTTGCTTTTTATCTCCCCTCTCACCCTCTGGAGGCCTCTCTGCTTTCAAAAGGGCCCCCTTGGGGATTCCCTGGCAGTCCCCAGTTAGGACTCTGCCTTCCACTGCAGGTGGTGTGGGTTCAACTCCTGGTCGAGGAGCTAAGGATCCACATGGCACAAACCTCTCCCCAACAAGGGGCCCCTGGAGCCCTGGCTAGATGCAAAGTCTGATGAAAGGAGACCACCCCCCATGGGTCGTTTCTCTGGGCAGCCCTCATCCCAAGCCAGAACACCACCCATCATCCCAGAGGGGTCGCAAAAGGGCAGCCTGTTCTCACTGTTTGTTTTGGAAATGTGGGCACACTCTCATTCCAGAGGCAATAGGATCCAGGGGAGAGAGCCCTCCCGTTGTCAGCTTCTTAAAAAATCCCCCCGAGAAGCAGAAAGCGTGCTTGTCTACCCTTTTCCTGAGCCACCCACACAGAATTCAGCCAAGGAGGAAAAAAGGAACGATTAGGGAAAGAGCATATAAATGTGAGACATGGTTGGCAGGACTTCAGAGAGTTTGAGTAGATGAAGGACTGTGGTTCAGAGAGTGGTCAGCAACTGGTCTCCATTTCAGGCTTCTAGCCTTGATGGGAGGAAACTGGGCTAACATGAAACAGGAGTTTTTCCAGTGGAGACGGTGAGACACTATTTTTAGCAAACTCTAGGGAGAGCTTGCCTCTCCTTGCTGACCCAAGTTATTCCAGAGATTTACCGGGGGAGGTGGGTGAGGCGACATCCTTATCTGGAATCTTTATGAAGAATAGCTGTCTGTGCAACACCAAAGCAAACATGATCTGGCTTTGACCTTCACAGGAAAGCCAAGCAGTAGGCAGGGTAAGGTCCCTCCCTTTCACAAATGGAGAAAGGCGAAGTGGCTCACTTGCCATCACAGTGAATGAGGCCCACATCAGCGCTAGTGGATGCCCAAATCCCAGGTGGCTCCAGATACAGCCATCACAGAGGAAGGATCAGGAAAAGATGGGGTCTCAGGACCAACTGATCACCCACTCCCACCCCCACCTCAAGACTGGTATCTTTTGTCTGGATTTCCCTTCCCTCTTCAGGACTCTTGATTGTCCTCTAGGATTAGAGTTGCAAAACTGTTTGCTTAGGAGACACTCCTTCGGTAAATGTTGTTGATTAGTCATTTCCTAAGGCAATGCTTTGTGCAAAAGCAAACTCCAGGACTCAATCACAAGGCAATGAAAATTAGTAAAGTAATACCTAGACACACTCCAGCTGCCGGTCCCATGACTGATGATAAATGTCTCCTGCTTAGAAAGGCTTTCTCGACCACTGTGTCTAGGTAGCTCCCACCTCATCCCCATTCCTGTGTCTAGGTAGCTCCCACCTCATCCCCATTCGTAATCACTTCATACCATTTGTGTCCTTCACTCCACTTAGAGCAGTTATATTCATGTGCTAATTTGGCCCTCTTCCTGACTAGAATGTAAGTCTCAAAAAGGGAGTTAGCTTGTCTGTTCTGATCACCTCTGCATGTCCTGGAGAGTAGGCACACAAATATTTTTTAACTCAATGATGGAGTCATAGAAAGAGCTTCCCTATCAGACGTCTCTTACAGTATCTTGAAACTAGACAGGGTTGTGAAAGTCACTCAGTAGTGTCCAACTCTTCGCAACCCCATGACTATACAGTCCATGGAATTCTCCAGGCCAGAATATTGGAGTGGCTAGCTTTCCCCCTCTCCAGGGATCTTCCCAACCCAGAAATCGAACCCAGGTCTCTCACATTGCAGGCGGATTCTTTAGATGGGATAAAAAGCATTGCTAATTTTTGAAGCCAAATGTTGGGTGTCTGTAAGTTTATCTCTTGACATGCATGCATGCGTATGCATTGTGTGTCTGTGACATTTTCAGTAATAAAAGGTTAAGAAACAAAGCTATTCATCCCTGGGATTTAAAAAGGCAGAGCAGTTTCAAATAGCAGACCCCAGGGATGTCTCTAGGGACATCTAGGGACTCCCTCAGGATGTCTTTCTCCAGAAAAAGAGGAAGACCTGACCTTGGCCACCACAGTCCTTTAGCTGAAAGCCAGTAAAACTGGATGTGCAGCTGAGGGTGAAAAGCAGTATGTGTGGACAGTTTCCCGCATTTCTGACGACTGCCCTCAGGGTACCAATACATTTGTACAGCAGTCCTATTAACAAGGTACTTTCACTTATATTTTGTTGGGACAACAGTGAGAAGTCCTATTAGCCCCATGCTAGTCTATCATTTTCTCATAAAGTCTAACCCAAGTGCTTTGAAATCAGACAGAAATAAGATTCAAACCTTCACACTTTTGTCTGAGTTTCCATTTCCTCATCTGAAAGAGAACACTACCTTCCTCTTCATGGGATTATTCTCGTTGTTCAGTCACTAAGTAGTGTCCAACTCTTTGCAACCCCATGGACTGCAGCATGCCAGGCTTCCCTGTCCTTCCCTATCTCCTAGAGTTTGCTTAAACTCATGTCCATGGAGTTGATTACACCATCCAACCATCTCAAAGGGAGACGTAACAGGACACTTAGTACCATGCCAGACATACGGAGGGTGCTTGTGGTAGCCACTCCTGGACAGCAAGGCTGTTATCTTGTCTCTGGTGATCCCACGTGCTATGCAGCACCTTGCCTGGGCGCCCAATTATTGGCTAAATTTGAGAGACAAAAAAAAGGTCTTCAGGTCAACAGACAGGAAGTGGCAGAATGTGTCCTTGAATGAACACCTTCAGGGCAAGCAAGGGACTTCCAGCAGCAGCAGCCAGCTGCCCAACTAGGGTCTTGAAAATGCCTCTCCTTTTCATCCCATGGACAGGCCTATATAAGCTTGAACCCGCCTATTAATTCAACCTAAGCAAGTATTTTTTTTTAATTCCTGTCTTTTTTCCCCTCATTTCCTTATCTAAGATCCTTGTTCTATGAAGTATTGTTTCCTCGTGCAGGAAAAATCCATTTATTTATTTTTAATTGAAGGATAATTACTTTACAGTATTAGTGTTGGTTTCTACCAAAAGGAAAAATCCATTTTTTATATTCGTTAAGTTTTTAAAAGTTAAAGGCAGGAAGTCACACAGCACTCAGACTGTAGAAGCCCTGAGCCGCAAGCCAAGATGGAAGAGGACACCATCACACTGAGTCTGTACACAAGCGCCCCAGGCCCTGGTAACTACCAGGGCAAGTTTGCTGAGCCAAAACCAGAGAGCAGGCCTCTCTGACCCCACCCCCCAAGTATTTTCAACCATCATAACAAAAGTGTTTTGAAGACTAAGATGAAAGGATGTGATCAAAGAGGCCAAAGGTATTGGCTGCTAAGAGAAGAAAACACAAATGATGGTTTCCATGTGATAGGGGGCAGGAAGTGTGTGGGCAGGAGGTGCTCAGGGCCGGGCTTCCCGCCACTGCAAAGAATGGCAGGGAACAGACCATGTACAGTGCTTGCGGCGAATGGTTTCCGGCCCCACAGAAGAGCATAGAAAATAAAAATAAAGCTACTTCGTAAAGGTGTTGAGCTGGAGAGAGCAGAAAATGCTAGACTATAGCTCACTCTGTGGCATAGTACTCAAAATCCACTATTGCAGCATGCTCCTCTGGGCACCCATGTGTGAGAGCCACAGAGGGGCACCATCACAAGAGCTGATGGGTACCAAGAAAGACCCATGTTGGAAGACCCATTGGATGAAAAAGATTACCCACCCGGTTCAGTGCCTCTCATCTTAAAAAAAAAAAACAACACAAAACACCTAAGAATCAGAAATTCCATTGGGGAGAGAGGGAATGTACTTTTTAAAACTTTTAGTTTCACAGGTAAATTTTCTGCATCTTGAGTTGAGAACCACTCAGCTATTAAAAAGAATGCATTTGAATCAGTTCTAATGAGGTGGATGAAACTGGGGCCTATTATACAGAGTGAAGTCAGAAAGAAAAACACCAATACAGTATATTAATGCATATATATGAATTTAGAAAGATGGTAACGATGACCCTATATGCAAGACAGCAAAAGAGACACAGATGCAAAGAACAGACTTTTGGACTCTGTGGGAGAAGGTGAGGGGTGAGATGATTTGACAGAATAGCATCGAAACATGTATATTATCATATATGAAACAGATCACCAGTCCAGGTTTGATGCATGAGGCAGGGTGCTCAGAGCTGGTGCACTGGGATGACCCTGAGGGATGGGATGTGGAGGGAGGTGGGAGGGGGGTTCAGGATGGGGAACACATGTACACCCATGGCTGATTCATGTCAATGTATGGCAAAAACCACAATATTGTAACTAGCCTCCAATTAAAATAAATAACTTTTTTAAAAAATAAGAGTTGAGAACCACTGAACAAGTGAACAAAGCCCAAAAATGAAGTTTTATTAAACTGAATTTAAACTCAAGATTCTAAAAGCTGTCTATAGGCTTCTGCCCTGCTGCAAACAGTGAGAAGACAACACGAGATGAATGTTTCCCGCTGACGGTCACTGGCTTGGGTAAATCACCTCCGAGATAACAGCTAACCCGGTTAAGTGGGTGCTTGCTATCTGCCCCATGTATCTCAAGAGCATGGATAGACATTGAAATGTGTGTATTAGAGGCTCTGAAAGTTATAACGTCTTCCTTGATAAGATTAGTACTATTATTCCCAGTTTTTAAGCCCATTTATACTGCTTTTCTTATTCAAAATACTGGTCTACCAACCTACACTAAAAATTGTTCAGAAGCTCCTGATAGAGGCACACACCTGCACACAAGTTTGAAAACATTAGTTATGAGTGAACTAATATCCCTCAGAATGGTAAACCATGCCCCAAGGACCAACTGCCTGCGTTTGTGATACAGTTTTAGTGAAACACTGCCAGACCATTCAGTGACGATGACTCCTGATCCAGAGCTATTCTCGAACCTGTGTGTATCAGAGTTCCATGGAGAGCTAAAAAAACACAGAGGCCCAAGCTTATTACTAAGTTCGCAGAGAACTGTGAAATAAACCAAGATTTGAGAACCACTGGTCTGGATGGGTGCTTCTCAAAATTTTAATATGCACGTGATTCACATGCAGACCACGTTAAAACAGCTTTTGCTTCAGGAGGGAGGGAGGTGGGGCTGGAGAGTCTCCTTTTCAAAGACTCCTAGGTCATGTCAATACTGCTGGTCAATGGGCTACATTTTGAGGAACAAGAATCCAGTAGTACTTCTCCAATCTGGCTGCATGTTAAAATCTCCTGGGTAGCTGTACAAAATAAAGATGCCACCCCAAAGATTTTTATTTAATTGGTCTGGGCTGTGCCCTGGGCATTGAGATTGTAAGTTCCCTAAGCAATTCTAATGTGCAGCCAAGTTGGGGAACCTCTAGAGCCCTACCAAGGCAGCAGTCAGCTAAATTTAAATAGTGGAATCCTCAACATAGCTTATTTCCTATATACAGCCCCCAAGATGGAAATAAGGCTGCCACCACAATACATATAAATATGCCTAGACTTCAGCCAGCAGACCTATTGTTCCACCCAAGCGTGTCATGAACTCTGATCTAAAGCAAGTTACAAATCGGAGCTTCAATTTCATCTACCTAATGAGGACTGGAACCCCTGAGACAATAGTAAGAACAAAGTGAGGGTACTGGAGAGCAGTGTCTCATAAATAAGCATACACACAACTCCCACACTTTCCATACTCTTCTTACACTAAGAGATGCGTATATCACTTTTCACCACTAAATCACAGTGAAACAGATATAAATGGGGAAGACGCACGTAGTTCAATTTCTCACAAAGTGCTTAATGATACAATTCCAGGAAGGCATTGTGTCATAAGAGCAGAACCACCTGCAACAATTGAAGGATTAGTAAGGGATTACCAGCTCCAGGGAAAAGACAAAAGGCTTTCCTTTCCCAGGGTTGTCAGAGCTGCCTTTTGTCATTAACTTCAAATACACTTAATGAAAACACGGAGGTAGATTTACAGTTGCAAGTTATCAACTACTAAAGAAATTTGCACAGAGGACTGAAGGAAAAGGATTTTAATACCAAAAACACAGCCAGAGGCAGAGGAAGGAGTGGCATGGAACTTTTTAATTTGGAAGGCAAAAAGGTTACACTTCATGGAAGGCAAAGGCTGTGCTAACAAATGCTTATTACAAAGTTGTTCTGGCTCGGAAGGAACCTAGGGAACTTCTCTAGGCTCTCCACCTGCACCCCAAGGAGTTGGTAGTAAGCATAAACCTGAAGAAAATCCATGTGTCCAGCAAACTGCCATCTCAAAGAGCTCTTATCCAGGGGAAATTAAAAAGTGAACCTGAAAGAAAGAAGCAGAGAGGTAAGAAGAGATATTCATGGTTTCTAAAATCTCTTGTGATACTACAGACAGGGTCTCAAATCCTTTAACTTAAATTCTAAACCCATACAGACAAAGGCAGTTACAGGGTTCCCCAATTCTGGAAAGTATTTAAACCAGGCTAGAACAACCAAAATAAAGCAAATATTTTCCAATGAACATTTTATAGAAGTATCCATAAAAACTAACACTCAAATCTCAATTCCAAGACATAACTGACTTGGAACTGTAGACACAGTTCTAACGCTGGCTCTACAATTAATCAGCTGTGTGACTTCATGTAAGTCACTCTGACCTCCCTGATCCACAAACCCTCTTTGTGGTGAGAGGGCTGCAACTTAACCCAAAGAACTCTTCTGGATTTAGAAAGCTTATAAAGCTCTAACTTATCGTTGGGGTGGGAGTGGTGGGGAGTGGAAGAAAGAAGAATTAGAAAACCTAGAAAAAGATCCCCAATCTCAGGTTTAACAAAGGACCAAAAGAGAAGAAATAGTTTTCATTTAAAGGTAAGACTATTTTTGGCAAGAATGAGGTGGAGAAGAACCCCAAGAGAAGTGGCATTCTCTCTCTCCCCTCTGGGAGGGCTGCCCACACAGTGTGCCACTCAGTGTGGCCAGGGGTGACCCCTTGGCTCTAGGCGCCCCAGCGCCCCCAGCTGCAAGCAGCCCATTTTCCTGCAGTGCGCCATCCTCCATGTGTGTCATGACTTGAGAAACATTGGGAAATACTACCTTTCAGAAGAGGGCAGCTACCAGCTATGTGAAAGGGCGCCACCTTACTTGGTGTATTGGTTCAGGCGATCTGGAGATTCTAACATCAGAGCTTAAAGGAAAGATCTTAGACTCCTAGCCAGATTGTTATTTCACTAACAATGGCACTTATAGAAATGCTACCTAATTGCAGAATATTCCTTCACCAGTGGAATCAGAAGAAATATGTAAAACAAAGAGCAAAAATTGGGGAGCAAAAGTGATCAGAGTGCCAAACAAAGGACAAACAGATCTCCTGAAACTTACCGATTCACTCCATCCAGTTTCTTACTCTCTGATAACAGACTGTCCCATCAGCGCCAACAGCTAAGGTGAGAGAGGACCAGAGCACAGGCCACTGCGGGAAGAGCCCTGACCCACTGAGAATGCTAAAAGAAATCCTCATTTACTCGCAAAGTCAAGTTTTGAGATCTTATGATATTAAAACATTTAAATCTAAGACATTGGGACTGGTCCATCTAAAAGGCAAGAAAATGATTCATGAGAGTAAATTTCTGTGAAAATCGTTTTCAGAAAATTCCTATTTACACAGATCTGCTCCTTTCTTTTAAGGCAAAAGTATATTTACCCGACAGTATTCTAAAAGCAGAGCTTCTAGGAGTCTTTGAATTATTAGCTCAACAAAACTCAACTATTCACCAGGTCAGAAGAATGATTTCAAATGTTAACCAGGGGATAAAGGTTTCACAAACTGACTAATAAAGTTTCCTCCCCTGATAACAAGATAAGTAAAGTGGAAGCCACCTGCTGAGGAGAGTGAGCTTGGCTTTTTCTGTCTACCCGCCCAAGCAGGAAAGATAGCACCATTCCATCAACGCACTCCCGTCATCTCAAGAGAAAGCAAGGCACAACACAAAGATCTATTCAAAATAACTTCTCTCTGTAAAGTCACACACGATGACGCCAGACAGGGGCATTTCCATCTGGAATGTCTGCTTCCTCAGCACCATCTCCATTCAGACACCAGCACTGAGCAGACATGCTCAAATGCCAATTTTCCTTCAAATCCATCTCATCCTACATTCTACTCACCAATTAAAACTAAAATTGGAGAAAACAGGAATCAAAGCGCATCTAGTCTTCTCATCTTACAGATGAGGCAACTGCCATCTTAGAGTTTGACAGATCTGTCCAGAGCTGTGCTATCCAACACCGCAGCCACTGGCCACAGGTGACTATTCAAACTGAGTTAACATTAAGTAAAATTAAAAATTCGGAGTCTTAGACGTCCCTGGCGGCCCAGTGGTTAAGACTCTGTACTTTCAGTGCAAGGGGTGTGGGTTCAATCCCTGGTCAGGGCACTAAGATTCCACATGCCGCAGGGTGTGGCCAAAAAGGAAAAAAAAAATAGTGCCTCAGTCACACGCCACAGCTCTAATGTTTAATGACTGACTGCATGAGACTAGCAGCTACCACACTGGGCCACTGCAGACTCAGGTTTGCCCAAAGTAAAGTTCTGTTGGGACAGCGCTGGCCCAGGGTCACCCTCTTGAGATAAAGTCTGGTTTCCTGATGTGCATTCTCTTCCAGATCATATTAAAGATGACTTACTGTGCAGAAACATTTACCTCTAAGTTTTCCCCATTTAAAAAAGAGAAGCAACTTTGATACTGTTAAAGCAAACCTTCTAACAAGACATATATATTTATCATCCAAAAGTCTTTGAACACTATAGAGAGGAAGGAATATAAAAGTTTGGAGTAAAAATGTAGTTAACAAGTTCCTACTCAGTCACTTACTAGTTCCAGGCCCTAGACAAATCAATTTAAATTTCATCAAGGTTTCCTTACCTCATGTATAGAAAGGGATTACTATTTGTCTACCTCCATCCCAGCGTGCTGAGTGCCATGTTGAGTGCCAAAGAATTGATGCCTTTGAACTGTGGTGTTGGAGAAGACTCTTGAGAGTCCCTTGGACTGCAAGGAGATCCAGCCAGTCAATCCTAAAGGAAATCAGTTCTGAATATTCACTGGAAGGACTGATGCTGAAGCTGAAACTCCAATACTTTGGCTACCTGATGTGAAGAACTGACTCACTGGAAAAGACCCTGATATGCTGGGAAAGATTTAAGGTGGGAGAAGGGGATGACAGAGGATGAAATGGCTGGATGGATCACTGACTCAATGGATAAGAGTCTGAGTAAGCTCCAGGAGTTGGTGATGGACAGGAAGCCCTGGCGTGCTGCAGTCCATGGGGTGGCAAAGAGTCGGACACGACTGAGCGACTGCACTGAACTGACTCCAGCATGAGCTGGGGGACGACACAGGTTGGTGTGTATAAAAGTGCACGTGGAATGTGTGTGAGTCCGGCAAACCTGGTAATGTGATAACGGTAAAACATTCAACAAATGTTGTCTAATTTTGTAAAAGGCTTTACACAAACATCATGCATTTTTAACTTTCCACCACCCTGATAGATGATGAAAACATGGTAATGTATAAAAAGCAAAAAGTAAAGGAAAAAAGCAAGGGAAAAAAAAGCAAAGCTCAGCTGAGGATCCACAGTGTGATCCTCCTCAAACACAATAGGACTATCATGAATACTATTAATCAGAGGCTTCAACAACTGCAAGAGACTCTGATGACCACCCAGGCCAATTCCCTCCCTGTAAAGACAGGGGAGATGAGGGCTCAGCGACAAGCTTATTTCTCCATCCAACTAGTTAACAGCACAGCAACGTCTGTAGCACAGGCCTTCTGACTTCCGGTCTCCTGCTCGTGCCCCACTCTTCCCCCTGCATGCGGATTGTTTCCCTGGCTCCGTTTTCCTACAGCACATTCCTCATGTGTGAGCACCCACATAACTAAGGATACAGCTATTTTATACAGCATTTCTTGTTGAAAATGATTTACACAACAAACATGCACTATGACTGTTCGCTCTGTGCTAAGCTCTATGGTACCTATTCCCTGGGCATTTAAGAGTCCAGTGGGAAAGACAGGAAAATGAATGGTTTCATAAGTGTATGGTAAGTGCAGCATTAGGGGCAGGCACAGGGGACCGTGAGAGCCCCAAGGGGCCCCTATGCAACCTGGGGGCAGAATGCCTTGCAGCAGGAATCATCTCAGCTGCAAGGGTACAGAAAATAAGGCAGGGACTTCATAAACACAAATCTGTAGCAGTCCCCTGGCAGTCCAGTGGTTAGGACTCAGCACTTTCACTACCGGGGCCCAGGTTCCATCCCTAGTCAGGAACACAAAGCTCAGCCAAATTTAAAAAACAGAGCAAAATTTAAAAAAAAAAAAAAAAAACACATACACAAATCTACCTGATAGTCCCTCTTTTTTTTTTGGCTGGTTTTCAATGAACCAAATAAAAAATAGAGCAAAATCACCAATTAAAAGTCATTAGTTACCAGGGGTTTTTTGTAAAAAAAAAAAAAAAAAAAGCAGATTCAAGCTTTTAAGAGTAAGTAAAAAACTAAGCTCATTCTCCAACCAAGGAAAAAACGGGAGGTTGAAAAAAAGACTATGCTAACTCAAAATATTTTCTACAAATTTACAGTAGTCCCCTTTTTCAGAACTTATCTGATGGCTAATTCAATATAAGGTGAAATGTCACAGAGAAAATGAAATAGACACTAAGCCCTCACACACAAACTTAAAGCTGGGTGCCAGAAGAAGAGGAAAACCGGGCCTCAGTTCAGTTCAGTCCAGTCACTCAGTTGTGTTTGACTCTTTGCAACCACAAGGACTGCAACACGCCAGGATTCCCTGTCCATCACCAACTCCTGTCCAACAAGTCAGAAACAGGTTAGAGTAAGCCAAAATGGGAGCTCCTGAACTGACAAGATAAGAAAAAGAAATAAAAAGTACATCTGTAGGCCACTGTACACTTGGTCTTCACATGTAACAAAATCCTAAAGTCACTGCACTGTAAGGTCACATGCCCTTTCGTGCCTCACTCGACACTGCCCACTTCTGGTCAGAATGTAAAGCAACCCCTACCTAACATCTAGGCCCACCTGGACCTCTGCTGCCCTCCTGTGACTGCAAAGTAACTAGCTTTTATCACAAAGGTATTTGTGGTCTCTCGCCCTAAACTCAGTTTCTCTTTTGAGCTTGTAGTATATTCTCTCAGCAATGAAATGTACAAGCCACTAGGTGGCAGTAGAGCCTAAAAAATAACATTAATATTCCCTTTAGAGGTAATTTTCTAGATTACTATAGTACTGATATTTACTGATGAATTCGAAAAGCCAACCGCAATTGCTTGTTGAAATATAATTCCGTTAGTCAGAGTTATGTTCTGCCTAGCCTTGCAGCACCCTCGCTTCAGCCAGGATTAAACACTATGAATTTTTAAAGACCTATAGAACCGCCTCCACCATAAAAACAAAGTAACACTAACAAGGTTTCAGCACAAGTTGGTGGCAAACTATCTCCCCCAGGCTAAGCACACTGCCAAGCTCAGGTCTGTCCCTTTGTCAAAGCCCTGCTCACTCTTCCCTCTGATCCAGGGCCAAGTCATCAGGAACTTCCCTTCCCAAGCTGTGATCCAATGTAGCTAAGTCTCTCTTCCCTTCCAAACACTTGAGGTAGGCTGACATTTTCTGAAAAGAATTTCACAAGGAGACATGGAAAAAACAAAACAGGAAATATTCACCTGTAGTTATGTAAATCTTTAAATATTCAAATCTACTGAATATGATGCATTCAAAATAGACTTACTGCCATCTAAGCACCAAATACCATGACTTTAGCGGTGCATGGATTCTCCCAACTCAGAAGCTCACTAGGAGCATTGTTCCTTTTTATAATAATTTTTAAAATATTAGAAGTCTATTCTTGACCCCAGGAAACACCTGTCCAGTGTTGCCAACTGAACAGCTAACTTTTACCACAGGTTTCTCACTCTGCTATCTCTGGATATGTTTTCAGGGGGCCACAAATTCTGAAGTTTGGATACGGTTAAACTTCAAGACGACAGTAAAGTCTTACAGCAGAGGGAAACAATGGGGACTGGAGGGATTCAAAGGAACTTTAGCTTAGCTTCTGTTCAAAATCTGTTCATTGCAAGTAATGAACATGGGGGTGTTACATTATTCTCTGTACTTTTCTGTATTTTTAGCATTGTCATACAAGCAAAGAAAGTAAGTAATAAAGGAAAAGATGGTGGTAAAATAACTGTGGCCACATTTTAAACACATTTCTCTGACTGTGCAAATATCAATACTTTATAATAAGCAATTTTTTTAAGAAGGGTGATTTTCCTTTTTTTTTTAATATATATTTATTGACTGCCCCGGGTCTTGGTTGCAGCACTCAGGATCTTCAGTCTTCATTGCAGCATGCAGGATCTTCAGATGCGGTACAGGAAGCTCACTTGTGGTGAAGGAACTCTTAGTTGCAGCATGTAGGATCTAATTCTCTGACAGGGATTGAACCCAACCCCCTTCATTGGGAGCACAGAATCTTAGCCACTGGACCACCAGGGAAGTTCCCACAATAAGCAATTTTAAGCAAAAATTAGGGCTTCCCTGGTGGCTCAGATGGTAAAGAACCTGTCTGCAGTGCGGGAGACCCAGGTTTCCCTGTGTCGGGAAGATTCCCTGGAGAAGAAAATGCAACCCACTGCAGTATCCTTGCCTGAAGAATTCCTATGGACAGAGGAGCCTGGCGGCTACAGTCCATGGGGTTGTGAAGAGTCAGACAAGATTGAGCACATAACACAAGCGAAAACAGACATTAAAAACATTTTTTGACATCAGACTGGATTATCAGACTTAAAAGATTTCCAGTAAGGCTCTTTGAATCTCAGTTTCCCATTCATAATGGAATTAGCAAGTTTATCCTCAAAGGTTGTTCTGAAAATAAAATAAGACAGAATAAGAAGCACTTAAAACCTGATCCATGTGAGCATTTACTGTCTGCTAACTTCCTTACTTCTCCTTGAACACATTTCTTTAACTCAGTGCCATTTTCTTCTGATCTGCCTTTTTCAGAGTTGCTGCTGGTTTTAAATGCTACCCTGAAATTCACAAAGAGCAGTACACTAGAGATGTTTATTCTTTTTATACCCAACTCCCAACATACTTGGCAAATACAGAAAGTATTAAATTTTTGTTGTACCCTCTGATATAAATGTCGAAAACTCACTTAAAAACCATTTTTAAAAGTGTTTTAGGACACTGCACATAGAACTGAATTATAAACAGAAAAAGAGCAGAAAAATGTCTATTTGAAGATTGAGAGCAAGATAGTATACTGCATGTCAAATGAAAGATCTCTGGGAAAAAAAACCCTGATGAGTCCCCCACAGAAGAATTCTCTATGAATATACCTTCTATAGAATGATTTAACACTGTAATCTGGGATTGGAAGATTATGTTGTACCCTGGACCCATAATTCCCAGCTGAACAGGTGGCCCTAGGTCGTTAATATGGTCTACAGTATACAGTTTCTGCTGAGCCCGCTTTTTTGTCTGTTTTTGTCATAATTTTGAAATACTAAGCTCTCTGCAGCAGAGTCCTCTTCCAATCATGACAGTCCTAAGAAATAATTTTTCATGATTTGGTATCTCCCTGATCCTAGAGAACATCCTTGGACTGTATGCTCTGTCCCCTTGTTAAAGCATACACCACCATGACTCATCTGGAAAAAAGTAAGGTATTTCCTTTTTAGACTAAGGCATTGCTCTGAAGTAAGGCAATCAGAAGACTTATGACCTTTCCAGCAAGTTTGCTATCAGAGCCCAGGGTTGCTCAGGATATTCACAGGCCAATGAAGGTCAGTGTTGCTGGCTACACTTCCCACCTGCACTGAAGCAGCTGTCACTGGCCTGCAGTCTCTGCTCCCAAGTGGCATGGCAGCCACCCTCCAGCCCCCACAGCACTCTGGTCAGGTCTTTAGCACAGCTCTAACTGCTGTGGGTACGTGGCTTCTCCATTAGACTGTTCACTTCTTGAAGGCAGGAACTATATTTTCCTTTTCTTTGTATTCCCAGTATCAAGGCATTGACTGGCATATGAGAGAACAATTCAAGTCCTGATCAGGTCTCCAATATTCAACTGTATTAGGACAGTAGAAAGAAGTGGTTCTCAACCTCTGTCACTGATACAAACCATCTCTGTTAACTTAACTATTGCCAAAAGTGAAACTTCACCTAAACTAACAGAACTGTTTTTGAGACAGTATAAAAAATGGAAAGGCTTTATGTAATATACTAAGTAACTGATTGACTTATGATAGAAATTGAAGAACAGTCAGTCACATCATTACATTTACCTTGCCTATGGCTGTTGTAACTCATGTGTTAGATTTCTGATTAATACAAAAATGACAGCTTTCCAAGTACAACAGAAAGAGGTTGGGCCTCTTCCCCCAGAAGGGGTAACATTTCCTAAGGTTCTCTTTTCTCTACCCCAGTAATAGCAACATTTAATTCTGTAGGGGAAAGGCAGAGAATAGAGTGCACTTACTCATCAGTAGGGGATATAAGAAGAGCACCGCTGAGCTAGGACACTGCTCTGCTACCACTGAGCTGCATGGTTAAGGAAATCCAGTAGACTGTTCTGGAACTCTCTTTCCTCATATACAAAATAAGTATTAATAGATTCAAGTGCTTCTCAGAGCTTTAGGATTCTGCTTAGGAGGGAAGGATGGAGGGGAGGGCATACTACACACGAGGGGAGCCCAAGCAAAGAGGGCTTTTCAACTCTGTCAATCAAAACAACCCTGGCTCCTCTGCCATTTTATATATTGAGATTCTATTTTGGGGGTTCCAAAATCACTGCAGATGGTGACTACAGCCATGAAATTAAAAGGCGCTTGCTCCTTGGAAGAAAAGTTATGACCAACCTAGACAGCATATTAAAAGCAGAGACATTACTGTCAACAAAGTCCATCTAGTCAAGGCTATGGTTTTCCCAGTAGTCATGTATGAATATGAGAGTTGGACTATAAAGAAAGCTGAGCGCAGAAGAATTGGTGCTTTTGAACTATGGTGTTGGAGAAGACTCTTGAGAGTCCCTTGGACTGCAAGGAGATCCAACCAGTCCATCCTAAAGGAGATCAGTCCTGGGTGCTCACTGGAAGGACTGATGCTGTAGCTGAAACTCGAATACTTTGGCCACCTGATGTGAAGAGTTGACTCATTTGAAAAGACCCTGATGCTGGGAAAGATTGAGGACAGGAGGAGAAGGGGACAACAGAGGAGGAGATGGTTGGATGGCATCACTGACTCAATGGACATAGGTTTGGGTGGACTCTGGGAGTCAGTGATGGACAGGGAGGCGTGCTGCAGTTCATAGGGTCGCAAAGAGTCGGACACGACTGAGCGACTGAAATGAATTGACTGAGATACTTAGGAAATAAAAGAGCTCTACTGCAAAAAAAAAAAAGAAAACTGACAAGTGAACCAAATAGCATCTCATCTTATATTTTAAGGTTTTCTCCCAAGCTAATCCAATTTTCCCATTAATTTTTAATTTAGCACATATATTAGCAAGAAGCTGTCATTCATTTAGCATATACTATACGTGTATCAGGTGTAAGCACTATACTAGGTACTATGGGAACGATGGCTCAGCATTTGAAGTCATCTGGGATCAATATCAGAAAAAAAATTATAGAGCAAAACTAAAACCAAAATCTACAATTTATGTCTTTTCCAAGATCTCAGAGTTATTTTCATGGGGTTATTGGTGCAGAAATTAATGTATTAGCTACAAGCAAACTCCCATTTTCTGCTATCTTAATGATTTCCAGAACAGTGAGAAGAGAAGGCAATGACCAAGATCAGCAGCACTGATGAATCATGATGATATTAACGCAAACTTTGCAGATTAATATGGAAAATTCTGCAAAGCTCTCATCAGCACTACGGGAACTCTGCCAACCATGATCAAAACCAGCCCCTTCCATCTCTATTCCTAAAATCAGCATCATGTGATAAGCGCTAAGATCATCACTTACATTCTTCTAGTCTCCTCCTCCTCAGTTAAGTAAACAGGAATGATTCAGCCAACGAAGTTCATGACGACAAGGTGAAGGATGGTGCTGGCAAAGAGAAAATCAGCAAAGGCTCGCTCTGGGGAGATGCCTTGGAAATCCGCCTTGTTTTGTGGGTTGATCTGTATTCTCAGACAAACTGTACAAGAACAAAAACAAAAACAATTATCAAGTATGTAACATGTATGACTAATGCACATACTCAGATCCTCTGACCCAATAATTATATTACAACAGAAGTGATTAAATCCATCAAGACATGTACAGGAATGATACCGATGGTAGCCCCCAAATGGATGCAATCTAGTATCTATCAATGGTAAAATAGGGCGTATTCTCCAGCAGTCCAGTGGTTAGGACTCAGCACTTTCACCGACAGGGACCCAGATTCCATCCCTGGTTGGAGAACTAAGATCGCACAAGTTGAACAAACAAACAAACAAAAATTCACAAACAAAACAGTAAAATGGGAAAATTATGGCATATGCATACAACAGATACCATAAAGCAATGAAAGAACTTCACAACATGTATTCCACAAATATCATGATAAGCAATACAATCCAGATGCCAAAAAGTACATTCTTATGATTCTACTTCTACAAAGCTTAAAACCGGCCAAAAACAATCTACAGTAATACAAGTCAGGATAGTCGTTTTTAATCTTTCACAGGAGAAATGACTTGGAAAGCATGCGGAGAGACCTTTAGGGTGCTAGTAATGTTCTATATCTTGATGTGATAGTGGTTAAAAGGGTAATTTTTTAAAGTTCATCAAGTTGTACACTTAAATTTTCTGCTGCTGTTTGTTAAAGGGAACAATATGACTTCTCAGAGTTAAAACTAAAAATCAAAGGCTTACTTAGAAAAAACATATGTACAACCAGAAAAATCTCGGGAACTCTCTTATCTCCTGACTTAAGTTTATAAACTTTTAAGACTGAGATGTAGTTGAGGTAGTAACAAAGGAGGCAGGCTGAGACCAAGTTATAAAATTGTGAATTATTTCCAACAGAACATGGACATTAGACAGCAGAGATGTGTATCCACGAGGACCTCACAGTTACAATTTTTGATCTCCCAGTTCTAGCAGCTGCTGGTTTCAAAAAAGGCAAGAGATCTAAGTTACACAACTCTGACAGAAAACTCTCCATTGCCATCTTCTGTACCCTTGAAGATTCCAAACTCACACTGTAGCCATAGTGACCATCTGATATGAAAAGAAAGTTCTAGGGATACACTTTTCCAAAATATCTTTATACCTGTGACAAATGATTACAAAACTTAAATTTACTTCAGACTAGCATCTGTTCCCATCACTTCATGGCAAATAGATGCGGAAACAGTGGAAACAGTGACAGACTTTATTTTGGGGGGCTCCAAAATCACTGCAGATGGTGATTGCAGCCATGAAATTAAAAGGCGTTTGCTCCTTGGAAGAAAAGCTATGACCAACCTAGAAAGCATATTAAAAAGCAGAGACATTACTTTGTCAACAAAGGTATGTCTAGTCAAGGCTATGGTTTTTCCAGTGGTCATGTATGGATATGAGAGTTGAACTATAAAGAAAGCTGAGCTCCAAAGAATTGATGCTTTTAAACTGTGGTGTTGGAGAAGACTCTTGAGAGTCCCTTGGACTGCAAGGAGATCCAACCAGTCCATCCTAAAGGAAATCACTGGAAGGACTGATGCTGAAGCTGAAACTCCAATACTTTGGCCACCTGATTGAAAGAACTGACTCACTGGAAAAGACCCTGATGCTGGGAAAGATTGAAGACAGGAGGAGAAGGGGACGACAGAGGATGAGATGGTTGGATGGCAACACCAATTCAATGGACAAGAGTCTGAGTAAACTCCAGGAGTTGGTGATGGACAGGGAGGCCTGGCAGGCTGCAGTCCATGGAGTCACAGAGTTGGACACAACTGAGTGACTTAACTGAACTGAGCATCCGTTTTACACTAACCAAGGCAAGGCAATGAAGTGAGATCTAACCCAAAGGTCAGAAAACTACTAGTTTTCAAGAGTCCATCACTATGGCAACAAAGTTGTCGTTATGCTTGAACATGGAAACACCCCTGCTGTTTTCAGGAACCTGGACTCTTCAAAACATTTAGGGCACTGACTGAAACAAGGGTGGCCAATTAAAATCTGCTGGGGCAAGTATAGCTTGGTTCATCCATTTGCCAGAGCAACTAGCAACATCTATTAATGTTTAAAATGTTGCCACCTTTTAACTAAAGAATTTCTCTTACAGAACAAGGACATTCTAACAGCACATACCTAAAGCTGAAAAAAAAAGTGAAAACAGTCCAAATGACATCAAGGGATTATTTAATTAAATCACACTACAGACATGCAATAAAACTCCATGCAATTATTCAAAAGAATGAGGTGAATTCTCAATAGGTTGACAGTAAAGATATCTAAATTATATTAATTGAAAAAAAGCCAAAAATATTCTACTATTCTATTCCATGTTTCTCTTAAAGTAAATACATTTTCTCATTTTTCTTGGAATGTAGGAAAAAATCTGGAGAAAGAGATACCAAACACAATTAACAGCAGCTATTGGGGTGGAAGGTGGGAGTAGAGTAGTGCTTGAGAATGGGGGACAATAGGAAAGAGAAACTCCACATGAAGGTGGATAAGGAAATGAATTGATGTTACCATTTTCACAATCACAGTAACCGAAGTTACTTCGATAACAACCTAAGAGTCAGAATCTTGCAGAGATGCAAAGGGCCCTGAATGTCATAGAGACCAACATCCCTTATGATGCACAAAATGCCCAAGAGGTCATGCGGATGGGCATGCCAAGAGGGCTGGGAATGGTTTCCAAATATACTTACCATTTCCGGAATCTGATAAGTCATGCCCAGGTAGAGAATTACAAACCATCCAGAGCCTGTGTTACCACAAAGGCAACATATCCCCCACATGCAGGGGTGAAAAAAAAGGCAAAGAACGCCTGTTCAAAAGTGTTAAGTCTCTCAGTCATGTCCAACACTTTGCGACCCCATAGACTGTAGTTCATAGAATTCTCCAGGCAAAAAGAATATTGGAGTGGGTTGCCATTCCCTTCTCCAAGGGATCTTCCCAACCCAGGGATCAAAGCGGCATCTCTTGCACTACAGGTAGATTCTTTACTGTCTGAGTCATCACGGAAGCCCTCTGTTCAAGAAACACCCCCACACACACACACAAATAGTCTCTCCCTGAGCACTTCCAAAAATGGAAACATCCTACCTCCTGAGGCAGCTTGCTCCGTTTTAGTGGTTCTAATTTATCTCCTTAAATGTTCATTTATTCAGCAAAATATTTACTGAGCATCTACTATGTCCCATGCAGTGTGCTAGGATTTGGGCACAGAATAAGACAAGAGTCTGGCTCCCAAAGAACTTACACTTCAATGAAGAGAAACATAATAAATGAGAAAACAAATAAATAAGGAAATATGAGGTAGAGATGTGTGCTATAAAGAAAACAAGGTACTAGAAGAGTGACTAGGAAGCTATGTCTTATTTGGTGGTAACAGAAGATCTCTCTAACAAGGTGCTATTTTAAGATCAAAATTTGATAGGAGCCAACTATGGAAAGATCTAGGGGCAGACTGTTCCAGGCAGCAAGAACAATGTTGACATGCTCTAGGTACAACATATCAGACTGACTAGACTAGTGATCAAGAGCAAGAGGGGGACAAGGGCCAAATCCAGTGTGGCTTTGTAAGCTTCAGTAAAGAGTCTGGATGTAGTTCTAAGAGCAATGGAGTAATATTTCTAAGTTTTGAGCCGATGAGTAAAATAATCTGATTTACATTTTTAAGGATGGTAGAACTGTAATACAGAGAATGGTTTGCAGCGTTAAAGAAACAAAAGAGTCATGCAGAAGCCAAAGAGCTTGGGCAATGGTAATAAAATGGACATAAGCGGAGAGATACAGGCTGTTTTGGAAAAGGGCTTCCTGATGTAATGGATGTGGGAGAGAAGAGAAATCAAGGCATAAGAAAACCTCCTAAATTTTTAGCTTCAACAATTTAACCAACATTGACACTATGTTCTGACTGGTGAAGAAAAAGATGGTTGGGCCGGAAGGTTCAATTTAGAGTTGTGTATTAGACATCAAGTGAAGATGTCAAGTGGGCAACTGGACTTACTAATTTGGAATTCAGGGAATAGGTTAAACCTGAAAATATTAATGTGGTAGTTGCAGTTACATAGATATTATTTAAATTCACCTAAAGGAAAGAAATAGAGACTGGGTCTGGAACTACACCCTCAGACCAAGAAACACCTAGCACAAACAGTAGGAAAGAAAAACCAATGAGGTAAGAAAGAACAACCAGGCGAGTGTGGTGTTGTAAAAGTTTTGAGAAGTACTTCATTCACTCAGAAGGAAGCTGAGCATTCGGGCAAGGTGAGGTGTGTGCCATTAGATCTGGCAAGATGGAAAGAGTGGTTTCACTGTAGCAATGGGCAAAGACCACCACCAAGAGTGGGTTAAGAGCAAATGGAAAGTGAGAAAGCAGAAACAACTAGACTAGACTATTTTCCCAAGGAATTCTGTGATGATGGAAAAGAAATGGAACAGTAGCTAGAGGGCTACCTGGAGTCAAATTAATTTTTTAAGTGGATGATTAATTAGAGCATATGTATATGATGGGAATGATCCAGTGAAGGGAAATTAATGGTACAGAATGGAGGGATGATTACAGAAGCTGAGTCCTTGAGTGAGCAAGAGACATCAAGATGCTCTTCACAAGTGGAGGAGGTGGCCTCTGATAGGAAAGGGATTATCATCCACCATCACAGGACGTAAGTCAGAGAGCAGGGGTACAAGTGGAGGTGAGCTGCTATGATTCAAAAGCAAAAAACAAAGCAAGATCAACTGAGAATAAAGGAAAACAGAAAAGACAGGTGAGAGTGCAGAGAGAAATTACAAAGCATGTCTTGGAAAAGCAAACATATTAGGGAAGTGTTCAGTTCAGTCGCTCAGTCGTGTCCAACTCTTTGCAACCCCATGAATGCAGCATGCCAGGCCTCCCTGTCCATCACCAACTCTCGGAGTTCACTCAGACTCACATCCATCGAGTCAGTGATGCCACCCAGCCATCTCATCCTCGGTCGTCCCCTTCTCCTCCTGCCCCCAATCCCTCCCAGCATCAGAGTCTTTTCCAATGAGTCAACTCTTCACGTGAGGTGGCCAAAGTACTGGAGTTTCAGCTTCAGCATCATTCCCTCCGAAGAAATCCCAGGGCTGATCTTCAGAATGGACTGGTTGGATCTCCTTGCAGTCCAAGGCACTCTCAAGAGTCTTCTCCAACACCACAGTTCAAAAGCATCAATTCTTTGATGCTCAGCTTTCTTCACAGTCCAACTCTCACATCCATACATGACCACTGGAAAAATCATAGCCTTTGTTACAGGACCACTATTCTCACCAATACTTCTCCGTCACAGCACCATATCCATGTACGTGCCTGCATCTCCCACCAGATTATAAACCCTGTGGGAGTAGAGACCATATCTGCATGTTTCATAGTTAAATTCTCAGTTCCCTGCCAGGAAACCTGACACATAAATGTTCAACACTCCTTAACTTATCAGAGGCATGCTCACAATTGAACATCCAGTATTAAGCACTGATTGATGAACAGAGCATTACTCGCCTACAGAACATGGGAGGAAGACCGAAATCTCAAGAGCCAGGCAAGGCCTCAAAGGGAAGCAGCACTTGAGCTGTCTAAGAAGTAAAGGAATTTTCCAGGCAATCAAACAAAGGTAAAATAGCTTAACACACCTTGGCATGTTCAGGGAATAATAAGTAACACAATAATACTGGAATATAAAGTACAGAGGAGGTGGAGACAAGAGATGAAGCTCACGAAGTGGCCAGAGCCAGATCATCAAAGAGCCTCTGCACCATTAAAAAATATTTTAAATTTCTCTTTGGATACAGACAAACTTTCTGTGGGGAGTAGAACAGTTAAATCTGCAAGTCAAATCAAGCCTGCAAACATAGTGTAAGAGGGACTGGAGGGAAAGACAGAGGCTGGGAGATCAATAAGGAAGATTACAGTAGTCCAGATAGCAGATATTGAGAACCTGAGTGACAGAAGACAACAGCTAACAATGGATATGAGATTTAGAAACAGGACTGTCAGTCATAATGCTGCCAAACTCCCAATCTCTGTGATAACAGCTATGGGCCTAGGAATCTAATAGATAATTCCCAAAGAAACACTGGACTCCAGTCCTCACGGCCAAAGAGCTGCCATGAGAAAGAAAACACTCAGAATTAGGCCTCGTTGTCTTTCAAATTCAAACCGTTTTGGATCTATAAACTAGGGGAAATAAAGCTTTGTTAATTCCAAAAGTATTTCATAAAGATTAGAAAACAGAATAGATAAAAGCTGTGAAACTACTTAAAAACTGATTTCAAGATCAAAGACTTATTTTAAGGACAGTCTTAATGTTTTCCACACATCCCTCCTAAATAGCACTTTAAAGGAGCAAAAAGAGGGATTTCAATCAAGTTAAAAAGGAAAAACTAGAAGGGCTGCCAAACTGGGATGCTATTCTGAAAAGGGGACAGGTGTCCTCTTCTAGAGATATCTAACCATAAGATAAACAGTCAGCTGCTAAGGATGTCTGCAATCTGTCTGGAAGAAGAAAAATATTCTATCATTGAAGTCTTCTAAAGACTGTAAACTGTTGATCCAAAAAAACAAAACAAAAAAAAGATTTCTCAATGGCAATTTTCTACTTCTACCCCTTCTTGAAACCATGGTTGTCTCCCCAGTCATGAGGGAATAGAAGAAAACAGATCATTTTCATTGGACCCAAATATCAGGCTTAAAAAAAAAAAAGTGACAGGATCCTGTACTGATTTATAATGTAATAGTCATGGCACCCCACTCCAGTACTCTTGCCTGGAAAAATCCCATGGACAGAGGAGCCTGGTAGGCTGCAGTCCGTGGGGTCGCCAAGAGTCGCACAGGACTGAGCGACTTCACTTTCACTTTTCACTTTCATACACTAGAGAAGGAAATGGCAACCCACTCCAGTGTCTGGCCTGGAGAATCCCAGGGATGGGAGAGCCTGGTGGGCTGCCGTCTATGGGGTTGCAGTCGGACACGACTGAAGTGACTTAGCAGTAGCAGTCAATTTCCAAAGAGTATATGCTAACACAGGCAGAAGGAATGGAAGAAAACAGACTACCAAAAAGAAATTAAGGGAACCAGGTTAGAGAACTTTCCCCTCCAGTTTATCCTACACATTAACACCAATTTGAAGTCTCTCCTTCACTCAAATCTAAAAAAATTTTTAAATGTTTTAAATGCTTAGATGCATTCCTATTACCTACAGGATAAAATTCCTTGGCCTGGCTCTCAAAGTTCTAGCACCCAGAACTACCTAATCCTTCCACATAATCGCCTACAATTCCTTTTCTCAGCCAAACTGACCTCCTCCCTTCTCTTCCAATAGACAGAACAACTTGGGGAAGTTAGAAACCCCAGCACAATAAATAGACACAAGGCAGTGGTGGATTTAGTAAGGTCAAAGGTGTCAAAAGAAATGCAAACAAAAATAGACAAATGGGACCAAATTAAACTTAAAAACACTTGCACAGAAAAGGAAACTATAAAAAAAAAATAAAAAGAAAACCCTCAGAATGAGAAAGCAACTGACAAAGGATTAACCTCCAAAATATACAAGAAGCTCATGCAGCTCAATATAAGATAAACAAGCCAATCAAAACATGGGCTGCTGCTGCTGCTGCTAAGTCGCTTCAGTTGTGTCCGACTCTGTGCGACCCCATAGACGGCAGCCCACCAGACTCCCCGTCCCTGGGATTCTCCAGGCAAGAACACTGGAGTGGGTTGCCATTTCCTTCCCCAATGCATGAAAGTGAAAAGTGAAAGTGAAGTCGCTCGGTCATATCCGACTCTTCGAGACCCCATGGACTGCAGCCCACCAGGCTCCTCCGCCCATGGGATTTTCCAGGCAAGAGTACTGGAGTGGGGTGCCATTGCCTTCTCCACAAAACATGGGCAGAAGACCTAAAAAGACATTTCTCCAAAGATGCATCGTTCAGTTCAGTTGCTCAGTCATATCCAACTCTTTGGGACCCCATGGACTGCAGCACATCAGGCCTCCCTGTCCATTACCAACTCCCAGAGTTTACTCAAACTCATGTCCATTGAGTCGGTGTTGCCATCCAACCATCTCACCCTCTGCCATCCCCTTCTCCCGCCTTCAATCTTTCCCAGCATCAGGGCCTTTTCCAGTGAGTCAGTTCTTCAAAGCAGGTGGCCAAAGTACTGGAGTTTCAGTTTCAGCATCAGTCCTTCCAATGAATATTCAGGACTGATTTCCTTTAAGATGGACTGGCTGGATCTCCTTGCAGTCCAAAGGACTCTCAAGAGTCTTCTCCAAAAGCATCAATTCTTCAGCACTCAGCCTTCTTTATAGTCCAACTCTCACATCCAAACATGACTACTGGAAAAACCATAGCTTTGACTAAATGGACCTTTGTTGGTAAAGCAACATCTCTGCTTTTTAATACGCTGTCTAGGTTGGTCATAACTTTTCTTCCAAGAATCAAGTGCCTTTTGATTTCATGGCTGCAGTCACCATCTGCAGTGATTTTGGAGCCCCCAAAAATACAGTCAGCCACTGCTTCCACTGTTTCCCCATCTATTTCCCATGAAGTGATGGGATCAGATGCCATGATCTTCGTTTTCTGAATGTTGAGCTGTAAGCCAACTTTTTCACTCTCCTCTTTCACTTTCATTAAGAGGCTCTTTAGTTCTTCTTTACTTTCTGCCGTAAGGGTTGTGTCACCTGCCTATCTGAGGTTACTGTTATTTCTCCTGGCAATCTTGATTCCAGCTTGTGCTTCATCCAACCCAGCATTTATCATGATGTACTCTACATATAATTTAACTAAGCAGGGTAACAGTATACAGCCTTGACGTACTCCTTTTCCTATTTGGAACCAGTCTGTTGTTCCATGTCCAATTCTAACTGTTGCTTCCTGACCTGCATACAGATTTCTCAAGAGGCAGGTCAGGTGGTCTGGTATTCCCATCTCTTTCAGAATTTTCCAGTTATTGTGATCCACACAGTCAAAGCCTTTGGCATAGTCAATAAAGTAGAAGTAGATGTTCTTCTGGAACTCTCTTGCTTTTTCCATGATCCAGCGGATGTTGGCGATTTGATCTCTGGTTCCTCTGTCTTTTCTAAATCCAGCCAATAAACACATGAAAAGATGCTCAACATGGCTCATTATTAGAGAAATGACCTAAACAAATCAAAACAACGAGGTATCACCACCTCACACTGGTCAGAATGGCCACCATCAAAAAATGTATTATACAAACAATAAATGCTGGAGAGGATGTGGAGAAGAGACAACCCTCTTCCACTGTTGATGGAAACGTAAACTGAGGCAGCCACTATGGAGAACAGTATGGAGATTACTTTAAAAACTAGGAATAAAACTACTGTATAACCCAGGAATCCCACTACTGGGCATACACCCTGAGAAAGCCAAAATTCAAAAAGACACATGTACTCCAAATCTCACTGCAGCACTATTTACAATAGTCAGGATATGGAAGCAACTGAGATGTCCATCAACAAATAAATGGATAAAAGCAGATGTACATACATACAATGGAGTATTTATTACTCAGACATAAAAAGGAACAGATTTGAGGGTGCTGAACTGAGGTGGATGTACCTAGAGCCTGTTACACAGAGTGAAGTCAGAAACAAAAAACAAATATCATATATTGCCACATATATATGGAATCCAGAGAAATGGTACTCATGAACCTATATGCAGGGCAGAACAGAGAGGGAGACAGAACAGACTTGTGGACACAACAGAAGAAAAGGGTGGGATGAATTTAGAGAGTAGCAATGAAACATATGCATTACCATGTGTGAAACAGATAGCTAGTGGGAGGCTGCTGTGTAACTCAGGGAGCTCAACCCAGTGCTACATGACAACCCAGAGATGGGGGATGGGGGTGTGGAAGTGGGAGGGAGTTTCAAGAGGGAAGGGATACAGGTATCCTTGTGGCTGATTCACTCTGCTGTATGGCAGAAATCAACACAACATTGTAAGCAGTTCTCATCCAGTTAAAAATAAGTTTTAAAAGAACAAAATTTAAAAAATAAAAAGAAATGCAACCAATACCCTTCCACAGCAACTATGAATTGTCCTGAATCCTTTTTCCTAAAGCAATTTTCATTTCTTAGACCCAATTACCTATTATCCAACAGCTATGAAATCACAATCCCCCACAACACTACTCCCTCTCACTAGGCATTTTCTTCAATGACAAGCCATCAACTTCTCATTGGGGAGGAAGTTAGGGGGGTCTGCCAATTCAATTTTAGCCACAGCAGCCTCAAACCCAAAGACTTGGCATAAGAAAAAATAAAATTCTTCTGATTGTATCACACCAATAATAGAATTATGATAATGAAAGCTGAGTTCAACATAGTAAAATAACAACTTCAGAGTTGGGTTTTCCATTTTAAAAGTTTACCAACTTCAAAGCTGTGTTAAACTTAAGTTAAAGATGAAACGCAGTTTTCCCTGGACCAATATGAAGTGGATCACCAGGTTGAGGAGCAGAATGAAGGTGTTTCTAGATTTAAGTCCAGTTCTTCGGCAGCTTTTTTGGTGTTAGGTACGACAAACTGAATGGGCCTCAATTTCTCCACTCACAAAAACAGAAATGCAGATTCCCCTCACAACTTCAGAAGGCAGTGGTCTGATACAGAACCGAGTACTGTGGAAACAGAAGTGAAGTGAAGCTCTCTCAGTCGTGTCCGACTCTTTGCGACCCTGTGGACGGTAGCCTATCAAGCTCCTCGGTCCATAGGATTTTTCCAGGCAAGAGTACTGGAGTGGGTTGCCATTTCCTTCTCCAGATCTTTCCAACCCAGGGATCGAACTCGGGTCTCCCGTATTGTAACCAGACGCTTTACCGTCTGAGCCACCAGAGAACTGTGTGGAAATAGAAGCACGCACCAAAGCAACACATTATTATTGAGATCACTTATAGAATCATTACCCGCTAGGATGAAGCTCCCCACACAAGAGATGAAGCCCGAGAGGAAGGAGTTGAAGGGGAAGTCCCCACGAGGAGACAGTAACCGAATTGCAGCGCTCCGGTCAGCAGGATATACAAGAGGTACGCGTCCAACAACTTCAAACGCTGAGGAGTGGCGCTCAAGTACTCTTCTAAAAATCGCGAAATGACCGACAACACAGACGCCGACATGGCTACAGTCGGCTACAAGCTGAATATTCCCGCCGGCCTACCCTCAAACTCCTCACTGAACAGACCACCACACCGGATATAGCGTTGGCGCATGCGCACCGCTAATATCCAAGCTCCGCCCTCCTCGAGTTGCCACTTTGCGCAGGCGTATAGGCCGGCCAAGGCGCGAAACAAGTAATGCGCAGACGCAGAATACGTCTGCTGCGTGAGAACTACAGCCAGAGAAAGCTAGTGCGCCTGCGCAACGGATCTGTCCCGGAGTTGGAGACGTGTACTCTTTTTGTCCTGTTTCCGCCGTCCGGTTAGTGACGCCTCGCAGTTGCTCTAGCAACAGGGTAGCGTGGGAGGAAGGGGAGGATAGGTTTTTCAGCGGACAGCGTGGCTCCCGGAGGGTTCCGGCTTTCTTTGGTTCTTGGGCGTCCTAATTGAATCTGCTTTAAGTCAATGTCTGGCGCTTCCTGAGTTTCGGTGCCCGCTCGGCCCTAAATCTGTTAAGGGCACTAACTGCAGATGCCTGTCCCAGATCTTTAGAGGAAGTCAAGTTGTCCCGCAGTGAGAACCAGCGGAGCCGGTCACTGCGTAGGCATCAGTTTAGACTTGGTTATTGGAGAAGGCAAGTGCGGAGCGAAGGTGGGGGAGCTCGACCTCCGCCCGGCCCTGAACTCGATTTGGAAGCGCGGTAAAACCTAGACCCGCAGGTGTTCATTCAATCAGCAGACATTTGTTGGACGCCTCCTCCAGCCCCCATTTTGCTAAATTGTAGGTCGTTATGCTAGATAGTAGGTATCCTCAGGGAAATATGATATAGTCTTAAAAGAGCTGGTGATGGGCAGGGGTGGGGAGAAAGCCCATTAAGTTGCATAAGGGGATATGACAAGTTTAGCAGCCTTCTATTCCCAAGCTATCATCTTGAACCTGTCATACTATCCCAGAATGACAGCTCTGAAAGCCCTGTAAGAGCATTGCCTGGTGCCTGGTTCAAACCCTACTGGCTCCAACTTATTTTACAGAGGAAACTATAAAAGTTTGAGGGTTTGTATTTTAACAAGTGAGATTAACTATTCATATCTAGCATTTTAACTTTTTTTGAAAAATAAGATATACCTTAATTTCTGGCATTTTCTGCGTTTTAATCGCATATGAATATGACCTTCCAGACCTTGTCTTTCTCCCTGAGCTACAAGTAGTACATAAACCAGGTATTTTTACAGCTTACATTTAACTTTGAACTATCCTAGGCATTCAAGCAAAATTCCTAAAACAGCAAGTTTCCTTCATTCATTTTCACTTTTTATTTGTGTTTAAACTGGAACCAAATGAGCATCACAAATGTACTGATTAACAGTCGTGAGAAGGCAATGGCACCCCACTCCAGTACTCTTGCCTGGAAAATCCCATGGACAGAGGAGCCTGGTAGGCTGCAGTCCATGGGGTCGCTAAGTCAGACACGACTGAGCGACTTCAGTTTCACTTTTCACTTTCATGCATTGGAGAAGGAAATGGCAACCCACTCCAGTGTTCTTGCCTGGAGAATCCCAGGGACGGGGGAGCCTGGTGGGCTGCCATCTGTGGGGTCGCACAGAGTCGGACACGACTGAAGCAACTTAGCAGCAGCAGCAGCAGCAGAAAGAAGAGATGTAATCCATGTCCTCAAAAAACTTTACAATCTATTTGAAACTATATTCATATTCACACTAATGGAGATTTACACTGTTATCAGAACTTCAATCTAAACTCTCTTATATTGCTGAGAAAAAAGTGCATAACCATGCCAGTTCTGAATTTCAATATAATAAGGCAAGAAGCCTCAGTTTCTCTGACAAGTTGAAACTTTCTCCCTGCCTCATCAGTAAATAGGACAGTAGCTTCCTCACCAGTATTCAACTTCAAACTTTAAGACTAGGCGGATGCTGTTTCATCATTTAGGAGTGGGTTCCTGAGGGGAATCATCCGGGCTCCTTCCAGTAGTCTCTCCCTGATGTTTTGTCTACCTTTGATCCTTGTCTACTATCATCATTAGCATCTCCACAGGAACTCCCAAAGGGGAAAAGCAGAAGAGATGAAAAACATCAAATTCACTCACTGAATACATCCTTTTCTAAGATCCACAGAGTCAAACACCGATAAAATGAACTAAAGCTTTCTGGACTACTTAAAACAGCAAGTAGTCTTCTGTGTTCAGTTTATGATTCTGTTAGGGGACGCACACTGATTGAAACCGCCCACCCTGGCCAGTCACCATAGTAACCATTTGCATGAGTTGTTTTATGACAGGAGATCCTGATAAGGAATACGGAACTAATAAGCCACCACCAACCGGAAGAGTTCGGGAAAGGTCCAAAGGAGATACCGCGTGTCTGTCCACTTCCCAGAATCCCTCTCACTAGCATCCATCTTGGCTGAGCGATGTGTGCGCCACCAGGAAAGACTGAATTAGAATGATTGGCCAAAGACCACCCAGAAACTAATCAGCATGAAACCCAAGACTGCAAGCCACAAAACAGCAGTTCTCCTGGGTTCCCTTACCCTACTGCTCTCGACCCGGGAGCCCTCTCCCAATAAAATCTCTTGCTTTGTCAGCACATGTGTCTCCTCAGACAATTCATTTCTGAGTGTTAGACAAGAGCCTAGTTTCGAGCCCTGGAAGGGGTCCCCCTTCCTGCAACAGTTCTATAATCATTGAAACATTTTTTTGACTGATCTCTCAATGGAAAATTGTTAATACAATTATGAATCTCTATGTAAAAGGTCACATCCTGACCAGTGGACATAATCAAGAGTCAGACAATCCTGGATTTGAGCCTTGATTCTGCTGTTTTGTTGTTGTTTAGTCACTAAGTCATGTCCAACCCCATGGACTGTAGCCTTTGCGACCTCATGGACTGTAGCCTGCCAGGCTCCTCTGTCCTTGGGATTCCCAGACAGGAATACTGGAGTGGGTTGCCATTTCCTTCTCCAGAAAATCTTGCAGACCCAGGGATCAAACCCACGTGTCCTGCATTGGCAGGCAGATTCCTTACCACTGAGCCACAAGGGAAGCCCTGCTGTTGACTGGTTCTCTAATCCAGAACAAGTTAGTCTGGCAGCCTCATTTTCCTCTTGTTCAAGATGGAAAAAACAATACCTAGCTTATTGGATTGTTGACTGAAGTAAAAATGCACAATGTGAAAGCTGAGTTTCAGTTTTATTGGGGGATTTACTGAGGACTATAGCCCAAGAGACTGTCTCAGGTAACTCTGAGGAACTGCTCTGAAGAGGTAGGGGAGAGGTGATCATGTCTTTATGGAGAAGGGAGTGGGTAAGTGCCGTCAAGCACATCTTGGTAGAGGGCTATTGCTAGTCACAAGGCACAGATATCTTAGGTAATGATTTCAGTGCTTTTCTAAGCATGGAAAATGCAAGAAGTTGTGTTGCAGGAAAATGGGGCATGAGAGGATGGTCACTTCCCAAGTCTTGGGCAAGACCCTAGGATAAGCCACAAAGTGAGGGTCCTTGGCTTCCTACAGGAAATAATTCAAGAACTAGATGAAGTAGAGTGAAAGCAGGTTTATTGAGGGAGTTACATACTCCATAGACAGAGTGTGGGCCATCTCAGGAGGAGAGAAGCCCCATGGTTGTTAGTTTTTATAGGCTGGGTAATTTCATAGGCTGACAAGTGGGAAGATTATTCCAACTATTTGGGGAAAGGAGTGGGGGTTTCTAGAAATTGGGTTACCACTCACTTTGGGGGCTTTTATGGCCAATCTCAGAACTGTCATGGTGCCTGCGGCTATGTCATTGAGCATGCGCATGTATTACAGTGAGCTTATAACCAGGCTCAAGGTCTATTGGAATTTGAATCTCCCATCATCTTGGGCCTGCTTGGTTCTAAATGGTATTTGTCTTATCCTCTATTTTTTTGGGGGGGCGAGGGGGACGGAGGACAGGCCACACGGCTTGTGGATCTTAGTTCCTCCATCAGGGATTGAACCTGGGTGCCTGCAGTGAAAGCACCAAGTTCTAACCACTGGACCACCAGGAAATTCCCCTGTGTATCATTCTTTTAATGGTTGTGCCCTGCCTCCTTCCCTCCTGTCTCAACTGGATTCAAATTTTCTCCTGAAAATATCCATCTGAAGGCCTGTTCTGCCAGTTTTCCCAAAGCACAGAGTGCCTCATTCCTGATCTCTGCCCTCAACTCCTTTCAGAGTGTGTTGAAGGTCAGCCACCACAGAGACTAGTGACTCAATCCTTTTAGAGATACATGACAAGCATGACATTCTTTAGTTCAAAGGTTGTGGGGATTAAATGAGATAATGTTACCAGTAACTAACACAGCACTTGACACAAAGTAAATATTAAGGAAATGTTTGTTCTTATGAACTATCTTTAACCCAGGTAATTAACTATGTCTGCTTTGTTATTTCTCTGAATAATTACAAGCTGGGCAAAGCACAGAGCCCCAATATTTGGGCATGCAAAATAATGGGTACTGAGGGACTGCAACTCTTATGGCTCTCAGAGGACAAGTCAAATTTATAAGTTGAAGCTGAAATCAGTGTAGAATTTAGACCTTTTGTTACTAAAATACTGTTAGAGAAGAAAAACTATTTCCCTCTACTCATGTTCATTGGGCCTATAATTAGACTGACAAAAGACAGATTAACAAGACGAAAACCAACATGTTTCTTAACATATGCATTGCATGTGCACGGGGAACGGTCAGTTGATAGTGACTCAAAAGGGTGGTCAGAACTTGGGCTTATATAATGTTAAAAAGCAAAATTCAACTCAGAAAATGTCAAGATTTTATTGGCTTTATTCAATAATTTATGAGTCAGGCAGCATCCAACCAACAGATATAAAGGTGCGCTGAGGAGTTATCTAAAATAAGAGACTTTTATAGGCAGAAAGGAGACAGAACAGTTAATTATACTAGACAAAAATCAGATTAGTTACAGCAAGGTCATTTTCCTTTAGGGGTGAAGTAAAGTGAAGTGAAGTTGCTCAGTCGTGTGCAACTCTTCATGACCCCATGGTCTATAGCCTACCAGGTCCTCCATCCATGGGATTTTCCAAGCAAGAGTACTAGAGTGAGTTGCCATTTCCTTCTCCAGAGGATCTTCCTGACCCAGGGATCAAACCCAGGTCTCCCGCATTGTAGGCAGACGCTTTACTGTCTGAACCACCAGGGAAATCCTTTTAGGGGATGGCAGAGATCTATCAGACAGATTACCCAATAGTACAGCAAGCTACTCCAGTATTCTTGCCTGGACAATCCCATGGACAGAGGAGCCTGGCAGGCTACAGTCCATAGGGTTGCAAAAAGTCAGACGTAACTGAAGCGACTGAGCATGCACACATGCACACAGTGCTGATCAGGCAATCCCTGATTGTCTGGTTTAAGATTTCATCTCTGGGAGCACTGAAACTGTAATTAAGTTAGCATAAGTGACTCCATTTTGAGCCTGTTGTCTTGTTTTTAACAGTAGTATCTTAACCCAAGAAAGCAATAAACTTTTAGAGAAGTAACAAGACAGAGGAAAATGACTTTGAGTTTAGATATTCAAAGCAAGTTGTGAGTAAATATATGAAGTTGAGCAAGTAAACATATGAAGCATTAATGAAAAATAAGGGCTAGTTAGTAAAGTTTCTTATGTAGATTCCTCTGGTGCCCTCTCTGGGCTGATAAGGTCAAGAGCTTTCTGTCCTTCCTAGTAGAGAGAGGAGCAGGAACACCTTTCTGTCCTGCTTTCAGGCAAATAAGAGGAGGGCAGAGAACCTTTATTTTTAATTATTTATTTTTGGTTTTGGCTGTGCTAGGTCTTCTTTGCTGCTCGCGGGCTTTCTCTAGTTGTGGTGAACCGGGGCTCCTCTCTAGTTGTGGTGCATGAACTTCTTATTAAGGTGGCTTCTCTTGTTGTGGAGCAGAGGCTTTAGGCATTCAGGACTTCAGTGGTTACGGCATGTGGGCTCAGTAGCTGTGGAGCACGGGCTTAGTTGCCAGCAGCCTGCAGAATCTTCCTGGATCAGGGATCGAACCCATGTCCCCTGCATTAGCAGGCAATTCTTAACACTGGACCACCAAGGAAGTCCAGAACTTTTCTTGTATCTGCATCTTCTCAGTTGCCTTCAGCTCAAATTAATGCTATACTAAAGTGGCATAGTTTGAGGTGGCATATTCTGCTACCCTTAAACACTCAACATTATAAAACAATGGGAAAGTGGAAGGTCAGGAAGGTCCCCTGATAAACAAAAGCCATGAGTGTACAGTGTATCTCACTATGGTAAGAAATGACATTCTTTATCAAAAGAAACACATATCTTCCTAAAAAGAGGACTCTTCTAAAGATAATATTTGTGTGAAAGTCTGTTTTCCAGTTCTTTTCCCTTTTATTTTCAATTTCTCCTTCAAATCCCTTTTTTTCTTCTCTCTGCTGTTGCATGTAACAGCTCCACCCTTTAAACTTTGGCCTAGTGTGGCCAAAACCCCCTTTCATTGTATGACAGTGTGATACAATAGGAAATAAATATTTGTTCTTCATCTCCAGGTCCGGCACAGAGCTTTCAACCCTCATTATTTCCTAAGTGGTAAAAGCAATAGGAGCATCTTTTGTTATATTTGTTTTTGTCCCATTTCTGAAAAACCTCCAGAGCAATAAAAGTGGAAGGAATGTCTTTTGTTTTTCTAACAAGCCCCTTTCACCACACTGGAGTTTATATTAATGAAGTGACTTTTGGAAAGCCCCTAAGGATGGAGGCTGGATGCCATGGGAGCCAACCACATGATTCCAAGGTTGGAACTTTCGTTTCCTTCTCAAGGTCCAGTGAGGGGAGAAGGGCTGGAGATTGAATTCAATCACCAGTAGACACTTATATAACCACTCATGCCTATGTAATGAAGCCTCCTTAAAAACTCTAACCAAAGGGGTTCCGAGAACTTATTAGTTGCTGATCACATTTAGATGCTGAGAGGGTGACACAACCTAAAAGATAAAGGAAGTTATGTGCCGTTTCCCCTGTATCTACCCTGTGCATCTCTTGCTTTTGGCTGTTTCTAAATTGTATCTTTTTATAATAAACCAGTAATCTAGTGTTAGCAAGAATTCAACAAAGCAAATTTTAAAGATCTAACTGCCTTTACTGAACAACTCATGAATCAGGCAGCATCCCAACTTACTAGTAGAGAGGAGCTCCAAAGAGTTACAGAAAGGGAGAGGTTTTTAGAAGCAAGACAAGAAAATCATAAACAAAAAAGATTATTTCAGGACTTCCCTGGTAGTCCAGTGCTTAAGTCTCCATGCTTCCTCTGCAGCAGGGGACAGAGGTTTGATCCCTGGTCAGGGAAGTAAGATCCTGCTTGCCTTTCAGCACAGTCAAAAAAGCAATAAATAAATAAATAAATAATTTCAGGTTTAGATAACCTACCTATGGGAGACAGAATGCATCTTTGTGACAAATCACCTAACCTTTCTTTGGAGGATGTAAAGCATCTCATTGGTCCTGACCAGAAAATTCTGCACTAATTAGAAATTGGTTTTAGCACAAGTGACTCCATTTTGGACCTGTTGTGTTTTTTTGCTTGGTTGGTTTTTGTTCGTTTTGTGTTGTTTTTTTTTTTAAGTTCCCTAACCAAGAACCCACATCCTTGGCACTGAAAGCACGAAGTCCTAACCACTGGACTACCAGGGAATTCCCTGTTGTTTCTTCTTTAACATTAGTAAGTAAATTGTTTTCCTGGGGTCTATGAACCATTGCAGTAAGTTATCAAACCTTAGGAGGGGCTCTTGGGAACCTCCAAGTTATAGCTGGTAATCAGAGGCACAGGTAAAACCTGAACTGGAGATTGGCATCTAAAGTAGGAGGGGAGAGTCTTGTGGGACTGAGTCCTTAGCCTGTGGCATCTGCACTAAGTCAGGGCAGTCAGTGCCAGAACTGCGTAATATTAGGAACACCGAGTTGGTGGAGAAGTCTGAGAGAATGTGGTCCACTGAAGAAGGGAATGGCAAGCCACTTCAGTATTCTTGCCTTGAGAACCCCATGAACAGT
>SJXQ01000134.1:0-171541 GCA_006408695.1 Aepyceros melampus
CCTCCCGCCCCACACCCTCTCTCTGGATTGTCCCCGTGTATCAGTCCCAAGCATCCTGCATCCTGCATCAAACCTAGACTGGCGATTCGTTTCACTTATGACATCATACATGTTACACTGCCACTCTGCCAACTCATCCCACCCTCTCCCTCTCCCACAGAGTCCAAAAGGCCGTTCTATACATCTGTGTCTCTTTTGCTGTCTTGCGTACAGGTTTATCATTACCAGATCCTCTATTCTCTTAATTGGGGGAAGGTGAGAGGAGGAGGAGGAAGTGGGAGGAAAGAGGTAGAGGAGGTAAAGGAGGAAGAGGAGAGAAACATAAGCTGGGAGGCAACAATCTTCAAGAAGAGAAAATGTCATTAGCTGGCAAAGGAAAGTTGCAAAGTCCTAATGGCCCAGTCTATACACTTCCTTTTGTTGAATCTGAGGCCTAGAACACTGCCATTCAGTACTAATCCAAGTCCTATGAACTGCTGCAGTCTCCACTGTCTTTCAACTCTAGGCCAGGTTTGATGACCAGAACTTAAGCAGAACTGCAGTGAATATCTTTTGGAGAATAAGGGGTAGTTGGAGTTGTCTGAAAGATTTTAGTTCAGTTCCGTTCAGTTGCTCAGTCGTGTCCGACTCTTTGCGACCCCATGAACCACAGCACGCCAGGCCTCCCTGTCCATCACCAACTCCCAGAGTTTACCCAAACTCATGTCCATTGAGTCAGTGATACCATCCAACCATCTCATCTTCTGTCGTCCCCTTCTCCTCCTGCCCTCAATCTTTCCCAACATCAGGGTCTCTTCAAATGAGTCAGCTCCTTGCATCAGGTAGCCAAATATTGGAGTTGCAGCTTCAACATCAGTCCTTCTAATGAACACCCAGGACTTATCTCCTTTAAAATGGACTGGTTGGATCTCCTTGCAGTCCAAGGGACCCTCAAGAGTCTTCTCCAACACCACAGTTCAAAAGCATCAATTCTTTGGCACTCAGCCTTCTTCACAGTCCAACTCTCACATCCATGCATGACTACTGGAAAAACCATAGCCTTGACTAGATGGACATTTGTTGACAAAATAATGTCTCTGCTTTTTAATATGCTATCTAGGTTGGTCATAACTTTTCTTCCAAGGAGTAAGCATCTTTTAATTTCATGGCTGCAGTCACCATCTGCAGTGATTTTGGAGCCCCACAAAATAAAGTCAGCACTGTTTCCACTGTTTCCCCGTCTATTTGCCATAAAGTTATGGGACCGGATGCCATGATCTTTGTTTTCTGAATGTTGAGCTTCAAGCCAACTTTTTCACTATCTACTTTCACTTTCATCAAAAGGCTCTTTAGCTCCTCTTTACTTTCTGCCATAAGGGTGGTGTCATCTGCATATCTGAGGTTATGAGATTTCTCCTGGCAATCTTGATTCCAGCTTGTGCTTCTTCCAGCCCAGCGTTTCTCATGATGTACTTTTCATCAAGAGGCTTTTTAGCTCCTCTTCACTTTCTGCCATGAGGGTGGTGTCATCTGCATATCTGAGGTTACTGATATTTCTCCTGGCAATCTTGATTGCAGCTTGTGTTTCTTCCAGCCCAGCGTTTCTCATAATGTACTCTGCATAGAAGTTAAATAAGCAGGGTGACAATATACAGGCTTGACGTACTCCTTTTCCTATTTGGAACCAGTCTGTTGTTCCATGTCCAGTTCTAACTGTTGCTTCCTGGCCTGCATACAGATTTCTCAAGAGGCAGGTCAGGTGGTGTGGTATTCCCATCTCTTTCAGAATTTTCCACAGTTTATTGTGATCCACACAGTCAAAGGATTTGGCATAGTCAATAAAGCATAAATGGATGTTTTTCTGGAACTCTCTTGCTTTTTCCATGATCCAGCAGATGTTGGCAATTTGATCTCTGGTTCCTCTGCCTTTTCTAAAACCAGCTGAGTTGTGTCCAACTCTTTGCAACCCCATGGACTGCAGCCTACCAGGCTGCTCCATCCATGGGATTGTCCAGGCAAGAGTACTGGAGTGGGGTGCTATCTCTAGTCTTACCCATTCTATTATTTTCCTCTATTTCTTTGCATTGATCCCTGAGGAAGGCCTTCTTATCTCTCCTTGCTATTCTTTGGAACTCTGTATTCAAATGGGTATATCACCTGCAGTTAAAGGACAAGCTCAAGTCTGCTCTCTTCCATGGAACACTGACTAAGCACTTCAAATATTTGGATTTTTCTCATGCCTGGTCTCCTATAGTAATTACTATCTCTATATAAACCAGTTTAGAATTGGATTATATGTCATTTTACTTCATTCATGTTAGTTTTGTCACAAGATCTTTGGGAATAAGTGCCAATTCTTATGTTAAACTATGCTTGTAACTAGAGCTTTGTAGCTCAGAAAGTACTTTTCTCACACAGTATTATCTCCTTTAATCCTCTCAGCAACCCCAGGGAGTAGGCAGATCTGCTTCTGCCTAGCTTTGTGAGCCACAGAGCCAAACGCTTCCTTCATCTTGCTGCCAGTCTGCCCTTAGGTGATGAGTACTGATACACATGTTCAAGGACAAGAACTGACATGTACACTTGGTAGCGGTTCACATTTTCTCTTTAACCACATGCTTTTTGAAGGGTAGTAGAACATGCCACCCCTAAATATTCCTCTTTGGCATAAGGATTATTTTGAGCTGGACACAAGAGATGCTCTGAAAACAGTAGATGTCACCGTTTCCTAAGAAAATTTACATTAGAGAGGAAACCTATACCAGGAAGAGAACTATTACCAGAGATTACTCTTTTACCTGAGACACTTAGCTACAGAGCAGGGCAATCATTGTTTTGTTTTTGTTAGATAAGACAAATACATGGTATTAGTTTCAGACGTACCACATAATGATTCAATATCTATGTGTACATGCTAAGTTGCTGCTGTTATGTCCGACTCTTTGCAACCCCATGGACAGTAGCTTGCCAGTCTCATGGACTGTACTCTGTCATTGGGTTTCTCCAGGCAAGAATACTGGAGTGGGTTGCTATGCTCCCTCTAGGGAATCTTCCCAACCCAGAGACCAAACCCATGTTTCTTACATCCCCTGCATTGGCAGAGGGAAGCCCTGTGAGTCCCTTCCTGTGAGTCTGTGTCTTTCACAGGGGCTTTTAGCAAAGAACAATGAAGGTTGGCGGGGGGCAGGGGAGCAGGGAATCACTTTCGTCCCATAGACTTTCGACACTTAAGTCCCCCTACTTCCTAATCTACATTTTTTAATCCTCCATTTAATCTTAATCCTCTATATCCTTTTATCCCTGTCACAACAGATGAAGTGTATAATAAGGACTCTAAATTTCTTTAACTTAGCCTTTAGGTCATAAATTCACTACACATTTAGAATTTTAAGATGTCTAAAGTGATTACCATGTATCTACCATCAAGAGGACTTAGCACTTGGTCACTTAGGTTGCCGTAGGACCATGTGAGATAATTAAAGGTCCTGATGCTTATTCTACCATAAAGATAAACTAGTATGAATCAGGTGAGGGTGTTTTCTGCATTTTGAAAGAACTTGGGTAATAGAAGTTCAAAAGAAACTCAATGGATATTCTTGTAAAAGAGTTTTTGAAGACCTGTTGTCTGTTGGCCTCTACCAGAATCAATGCCCCACAATGATGTTGAATTTAAGAAGTCTTCTTCTTGGGTTGACTAGAGATACATCCACATCTTCATTCTGTCAGGGGATTATTGTTTGGGATGACCACTTTACAGTTCAAAATTCTTACCCTCTTATTCATTAAGTATATGCCCTGACAAAAACTTTGGTCTAATTGTACTTTTTGGAACATACTGCTATGCATACAGTACCAGGCTATCACCATGAATAATGCTTGTTCTGGGGATGGGTTGGAGCAGCCAAAACAACAAAAGTTCTGTGAGAATTTAGGTTGTAGTTTGTTGTATTTTTAATCCTGAAACTGCTCTGAATAACACTATAGTAGTGAACATATGTCATTATACATTTGTCAAAACTCCTGAAAAGTACACCAGTCATTGGAAGGACTGATGTTGAAGCTGAAACTCCAATACTTTGGCTACCTGATGCGAAGAGCTGACTCATTTGAAAAGACCCTGATGTTGGGAAAGATTGAGGCCAAGAGGAGAAGGGGATGACAGAGGATGAGATGGTTGGATGGCATCACCAACTCAATGCACAATGGTTTGGGTGGACTCTGGGAGTTGGTGATGATCAGGGAGGGCTGGCATGCTGCAGTTCAGGGGTCACAAAGAGTCGGACACAACTGAGTGACTGAACTGAACTGAAAAAATCAATCTTCATGTAAACTATGAACTTTGAGTGGTAATGATGTATCATCATATCACTGATACTGATGTATCAGTATAAGTTCATCAGTTGTAACAAATGTATCACTGTGATGCAAAATGTTGATAGCTGAGGAAGTTGTGTGCATAGGCAGGTAGGGGCTATACAGGAAATCTTTTACCATTCAATTTTTCTGTGAATCTAAAACTGCTGTAAAATAAGTAGAGTCTACTAAAAAATGAAATCCAATTTCTCTTACTATACATATATACCTGTACATGTTCTAGAAAACTTTTTTGGTTTGATGGGATGTCAGAAATATTCATGCACCTTGACTGCAAATTGTTTTTACTTTGACATTATGACATTTCAGTAAAAAGAAAACAATGAAAAAAAGTAGGTTCCAAGAAAAATACCAAGAAATCCACCAAAGGAATTAAGTCTGATCCCCAAAAATTGTGGGAAACCTCAACAGAAACTCAGCCAGCATATTGTCAATTTTTAATTTAACAAATATATATTCAAGATTCACTAGCTAGAAGAGAGAGTGGTAGGAATTGACATTTGCACAGCCTTTTTCAATCTTCAGCTGTAGAAGAATGTTTTCTTTTATTTTCTGCCTTTGATCCATACAGGCCCAGGCTTACAACCTGTCAACAGTCTCTTCCAAGCAACCAGTAAGTGAAAAACTTCTGTCGATAAACAGCTCACACACTTGTCTACAGCATCAGAGTAGCTTCTTTCTTATTCTCTGCTAGCACAAAGGACCAAGCTTCATCATGTGCAGTTCCAATAAAGTAACTGCAACCAATTTATTAAAAAATAGCAAGACAGTAATCTAGACAGAGCCATTTCTCTGCTTTTATTATTTCCACTTCTTCCTCAGCACTGGCTTTCTGAGGCTCCCAAATGTCTCAGTTTTCAAGTCATTTGTCTACTTCCAACTAACCTTGGTAAAAGATGCTAGTGATAAATTGTAATGACTGAAATGAGTCTTTCCTAACTCATTCATGCATACTGAATTAATTATTAATTTTCCAAACATGCTCTTCCTGGGGTCCCATTACTTATTCTTTCAACTCCAGCTGGTCAAGGGCTCAAGTCTGCATTATCTTCAGAATTACAACCAGTGAGAATGAAGGTAGAATGGTCAGAAAGCAGAGAGAAGGAAATCTGGTATTTTTAGAAAAGGGTCAGAGGCCATCTCTTACCCCAAATCCCCAAAGACAATGAAAGGGAAAAAAGAAAAGAGGCTATAACCCATTCCTGTAAGTATAGTAAAGCTTAAAAGAAAGTCCAATCTGTTTCTATTTTATGGAAATTTGTTTGCCAATCAAATAAGAGTCAAGATTCTTACTCTGATGGTAACAAGCCTTGCTCTTAGGTTGGAAAAATAATTTAGAATTTGTCCTCAGATTCATCGTAATATTTTGCTCCTATGTATCTGAACAGAAAGAAAAAGCCCAAGGGTAAGAAATATTTAGACAGCAAAGAGTGTTAACTCCTTTAGGAAAAGTGGTCATTGCTGCTGGGCCTTCATTCTGTCCAAAACCTTCCCTTGTCCCTAGACAATCTGGTTTTTTCTAGACCACATTCAACATTTATTCAATTAACGAAGTCTTCAAAACACCCCATACCCCCAGGGGAAAGTGAATGGGGGCATAGATTAAACAAGATTAGCCATAAGTTAATAATTGTTGAATCTGAGTATATGAGAGCTTATTACACTATTTTGTCTACTTTTGTATACTTGAAATTTTTCCTAATAAATTTTCCATAATAATAAATTTCACCCTCCATCATCTCAGAAAAGTGCAATATTTTAAATATGCTCTGCTCTGAAAAATATCTCCCAGAAAATACTATAGTACCATAGTTATTCTAAATTCTGCCCCTAAGCATTACAGCAGAGTCCTTCCTTGTCCTTTAGTGCACATAATTCAGTTTACATGCTCTTTCCTCACCTCTACTTTACCCTTCTCTTGCGCTTAAAAAACTAATCAGCTATTTCTGACCAGCCTTTTGTGAATTATTAGTTCTGCGCCCGCCCCCCACCCCCACCCCAAGTACCGTAGACATTTTAAAAGAGGCTTGGAAAAGCAAACCCTAAAAGAATTTCTAGCTAACTGACAGACCAGGAAATCATTTGTGGGCAGGTCTTCTGTAACCACTGTGTAACCTAGATGCCCTTCCCCAACCAGGGTACCATCTCTTCCTTGTTGCGAGTGTTGGCCAGGGGTGTGCCAGTAGATGTTTAACAACGGGCTCTTGGTGTGGGTGTAAGAGCTCTTGATTTGTAGCTTCTGTCGGTTTTCATGATGCAAATGCTCTCATCATGGCTGATTCCAAATTCGCAGGATGATGTGACTGAATGGGGAGTTGGGAAGCAACGCACACAGCTCTTATGAGCTATATGGGCTCCAACACACCGCTGGCTGAGACAGCTGCACATAGCTGTTCCTTTCTCTGAGGAATGGCCCCCACCTGTCCTTCCCACTCCCAATGAAGAGAGTCACCTCTCAGGCTTCATGCAAGGATAGCCTGCAGACAATGACTAAGTGATATGGAGATCTCAGCCCCTTTGCCTCAAGGGCAGTGAATTCAATGATGTGGTTTATTTCTCACCTCCAAAATCAGATTACGTTCCTTGAAACTACATCATTGTTCAGCTCTTTCCTCTTTCCTATCCAGTTTCTCTCACTTTATCAGCAGGCTTTTTTCTTTAAAGTCCATGATCTTAGTAAATCACATGTAGCAGAATGCTTACCTGCTTCTAGGAAACCTAACCTAAGGTACTTTCATAACATACTCCAAGGGTTAAGCTTTCCCAAACTCTCCCTCTGAAAAAACTTCTAATGAAATGAAGAAATAATTTAATTCCAGGAAATCCAGAAGTATAACCCAAAGCATTCAACTACAAACCCCACACTTTTGAAATCTTCTATTTCACAATAAAAATACATGTAAGACTTTATATTTCATAATATATGTGTTTAACATAAAACACGTCTTCTTTCTCCCAGAGTACTTAAGTAAAATCAATGCTCCAAGGTCCTGGACTGTAATGCTCCCCTTGCTGTTTCATCCCTGAAGACATGCATGCCCCAGTCTGGGAATCCTGAACAAAAGGGTGGGGAGGAGGGTCTACATGCAGAACTTGGACGCCCAGCCTCCAACTTTAGAATGTCCAGTGTTTTGCCAGTCCTTTAGAAACTGTCTCTTCAGGACTACAGCTCATAATAGACTTGCCCCAGCACACTGTCAGTAAATCCGTTTCTCCTTTAATCAGTAAGGAAAGGAGGAAGGGAGGAGAAAGGAAGGAATTTAGTTGTTGACTGTTAGAATTCAGAGTGATCTTCAAGCATTCATTCTAGTCTTCTGTTTCACAGATGAGAAAACTAAGAACTGAGGCATAAAAGTCATCTGCTGAAGGTCAAGAATTCAGTCAAAGCTGGAACCAAATTTGTCATGTATCTGCTAGCCCATGCGGACTGTCCAGATTTTGAAGACAGCCTTGGTTAGGATCAGCGCAGGAAGAGAAAGATGTGAAGTCTGTGGTGACTCAGTAAAATATCCCTGCTGATAGATACCCCTGGGTGGAGTGCTGGTTTATTTAGCAAGGCAGCCTTCAGACTCCAAGTGAGAATTTGAAACTGCCTCTTCATCTGAAAGGAGACCTAAGCAAGAATTGCCTGATACTTCTCAGCTGGAGTCCCTTGATAACAGATGGTCTGAGAATGCCCTCTGGTGACTTTCTGCTGCGTGTTCAGGCAATTTAGAGACAAGAGGTGGCTGCAGAGGAAAAGGACAAAGAGAAGCTGGACTCCTGGAAAAGGTTTTCCCCTCCAGCAAATGTGGTGTGGGTGTTCTGTCAGCAAACTATGGAAGGATCCAACCAGGAAATACGGTAAATACATAATACATGGTTATCCCTCTGCAGCATTTGTCTTCTGTTCTCTAACAATGACTATAATTCTTTTTAATTACACAATTATTTCAATACTTACTGAACCCATATTATATTAATACAAGGCATAGAAAAATAACAAATTGGTAGGCATAAAATTCTCTAACACAATTTTAATTTAGGCATATCCTTCTCCAATTTACTGTATAATGTGATCACCATTTCCCAAGAAAATTAACAAAAGCATACCCTTAGATCTTCAGATTGGAACTCATCTTCTCAAGGTCACTGCCACTTCATTTTTAGTGATGCATGTTTGAGAAAAAGAACATTGATGCTTATGCTCCAGGACACACCCCTGAATAAGTTGAAAGGAACATTCCAGTGAAGCAATGGGTAAAGGGAGACTCCAAGGCAATGAAAGGTTTTTCTAGGACTATGACCTTTTAAACCTTATACAGATCCAAAATATAAAGGTTAGATTTGGAAATGTAAAAGTGAAAGTGAAGTCACTCAGTTGTGTCCGACTCTTTGCGACCCCATGGACTGTAGCCCACCAGGCTCCTCCAAGCATGGGATTTTCCAGGCAAAAATATTGGAGTGGGTTGCCATTTCCTTCTCCAGGAGATCTTTCCGACCCAGGGATTGAACCCAGGTCTCCTGTATTGTAGGCAGACGCTTTACCATAGGAGACCATCTATTTCAACATTCCCTCACACCAGGACCAGTAATAGTAATAACTGTCATGGGTCAGGTATTTGCTAGGTGCCAGGTAACGTGCTAAGCACTTCACAGGGATTAATTTAAGTCCTCAAAACAACTGTGGGAGAAAGAAACTATTATTATCCAGGTTCACACAGCCGCTAGTGAAACTAGAACTCACAGATCAATAAATTCACCAAGCCCCAAGGCCACGCTTTTTTGCCATTCTGACATACGGTCTTCACAACTCTTCTAAAAAGATATCCTGTCCCCTCTCCTTAAATTTATCCAATAGTGAGCAAATTCTTCTATTATCTGACAGCTCTTATTGCTTAAAGAAATCCAATTGCCCCATGTTTTGTACCCTTTGGTCCTATTCTGTCTTTCAGAACTACCTAGGAAGCTAATCTCTGTTCTGCTTGCTACTAAGTCACCTCTGCTGCTGCTAAGTTGCTNTCTTCTATTATCTGACAGCTCTTATTGCTTAAAGAAATCCAATTGCCCCATGTTTTGTACCCTTTGGTCCTATTCTGTCTTTCAGAACTACCTAGGAAGCTAATCTCTGTTCTGCTTGCTGCTAAGTCACCTCTGCCGCTGCTAAGTTGCTTCAGTCGTGTCCGACTCTGTGTGATCCCATAGACGGAAGCCCACCAGGCTCCCCCGTCTCCGGGATTCTCCAGGCAAGAACACTGGGGTGGGTTGCCATTTCCTTCTCCAATGCGTGAAAGTGAAGTCGCTCAGTCATATCCGACTCTTAGCGACCCCATGGACCACAGCCCACCAGGCTCCTCCATCCATGGGATTTTCCAGGCAAGAGTACTGGAGTGGGGTGCCACTGCCTTTTCCTAAGTCACTTCAGTCGTGTTCAACTCTGTGTGACCCCATAGACGGCAGCCCACCAGGCTCCCCCGTCCCTGGGATTCTCTAGGCAAGAACACTGGAGTGGGTTGCCATTTCCTTCTCCAATGCATGAAAGTGAAAAGTGAAAGTGAAGTCGCTCAGTTGTGTCCGACTCTTAGCGACCCCATGGACTGTAGCCCACCAGGCTCCTCGGTCCATAGAGTTTTCCAGGCAAGTATACTAGAGTGGGTTGCCATTTCCTTCTCCAGGGGATCTTCCCAACCCAGGGATCAAACCTGCATCTCTGTTGTTTCCTGCACTGGCAGGCAGATTCTTTACCACTGCGTCACCTGTGTGTGTAAGATGGAATGGAAGTATCACCTTCTTCAGAGTGGTTATGTTCTGCTTGACATGCCTTTAAATATTTGAAACCAAGTATCAGGTCATCAGTCCTATCTCCCAGCCTTCTTTGCTCCAACCTCACCATCCCCAAGTCCTTCAACTTTTTCAAGTACAATTAGTTTCTAGGCTTTTCACTATTAGGGTTCACTCCAGCTTGCTATCACCTCTCTCCACAAAATAAAAATGTAATGGCTAGTGCAGAACAACACTCTAAATGTAGCATTACTATTACTTCTTTTGTCAAGACCATATTTTTAACTAAAAGGCAGTAGAAGATGACCTTGGTTCTCACAGCAGCCCACATCCAATTGATATTCAGACAGAGCCCACAGTCAGCAAGCATTCTCAGTCTTTCTCATCAAGAAAGTGAGGCCACCTCCAGCCCATAAGTGCACAGCACATGTCTAACCAAAATGAAGAAGTTTTTACTTTAATATTCTTCCTTATTCTCATTTCTTAATGTTTCTTCTCTATTAATATCAGCCAAATCTCATGTCAAGATGATCAAAAGGTGATATCCACAAATACTGCCCTGCAGCCTCCCTCCCAAATGCCCCCTGCATATCACCATCCACTGGACATGGGCTCTTTCAGTTTAAATATCGCCCAGTTCATATATCTTCATCATTCCCACAAGGACATCATAAGAGACTCTATCAAAGGTCTTCCTGAAATCCAGACACATTTTGTCTGTGGCATTTCCCCTCCTCACCAGTCTCCCCAGTCTATCAAAAAAGGAAATGAGGTTAGTTGGGCATATCTTATGTTTAAGCAAACTCACATTTAGTGAATCCATATTTATATGTGCCAACAGGCTCAATGGGATTTTTTTTCAGAAAATGGAAAACTCCTCCAAGAGACTGAATTTTGAACAGATTTGAACAAAGAACTGACATTTTAGCTAAATTTTCTTCACTTTTAAAAGCGCTTAGCAAAACTACACTTTCTGGACCATCAATGTCAACATGGAGTTCAGTATTGATAAAAGTATAAACCCACTTATCCTACACTTCGAAACTACAAATATGTTTAGGCAAACTCACATTTAGTGAATCCATATTTATATGTGCCAACAGGCTCAATGGGATTTTTTTTCAGAAAATGGAAAACTCCTCCAAGAGACTGAATTTTGAACAGATTTGAACAAAGAACTGACATTTTAGCTAAATTTTCTTCACTTTTAAAAGTGCTTAGCAAAACTACACTTTCTGGACCATCAATGTCAACATGGAGTTCAGTATTGATAAAAGTATAAACCCACTTATCCTACACTTCGAAACTACAAATAAATTTAAAAATTATATTAATTGGGATTGGAAAGTTTTCTGAATCACACACTCACCAGAGAAATAAATCTCACCAAAACAATTTGATACCTGGATTGAGTTCTATAGTCAGTACACTAAGTTTTACTTTCTAGAATGTCTAAGTGCTGTCATTCTGGGCAATGAAAGCTGAACTGGCACTGAAAGACTTCTAGATCATAGACAAAGATTCCACTGTGAAAGCATTCCATACAGGCCAAAATTTAGAAACTGAATGAAAACATTTTTAAAAGATACTAATTATAAAAAGTAATCTATCACTTAGAATATATCAAGCATGTTCTCAGAGTTTCACAAATATGATCTCATTAATCTTCATAATAACCACTTGTGATAGTGCTTTTGTTTCTTCATTTTAATGAGAAAATGAAGGCACAGAGAGGTTACGTGACTTGGCCAAGGACACACAGCCAGGAAATGGCGTGGAGCTCCCATACTGAAAATTTAGTTTTATGCATCAGTTCAGTTCAGTTCAGTCGCTCAGTCATGTCCAACTCTGTGACCCCATGAATTGCAGCACACCAGGCCTCCCTGTCCATCACCAACTCCCGGAGTTCACTCAGACTCACGTCCATTGAGTCCATGATGCCATCCAGCCATCTCATCCTTGGTCGTCCCTTTCTCCTCCTGCCCCCAATCCCTCCCAGCATCAGAGTCTTTTCCAATGAGTCCACTCTTCGCATGAGGTGGCCAAAGTTCTGGAGTTTCAGCTTTAGCATCATTCCTTCCAAAGAAATCCCAGGGTTGATCTTCTTCAGAATGGACTGGTTGGATCTCCTTGCAGTCCAAGGGACTCTCAAGAGTCTTCTCCAACACCACAGTTCAAAAGCATCAATTCTTCGGCGCTCAGCCTTCTTCACAGTCCAACTCTCACATCCATACATGACCACAGGAAAAACCATAGCCTTGACTAGACAGACCTTAGTCGGCAAAGTAATGTCTCTGCTTTTGAATATACTATCTAGGTTGGTCATAACTTTTCTTCCAAGGAGTAAGTATCTTTTAATTTCATGGCTGCAATTACCATCTGCAGTGATTTTTGGAGCCCCCCAAAATAAAGTTTGCCACTGTTTCCACTGTTTCTCCAGCTATTCCCCATGGAGTGATGGGACCAGATGCCATGATCTTCGTTTTCTGAATGCTGAGCTTTAAGCCAACTTTTTCACTCTCCTCTTTCACTTTCAACAAGAGGCTTTTTAGTTCTCTTCACTTTCTGCCATAAGGGTGGTGTCATCTGCATATCTGAGGTTATTGATATTTCTCCCAGCAATTTTGATTCCAGCTTGTGTTTCTTCCAGGCCAGCGTTTTTCATGATGTACTCCGCATATAAGTTAAATAAGCAGGGTGACAATATACAGGCTTGACGTACTCCTTTTCCTATTTGGAACCAGTCTGTTGTTCCATGTTCAGTTCTAACTGTTGCTTCCTGACCTGCATACAGATTTCTCAAGAGGCAGGTGAGGTGGTCTGGTATTCCCATCTCTTTCAGAATTTTCCACAATTTATTGTGAAAACTCAAGCAAAATAATTTATAGACATTCCATTACCTCTCTAGGCATTTTCCAAAATGTCCTAAGTACTTCTATATTTCTCCTCATATCAATTGGCAATGTTATGTTCATCTTCATAGAAGAATAAGAAATGTAGACAATTAGAAAAATTAAGCAATATTCAGGGCCATGCATGGATTGGTTTTAGTTTAAAATTATTAAAATATTTAGTTTCAATTCACTGACTTCATTTTAACTCCTGATCCTTATGCAGCCCCAGGTCTGCTACACTGTCTGATCTTTAGTAGGTATTGAATAAGTTTTTACTGAATTCAATTAAATTGATTTGTTTTTGAGGCATTTCCAAGTTGCCATATATAAAAATAGTAATAACAGTTCCAACGATGATTTCAAACTTCTTTCCAAGTCCTGTTAGTCTATCTTCTTTCTTATAAAAGGTTTAGATCTGTATTTCTAGATAAGCAAGAGTTTGTATACTTGGCCCCAGAAAGGAGAGTAAGTTACTAGACATAAGTCCTCAAAGAATACCCTAGAATGGTTACATTTCAAGCAAATTTGAACTAGTATACTATTTTAAGATTAATAAAATCTTTTCATGTACAAAATTTGAAGGAAAAAAACCCTAATGCTGGGAAGGATTGAAGGCAAAGGAGAAGAGGAGGGCAGAGGATAAGATGGTTAGATAGCATCACCAACTCAACAGACACAAATTTGAGCAAACTCTGGGAGATAGTGAAGGACAGGGAAGCCTGGCATGCTACAGTCCATGGGGTTGCAAAGAGTCGGACATGACTGAATGGCTGAACACACAAATCCCCCAAATTTAAGTTCTTTTCAAGGATCACATAATTTCAAAGCTGGCAGGCCCTATGAATTATAAAACTGAGTTGAGGCTATTGCCGAAATTATGCAAGTTTTAAATTACACAGTCTCAGGGCCACATCCTTTTCATAAAAAGCCACTAGCCTTTACACATAACCATGGGACAACACAAATGAAGCACTAATTTATAGCTTGGTAGCTAAAGCTTGGAGGCCAAACAGATTCAGAAGCCTCAAGCCAAAAAGTTGTCCTCCACTTCTCAAAATCTATGGCACTACAAAGAAAAATGCCAGGACATGGAATGAAAAGATGAAAACTAAACTGAAGACGCCCATGACCGATTTGTACCCACACATCCAGATGTTCCTGGTGATGGCCCTGAGACAGCAGGCTCCTTGGGAGCTCAGAGAACCAGGCTCTGTTGTCCACCAAGCTCTCCGGCCCTAATAGAATCATTAGCTCTCAGACTTCATCTGTATGAGAAACCACAGCTCTCATAAGCCACATCATTTGAGGGTGAGAAATGTTGACAGATAGACAAGTTACAAAATGACAAAGTGAGTTTTGCCTGTTGGGCACTTGAGCAATGGCTAGAAATGTTTCTAACCAGTTCCACAGAGGCAGGCAAAAACACTCACATTCAGAGAGTGTGAGGGGCAGAAAGACCAAGAGTTTATCATTTCCCCTCCTGCATCACATGCTCACTGAAATTGTCCTTGGTCCCTGTTCCATGGAGTCATTAGAACAGAACAAAAATCTAAAATCAGAAGGAATTTGGGCAAAGATTGGGGGTAACAATGAAGCGAATGGGGCTAGAAGTCTTTTACAAGCATGTATGAATCTGCAATAATACATTGCTTCTTTTCTTGGGTCTTACTCTTCTGTGGCCTTCCTAATTAGGAAAAAAACTAAAGCCAGTCACTTTTGGTGTCTGTACCAACCTTGTAAGACACACTAAATTCTCCCTGTAATGCATTACTGTCAGCCTCCCTCACTCATCTGGAGTGATTTTTCCAATTAACCACGACAGGCATTTCACTCAAGCCCCCTATTTTAACTCAGAGGCCGAGTCCTGAAGAATGAGACTTCAGGCGGCTGCTGACACTTCTTTTGTCTTACAAGCTGTTATAGAAAACAATATTGACTACAAATTTGTCAGGACTTTCTATGGCCATCAATCATTCCTGCCTTTTGCCTTCTTAGGTGCCCCTGAATTTCCTCTCACTCCCATCATTAAAAAAATAAATAAATAAATAAAGCAAAAAATCAAAATCCCTCAAAATCTGAGTCAGTACATGTCCTGAGGTATCTGGAATTTGAAGGTTCATTTGCTACAAATAATGTATCCCTTACATAGGAAATTAAAAGCTATAAAATGATACACTGCCTCAAGAAGGTGAATGCCATAGCCTCATGTCAGAATGCTTTGGGGTCTGTTTTGTTGTTCATGTTGTTTTTGTTCTTATACAAAATCTCAGAAAGTACAAGACAGGGAAAGATTTAATCCACAGGTCCCAAACCCCACCACCTTCAGCAACCAGAATTATAAATGATAAAAGCCCTGGGTGTAAGAAAATCTAGACCTACAAAAACTGGGGTGTGAGCCCCACTCAGGTTCTCCAGCACTGTGCTAACCAAGCAAAGCACATCTGAGGGCCACATTCACAGCGTGTGCTGCCAGTGTGTAACCGCTGGTCTAGGGTGCACACACACACACACACACAGTATGTGTACTGGGTATTATAACTTCCTTTCTTTCCTATGGTCATGTGTGTGTGTGTGTGTGTGTGCTTTCAGATTGAAAGTGAAAGAGTAAAAAACAAAAAAGAATATAGACTCAGTTTATACCTAGCTCAGACAGGCAGTATTCAGAGGACTCAGCTTCTGTTAAAAGAAAAAGAGCTCCTGTACCCATATTCCTTGATAATCAAGATTATCAGTGGCCAACACTTTGAACTCTGCCCCCATCTCCACTCTGTGAGCACTAAAACAACCACAGCACACAGAACTGTAACTCTCCCAAGTTCATCTTCAAGCAACCAGAGAGGTACTTTTCCTGCTCCGAAAAGGCTCTGACCTATGACTGTTCCCAAGAGCTCCTCTGCTGAGCTCAAATCAGGTCAAGGGCCCACACTATGGTAAGCTCTGAGACAGCTGGTCTGGGTCTTCTGAAAAAAATGTCTGATACTAGCTCCAGAACCTCCAAAGTTACGGTTGACTTGAATGAGAAGAAATTCATTTTTTCAATTAAAGCTTAAGTTTTTCTTTTCTCTCCAAAGTTTTCTCAGCCAACATGCTGGCAGTCCATCAGCTCGGACGACAGAGATGAAGAAGAGTAGGACCTAGGCGTTCCTTTCCTTACTGCTCTCCTCCTGCACTTCTATCACTTGAAGGTACAAACTGTCCTCATATATGAAATACAGGCTGCTTCCTCAGCATGTTCGGGAGGTACATATATAATTACAACGCTGTTCGCAGGTCTGGCTCATAATAAAAGTGAAAGTCAACACGATTAAATACAAAGCAGACATTTCAAAGCACATCTAGTTAACATAGAAGCTAATTTCATTTTTTTTTTTCTTTTTCCTGATTTATGAGGGCTAGTCACAAACTTATGTAGATTCAAAGCAAGAGACAGGGGTGGAGAATGGGTCTCAGGATCTGACCCTTTTGGAGCCAGTGCCTGAACCACAAGAGAAAGTATCTGGCCTGAAGCCAGCGGTAGAATCATCACAACAGACAATGCAACCAATTTAAGGGGGAAAGGAGTTAGGCAACCTACTAAAAACCACAAGCTTGATCTACAGTTTTTAAATTTATGACCATGTCTGGAAAAGGGGCTTAACTCTTCTGTGCCCTGTGTTCCAACTCTCGAGCTCCATGAGACTCAACTGCTGCTCCTACTCTATGCTAGGTATGAGTGAGGATGCCCAAATCTGCACAATTCTCAGAATATCCTAAAAAGAAAATCTTTTTTCAAAAATTAAGGTTCTTTGCCCTCACCCAAGGTGTCACCCTTGGCCTACTAAATCAGAAATCTGCAGCCTGAGGCAGTTTTAAGAAAGTATCTAGACAAATCTAATGATCGATCAGATTTAGGAATCACTGGCCCAGAGCAAAAGGACAAACATATGGCATCTGAGTCACTTCCTCTACTCCTTTATCCGTGGCAGGCATACTAATCAACATCAGCACTCTTTTCCATTGAGCCCAGCCAAAGGCTCATAATTCTTCTCCACGTGGAACTCGAGGCAGCCACAACCAGTCAGTGACAGCTGGCTCATAAACTGAAATCTATCTGCCATCCTGAGTGAGAATCAACCAGCCCAACAACATTTTGTGCTCAGTTGCACTTTTAGCCCAGCACCTGTTAGTAGAATAGCTCTACCGTACAGTAGTTCCCCCTTACCTATGATTTCCCGGGTTTCAGTTACCCATGGTCAATGGAAGCCCAAAAATATTAATTAGAAAGTTCCAGAAGTAAACAGTTCATACCTTTTAAGTTGCATGTCACTCAGAGTGGCATGATGAAGTCTTGCCACGTCCTGCTACGTCCTGGCCTGGTGTCAATCATCCCTTGGTCTAGAGCACCCCTCCCACTGGTCACTTAGCAGCCACCTGGGTTATCAGACCCACCACCATGGCATGTTACCACACAAACACTTGTCTTACTTAAATTAACCCTTATTTAATTACAGCCCCAAAGTGCAAGATGCTGGCCTATTCAGATATGCCAAAGAGAAGCCATAAAGTGCTTCCTAAGTTAAAAGGGGAAAGTTCTCAACTTACTGAGAAAAGGAAAAAAAAAATCATATGTTGAGGTTGCCAAGGTCCACAGTAGGAACAAATCTTCAATCCGTGAAATTGTAAAGAAGGAAAAGAAATTTGTGCTAGCTTTGCTGTCACACCTCAAAAAGCAAAAGTTATGGACACAGTGCCTGATAAGTGCTTAGTTAAGATGGAAAAGGCATTAAATGTGTAAGCTATTTTGAGAGAGAGAGACCACATTCACATTTTACTATAGTATTTGTGATAATTGCTCTATTTTGTTATTAGTTATTGTTGTTAATCTCTTACTGCCTAATTTGTAGATCAAACCTTATCATCATCAGTTCAGTCACTTAGTCATGTTTGACTCTTTGCAGCTCCATGGACTGCATGCAGCATGCTAGGCTTCCCTGTCCATCACCAACTCCGGAACTTGTTCAAACTCATATCCATCCAGTCGGTGATGCCATCCAACCATCTCATCCTCTGTCGTCCCCTTCTCCTCCTGCTTTCAATCTTTCCCAATGAATCAGTTCTTTCCATCAGGTGGCCAAAGTATTGGAGCTTCAGCTTCAGTATCAGTCCTTCCAATAAATACTCAGGGTTGATTTCCCTTAGGATTGACTGGTTTGATCTCCTTGCAGTCCAAGGGACTCTCAAGAGTCTTCTTCAACACCACAGTTCAAGAATATCAATTCTTCTGCACTCAGCTTTCTTTATGGTCCAACTCTCACATCCATACACAACTACTGGAAAGACCATAGCTTTGACTATATGAACCTTTGTTGGCAAAGTAATGTCTGCAGAAAAGGAAAAAAAAAAACCTTTTCATAGGTATGCATATAAGACAAAACATAGTATATATAGGATTCAGCACCCAATGGGAGTCTTGGAACATATCCTTCAGAGATAATGGGGGATTACTGCAAAATCCTTTCAGGTTTACAAAATCTTTTGAAATACCTGATCTTTTATGAGCCTCTCAAAAACTTTGTGAGGGGAGAAGGGCACATACATTACAGATCTCATAGGTGAGGACACTGGAAGTCACTGCACATTGTCCTGCCCAGAGTCAGAGAGCTGGTGAGGAGTAAAGACAGAATATCTGTCCTGATTCCCTGCCTCCCAGACAAGCATTCTTCCTTCTAGACTGAGCTGGGCATGGAGTGTTAGGGCAGCATACCACCTGAGCCTAGCAAGAAACTGAGACAACACACAGAGAAGAAGAACTATCCTATGACATCCCTTCTAAGTAGAATCTAAAAAAAAAAAAAAATGCAAATGAACTTACTTACAAAAGAGAAAGAGACTCACAGACTTAGAGACTTATGGTTGCCAGGGGGAAGGATGTGGGAAAGGGATAGTTACGGAGTTTGGGATCAACATGTACACATTCAGTTCAGTTCAGTTCAGTCGCGCAGTCGTNCCGTGATGCCATCCAGCCACCTCATCCTCGGTCGTCCCTTTCTCCTTCTGCCCCCAATCCCTCCCAGCATCAGGGTCTTTTCCAATGAGTCAACTCTTCGCATAAGGTGCCCAAAGTACTGGAGCTTCAGTTTTAGCATCATTCCTTCCAAAGAAATCCCAGGGTTGATCTCCTTCAGAATGGACTGGTTGGATCTCCTTGCAGTCCAAGGGACTCTCAAGAGTCTTCTCCAACACCACAGTTCAAAAGCATCAATTCTTCAGCGCTCAGCCTTCTTCACAGTCCAACTCTCACATCCATACATGATCACAGGAAAAACCATAGCCTTGACTAGACAGACCTTAGTCGGCAAAGTAATGTCTCTGCTTTTGAATATACTATCTTTAAAATGGATAACCAACAAGGACCTACTGTATAGCACATGGAACTCTGCTCAACGTTATGTGGCAGCCTGGATGGGAGAAGAGTTTGGCAAAGAACGGATACGTGTATATATATGGCTGAGTCCCTTTGCTGTTCAACATTGTTGAACAGTCACAACTAAAGCTATCACAACACTGTTTATTGGCTATACCCCAATTCAAAATAAAAATTTTTTTTTTTTTTTTTTTTTTTAAAGAAAGAAACAGAGACAACAGAGCAAACAGTGCAGAAAAGGATACTCGGGCTCGAGAGGTTTAGTAAGTGGACCAAGGTCACAAAGCTGGAGGGCCAGACCTCTAACCAGTCTGACAGAGTTCTGTATTCTTTCTGTCTGGATAGCAGTCTCTCACACAGCACAGACTAGCAAAAGGCCTTTCCTTTCCTCTCCCCTGACCATCCCTCATCCACCCTCATTCCCTGCTCCTCCTCCTCTCCCTCCTTTCAGCCTAGTACCCTTCCTTCCACTAGTATCATCCTCTTAGCCACGCGTACCTCTCCACAGCCTGCCCCCTTCTTGCCCTGGCTACTGCCTTCCAAAAGCAAAAGAAAACGGCCCAGCTTACTCAGAGCAGCACCAGCCAACTGACTTAAGATAAGACAAGCACCTTGGCAGTGAGATGTGAATATAAAATTGCAAACAGCTTTTGAAGTTGCAGATCCATAATCTTATAAGCCAAAGAAGAGGAGTTTGCGTCTAGTCCTCCTTGTCTAAATCAACACTCCAAAAGTCTGAAATGAGTCCAGCCAGCCTTCGGATGTGATCTCACAAGCCTGCCTGCCACACACATGCATTTCCAGCCTGTCGCCTGGGCACAGCCCCCATGGGGCATGTCATCACTTGATACAGGGGACGTGTTTCTGCTGAAATCAAAGGGAAGGGATATGTTTTGCTGCCCTTTCATTGCTCAAAACGTCCCGACTGACGTGATTGGGCCCTTATCTCTTTAAGAAACTAAGCACTTTCAAGTTTAGGAGGATGCTGAGGCTTTCAGAACACAGAGGCTGGTCAGAATCCTACCTGCCACTTACTAGTGAGAGACCTCGATCAAGATACTTAATATCTCTCATCTCAACTTTTCCATCTGTAAAATGGAAATCTAACAATAGCTCTTTGGTTACAAAGTGGTTGTAGGTATTAAAATTGTTGATCTATGTAAAGAATGTAGTCCAGTGGCAGGAACAGAGGAAGTGATAGGTATTAACCCCACTGTGGATTTTAAAACAACAACAGAAGGTTAAGGACACATAACACATAATCTCTGGATGTTAGATGGCATCTCAACAGGTCCTCATAGTATTCTAGGGTTGCAGTAAATAGGTTTAGATGGTCAAGCATAAAGCTCTAATATTTATGCTATCATTATTTTCAATGAAATGATTGCATGCATTGGAAGTTAAAAGAATAAATCTCTTTTTAGAATTGTCAGCTTAAAATAACAACACTTGCTGAGAATATGCATGATTTTTAGATCTTTATAATTTACATTTCCAAATTTTCTACAAAAAGCATGCATCATTTTATGGTCAGAAAAATTAAAACAAAAATACAAATATAATAGATTTAAGCAAAATATGCTTTATAGTATATAAACACAGTATCTTCAGGAAACTGCAATCAAACAATAAATAAGTACATGTGATTGCATCATGGCTTCCCCTGCTGGCCCAACTGGACTTTCTTTTGCAAAGTTTTAGAGCCTTAAGTACCCAAATCCACATAGAAATGGGCCCTAGATAAAGCTCAGACAGGATCAGCAGTACTTTCAGCCCAGAGAAAAACAAAATAATGTTTTACAGTTGGAGGCCACAACCTGAGTTAGTTCCATTTCTATATGCATGAAACCTCAGCCACACACACACACACACACACACACACACACACACTCATACACACAACCTGAATACTGGGTTTCATTTCCCCTGCTTATTCCTGTGAAGTACCAGACAGATATTGGCAACCCCTATGTCACTTCTTCCTTGGTGCACTCTGGAAATTTCAGCCTTTTTTTCCACTTTAAATAGAAATATCCTCAATTAGGGCATTATTTCAATTGGTAAAATATTAGTTTAATATTATAGCTCTGTAGGTATGAAATGTTTAAAAACTGATGTTTGAGACCCACTTTGAAGTACTCACATAAGAAAAAGTAGGAGCTGGAGTAAATCTAATCTGTTTTTTGGATCTATAAGCAGAGGAACCAGCTGGGTCACTTGGCATGGGAAAAACGCCCATTGGACCTCAGCATTGGCTGCTGTTTGGTGGTAAATCAAGGGTCTCTCAGAGGCTGAGACAGGTCTGAACCAATTCCAAATTTAGAGATTTAATGAATATATTTAAAAATGAATACATGCTTAAACACTATGACAAAATAATATTTAATATGTTTACACTTAGCAAATGAATGCTTTTGATCCAAGAATAATTTTAATAACCACATACATTCCTTCTTTGGAAGAGAGCTTCAGAAGTCAAATTTTGAGTGAAGCTCCTCAGTTATGTGAGGCTAAAGCCCTGTGGCTCCTTACCATGCCCCTGTAATGGACCTGAGAAAATTCAAGTAGTGGACAGGGTGAGGAGAGCATTCTCTCCAATGCTGATGTAAATTTGGCTCCATCACCCTTGGTCCTGGTGATATCAGAGGCATGGGAAACAAAAGTCTGGACGAAAGACCACATTGAGAGCTGTCCAGGCCTCAGGCAACCCTTGAGCTTCTTTGTCTAAAACTGGGACATATGACATCCAAAGAGAGAAAACCTATCCTGAAATTACTGTCTCTGCTCTTGGGTAATCAAGCTGTTATGAATGAATGGCCTCATTCCCTTCTCCCATCCCTCCCTAGACTTTGTCATTTTCACACAAGATAGATTCATTCTAAGACCACAGCATTCAATAATATCAAAGAGGAAAAACTGGTTCAAAGTTGCCAAAGAGGAAAATTGGCTCCTGAAGATGGTGATAAGCAGTCTTAGCTCCAAAGCCTCTGGTGGTTAGGGAAGGGGAATAAGATGATGATGGCAACCTATGTAAATATACATCTATGAGATGACTGCCTGACACAGGTCCCCTGAAGCACAGAAGCAGAAAGACAGAGAAAAAGCCTCTGGGATTTCTAAGTCATGTTAGTTGCGAAAGGAAGGCAGGGAGAATGATTCACGAGCCTTCCCCAAATTATCTCATGACAACCTCACCCCTTCCTCTGTTCAGGGACATAAAGATGTTAGCTCGGCAACTGTTCATCTCAAGTTCCCACATTCTCCATAATCTGTTCTCAAAGGCCTGGTACAAAGTGCATGTGGTAAATGTCAACCGACCTACATTAGTACTCTACAAATAAGTTAGGGCTTAGGTTTAAAAATCCTTAATTCCTTGTTGTAAGCCTCCCATTTAGATATTCATATATATTCAGTTATTCAACAGCTTGTTCTACATGACATCAGAACACACCAGTTATGATTATTCACTGCTCACCTCTCCTCCTCTCCCCTCCCCATACACACCCCTTCCCAGTTGTAAGAACACTGTTTCACTTTGTGGCTTGGCAGTTTGAAAAATAATACTTTTTTTTTTCCAGGAAGAGTATCAGAGGAAAGAAAATATAGAATGATGGATCTATTTAACTTAAGGAAAAACAAAAGTGATTTTCCAAGGAAAAAGGATGGTCTGGCATTAACAGAAGTTCATGCCACCTAAAAGTAAGAAGCTAAATGGATTAGTTCATTATAAATAAGTGTGTATTTTACACAAGACAAAAAAAGAGAGAGAGAGATGAAATTTTCTCTTCATGAACAGAACTAAGTACAAATGCTGCTTGGGTAGTAAACAAAACATGTTAACACCAGACTGCAGGAAACCATCCTCAGCAGAAGAGAAGTCCTGCTGAGAATACTGGACCCAGGCCAGTGGTGAGCTTCACTCTACCTCTCTGCTCAGAAGACAGAGCTTAGTCTCCCTTCTGTACACACACACTCCAAATCTCAGACACTCACCCACTTGTCTGTTTTGTAAGCACGTCTCCAAAAGAAGATTAGGTCATGAGAAATGGATGGCCACATTTCTTTAAAATCTATAGAAGTGAAGAATGAATGCACTTCATAACATCCCCCTCAGTAAGGAACTGTCCGTGTGTCAGCACTATTGACCCAGGATTTGCAAGACATCCATTGTATAAACATGGGCAGCCCCATTGGTCACGGGTCTCCCTCAAATTAGACGAGAGGCTGCTCCTACAAAATGAGTTTTCCTAGTAGAATGTGGCCAGATTGCTTTTCATACACTGTCCCCTACAAGCCTGTGGTCAGTGCCTTTTAAAGCATCTGAGAATAATGAAAAATGTATCAAAGGCATCAAGGTGATTTATCAGGAGGACTAGTGTTCCCTGATAATAATAGCAATAATAACAACAACAGCAGCAACTGATCACTGCTTTCAAAAAAGCTGAGAAAAAGAACTTTACTTAAAAAAAAAAAACTGAGGGGAAAAAAGTCTTTTTTTTCTGTTTGTTTCAAAGGACTTCGTACTTTCATACTCACTATGCACTCTGTAATTGCCTTTACACATTTGTCTCTCCCATTGGTTGGTGGATTTCATAAAATCCTGCCCTATTCTTATTCATCTTTTTATGCACAGAGACTTCAGGGTAAGTAGAAAGGAACAGACTGTTACTAAGTGTTTGATGGATAGATGAACATATGAAGAAATTTTGTGCACCAGAGTACATCAGGAAACAATATCCAAAATTCTTGAGATAAAAATGAGAGATCATCAAAGTAAAATTTCCCACATGAATCATCCAAACATTGAGAGGACTTCATTAGAGTTCATCAGGGATTCATTACAAATAATTACATGAGTATTCTAGATAAGGGAATGTTGAAATGTGCACTTAACCATCACTGACACTATCGGCAACACTGGTCATACCCAAAATAGCTACAGCTTGTGCAACCTGGAAAAGAGGCACACTGAGGAGTCTAGAGGTGATAATGTCAGGTCTCTGGGAAGTCTGGAAATTGTTGTCTCAAACAGGAGGATTTAAGGAAGCTGAGGGCAGTTTGTTCTCTTGACCCCAGGGTTAGCACTTAGCGAGGGGCAGGAAGTTGGAAAAGGACCCAGGTCAGACCTCTACAATGGTGTGAAGTAGATGAAATTTGTCTCCACCTCCTCTTTTACTGACCTCCTCACTGTCTCTTCACTGACCCTCATTTGTCTGTCCTTAGTAATCACACTGAGGAAGTTCCAGCAGAGAAATTCAGACTAAGGTATAAATTACTTATAATGATTGTATGAGTTAGTTCCCTGTGGACATGGCCTTTTTAATAAGAAGCAGTGTTGTTACTCCAAGAAATAATAATGAAATAGTGGAATTGTTATCATGAATATACAAGGAATATGTTTGTCTATGCCAGCTTGGAGTTGACTAGGCAGCTACCCTCTGAATTAACTATTGACTATCAACAATAGAAACTTTTTTTAATCTTTGGAAATTTAAGATTCAGGTCCTGCATCTCCTGTGACTATACGACTATTTCTGTTTAGGAAACACTTTCACCTCCTAGAGTGATTGATAAAAACCAAGAGGATAGCGGGTTCAGACACTGATCGGTGATTCTCTGGAGACCCCAAGTGGTCAGAATAGGAACTCACTTTTGTATTCAATAATAAACAGAATGAAAGAAGATATGGGAATCTTAATAGGGCAAAATAAAGACCTACAATTTGGTGATCTCTATTAAGGAACAGGCCTTTCCCGGTAGCTAGTGATAAAGAATCCGCTTGCCAATGCAGCAGACCTGGTTCAACCCCTGGGTGGGGAAGATCTCCTGGAGAAGGAAGTGGCAACCCCCTCCAGTATGCCTGGGAAATCCCATGGACACAGGAGCCTGGCAGGCTACAGTGCACGGTTGCAAAAGAGACAGGTATGACTTAGCAACTAAACAACAACAACAATTAAGGAAACATTTGGAACTTTCAATGATGACAGTTTCAGCCATTTCCTTTTCCTCTACTTTTCTTATCCTTCTCTTTATAATCTGTGTTATAATTCCATTTGCCTGAAGTGCCTTTGAGGGCACTTAGCCTTACTAGGTCCTCGCTGTCCATTTTCATTGTTTTACCTGGCTTTGTCCACAGAACAAAAACCAACTTGCCCCTTAAAGTATCCAACTGAGAATTTCTTTCATGTATTCAAAGGACTCCTACATCTTGTTTCACTCTGACCTTCACGTGGTCTTTTGTTACTTGAGTCTCACAAATACAGACGTGCACTCTCAGATAAATACAAGAATATGCTATTGCTGCCTTCGATTTTTCACCCTTATTCTGCCAGGACAGGGTTTCTTCAGGGGCATCAAATGGACTATCCCAGCGTATTCAGTTTTAAGTGCTGACGAATCAAAAAACTAGATTCCTCAGTTCACTGAGAAGCTCAGGAAACAGAAATGGCCAAGTTTTCTTTCTGAGATGATCCTTTCCAACAAATAAAAATAATCTCCATAGATTTGTGGTAAAAGAAATATAAATATCTATGTTAACCTGATGCTTTATTTGCTATACTTTTATGCATAAATTTTGTTTTACTCTACCAAATTTTATCTAACTACTAAAATTATGTAGATATATGTCATATATTAAAATACATACTGACCAATATTGTACTAGAAGGACATTTCTCTAGAATTAGACAGTAATTCCTCCTGGCTTTGAACTAATCATATCTCATAATGGAAAGAGGTGAACTGCATCAAAAGGAATGGGGAGTATGATCTGCAAACACATCATCTATAAATCTTACTGAGCTTCTGCTTTGCCTTGAAGTTCTAGTCCAAGATCATAAACAGTTTTCTCTAATTCATTTTTGAAAATCACTATGTCAGATGAAGCCCTTCTCACTTAATTCTGAGAGGTCTGGATTTAAGACTGAGAGTAGGTCAGGCCAATGATAGCAGCAGCAGAATCATCACTCCTTTCGTCCTTCCAGTTATCCCTTTTGGAATAGGAATGTCTATCCTATGCCTGCCCTACCACTGTATTTTGGAGGAATTGTATTTTGTCTGGTTTCACAGATTCACAGCTGGAGAGGAATTTTGCCACAGGAATGAATCATACCTCAAGTCTCACGGATATCTGATTTAAACATTTAGATGAGACTTTGGACTTTCAGCTTCCAGAATGGATGCTGGGTTAAGACTTTTGGAGCTGCTGGGATGAACTGAATGTATTTTGCACGCTTCTTGTTGTTGTTTAGTCGCTAAGTCATGTCCAACTCCTTTGTGACCCCATGGGCTATAGCCTGTCAGGCTTCTCTGTACATGGGATTTTCCAGGCAAGAATTTTGGGGTAGGTTGCCATTTCTTCCTCCAGGGAATCTTCCTGACCCAAGGATCAAAGCTCTGTCTCCTGCACTGGCAGGCAGATTGTTTACCACTAGTCCATCAGGGAAGCCATTCTGCATGTTAGAAATTTGATGGACCAAAGGCAGAATGCTATGGACTAAAACGTATCCCCTACACTTCATACATTGAAGCTCTAACCTCCAGTATGATAGCCTTGGAGAGGAGCTATTTGAGGGGTAATTTAGGTTTAGATGAAGTCATAATGGTGGGCCCTCCTGATGGAATCAGTGCCACCATAGGAAGAGACACCAGAGAGCCGGTACTCTCTCCCCATCCACGTGAGGACACAGCAAGAAGCTGACTGTCTACAAGCCAGGAAAAGAATTTCCACCAGAAACTGGCCATGCTGACACCTTGATCTCAGACTTTCAGTTTCCAGAATGTCTGTGATGCAGGCCAGTTTATGTTATTTTGTTATGGCAGCCCAAGCAGACTAGGATTTTATACACAATGCCAGTTTCATACATGACACATATGTGAATACCAGTCTAGAAGTTAATCCCACCAAGACCTGATTCCACTGACAAGAGGCACTGACCTAGATCCCTTCTGCACATGGTGCCTTCTCCCCTGGGCCACTGTGCCTGTGCTCTTAAAACTTAAGTAAATTCTTCAAATCTCCTATCTATCTATCTATATGTATATATGTATGCTGCTAAGTCGCTCAGTCGTGACCGACTCTGTGCGACCCCATAGACGGCAGCCCACCAGGCTCTGCCGTCCCTGGGATTCTCCAGGCAAGAACACTGGAGTGGGCTGCCATTTCCTTCTCCAGTGCATGAAAGGGAAAAGGGAAAGTGAAGTCTCTTAGTCGTATCCGACTCTTCGCGACCCCGTGGACTGCACCCACCAGGCTCCTCTGTCCATGGGATTCTCCAGGCAAGAGTACTGGAGTGGGGTGCCATTGCCTTCTCCTGTATATATGTGTATATATATATATATATATATATATATATGCATTTTATTTTATTAAACTTTAAGATATGATTTTTATTGAACAATATGTAAGATTCACCTTTATATTACTCAAATATTTTAAAAGATTAGTTTTGGTAAGAAAAAGGAAAACATTTCCTAGATGATTAGTTAGAGAGTTAAAGCAAAAAAGTATAAATATGAAGGTCATTTTCCACATGTTAGAGATTAGAATACTAATGGATTCACTTCAATAAATTTTTTTTCATAAGCATTTACATGATTACCCACAAGTATCAACTTGCAGAGGACCAAATAAATGTATAAGAGGAAGATGATCCCCCAAATAAGATGTATTTAAAAAGAACAAAACCTGAATACATCCTAAATGTTTTCCTGTACATGGGGTTTTGTCAATGAGTATCAATAAGAGAATTCTTTGTTATATATATATATGCATTTTAATTGTGCAATAAGAGAACTGCTGTGTGGAGTTCTCACCTTTCACCCAAAGACCCTATAGCCCAAGGCTACACAACTCCAGCTGCCACACTTGAGGATTCTGAGGAGCCAGTGGAGACTCTGGGTAAAATCCTCAATTCCTAGCAAGAGCTTCTGTGTTAAGCCCCTAATCTGATTCCCAGTCTGCTGCACTTAGTTCCCTCTTCTTTACCTAAGATCTAGGGGGAAGCCAAGTGAAGCCATCTGCTGTGGAAGTCCAACTCCTGGACCCTTCCAACCCTACAACTTCAGAAGGAAGAGAGTAGAGAGGTTTACATTACTTCATTACAAAATGCAACCATTTGCTAATTCCTAAAATAACTATTGAGTGCCTAATATACAAACATTATCACATAGAATATGGCAAATTTTGGGTTTATTTTTCAAAATCGTAAGAGTATACTTATGTGTAGAAAAACGTTTTCAATTTTAGGCACAATGATTGCTTTTAGGGAAGAAGCTGTTTTTCTTTTGGACCGATTATTATGGTAGAAGATGGACTATGAAGGTACGGGGGTCAGAGGAACAAAAACAATAAAGGAGATAGCTAAACTGTCCTGCTAGTGCTCCACGGGAGAAAATGAGAGGGACTGGTGTTGCTCCAGATTAAGGGGGAAGAGGAGACATCCAGAGCCAAATGAATGGCAAGGTAGGAGGAGCAGAAAAGTGTAAGGCAAAGTAGCCAGTGAAAAGTCTACCCTGGTGAGCTAACTTTCAAAAATAAGAAAGGTAAAAACTAAGAACTGGTTTAAAAACAACTCAGTAGTTGTCAGAAATGCTTTCTATTTCAGCAGTGAATCCTCATCTAACTCCCTATCCATTTACCCAGTGCACAAGGCCCGCAGGTCAGGGGCGCCCCCTGGAGCACCCTGTGCACCGCCTGCCTGCAGGGCGGTTCGCAGACACCATTGTTTCCGACTCCCCAGCGCCCTTTCAGGCCCTGCCAGTCCAGCCCATGCCTGTTGCTCAAGTCTTTATAAATGCGTAAAAGTAATTTTGTAAATTCGTAAATTCGGTAAATTCAGCAAATTGATCATTCAACAATTGGCAAACTGGACTAACTGTCTTAGTGCTAGGAGAAGAAAATCATTTCCAGGTTTTGGCAAGCCTGCCCACCATTATATTCAATACACTGCTTTGATGTTCACTCCCTCCATTCCCCCACTTTCCCCATAAACACCAAAGTGTCGGAAATTCAAGAATCAGCCTTCATTCTCTGAGAGGATCAGTGGCTTCCTCTTTAGGCCTGGAGAGATCATCTGACCAAAGTTCATTTCTATAGGCCCCCTTTATCCAAAAACTAAGAGAAAATGGTTAACCAGGTTTACCCATTAGAAGATTTATCTTTAAATGAGACAAGCTACTATCAACCTCGGTAAATAGATTATGTCAGAAGTAGGGCATAGACCAGTGGTTAGAATGCATGGCTACAGGTCATGATTACAAAGTGAACAAGGAGGGCCTGCCTTTCAGCTCCACATCCCATCTTAGGTATACTTTCTGGAGGGTGAAGGGGAGGCCTATGGCACTACAGAAAAATCAGGTTCATGTATGTCTCTCTTTTCCCCCTGTAATTCACTCATTGCATCATTCAGTAATTTAGCTCCAGATTCCATGAAAGGGCAGGGTTCAGGCCCCTTTTTGGTGAAGGCATTCTTTGCCCTGCAGAGAGACCATCGTCTGCCACTGTGGCGGGGGGAGGTCACATTGCTCCCCTGAGGGATGCTCTTCTCAGGTGGCCCAGGACTTAGCTCTCATGTAGATCCTGGGTGTGCCCAGTTTTCAGGGTGGGACCACCCAGAGCAGGGCTGGGTCCTGCCAGGAAAAAACAGGGCAGAAGGAATGTGGATGGTGGGCAAGAAAATGAGAACGTCTTGTCTTCTTACCTTAAAACTATCTCTCTCCATCACCAAGACAGATAAAACAGAGCTAAGCACACACTGAAGAGAAGTCCTATTGCAGTGAGCAGGAAAACCCCAGATGGAAACGTTAAAATCAGAGAAAAACACAGAGCATGTGACGCCCCTATCGGGAGCCCCCAGCACCGGGCCGGTCAACACTCTGCATCTTGAAAGCCAAGATACATCTGCAGAATTGCACACCATGCAGCAGCCACAGCAGAGTCCCATGCTGGGAAAAGGGCAAAGGTGAGGCTGTGAGTCTCCCGCATCACTCCATTCCCAGGTCCCAAGGACTCATCTGGCACCAAGCCAAGGAGGGGACTATCAGCCTGTGTCCTTCCAAGTGGGAGAACAGCAGGATGATCAGTGTACCCAACCTCAAACCAGGGATCCTCCTGCTATAGGCCAGTGGGCAGTGGGGATAGCTACCTATGACAGGCCTCCAAACGCAGAGTGAGAATTAGGTGAATGAGGGCGTAGCATCATGCTCAAGTTTAAAAAGTTGTGTAGTTGTGAAGAAACAAAAGCTCTCTGGGGCCCTCTAGTCAGATTTGGGGAAGGGCTAGATTTGTGCAACTGAACAAATATGGAACTTAAAGCAAAGTCTAGAAGACTAGTGCATGGCTCCCTCTCCTCAGCAGAACTTAAACAGACACCACCTATTATTAATAACACTCCTTCATTTGCTTGGGAACCAGGCCAGCACACAGGACTGAATGCTCAGCATGTAGCTGGGATAGATTCCCTTGGCACCATCTGCAGCTGCGTGAACACTCTTCAGAAACCACCAAATTCAATACCCCACACAACCAAGGTTGGATCCTCGGGGAGAGGCCAATTCGGCCTGCGGTCATTCATGTTTGATGAGTTGTTCTGATTCTGAAAGGAGGTCTGACATTCCTGACACTGAGGGGCGGGGGTTGGGGGTCAGCCTGACAGGGGTCAGCAGAAAACATCCTGTGGTCCTGTGGGAAGCCAGCACAAGCCTTCCAGAAACAGCTTGCGCCACTGTCTCCCCGGTCCTCAGCCCGTTCCACTTCCTGGGCTTAGATGTGAACAAGGCGAAGAAACAGAGATGGGTCATATTTCATCCTCCAGCCCCTCAGCTACAAAAGCCCTCAGTCCTGCAGCTTCCTCCTGAAGTCCACAGAGCAGAGCGGCTGCAGATGGGCATGAATCGCCCTCTGTCATCCCTGGCCGGCCCGGGCGTGGAGTGCCTTGGGGGTTCACACTGTCACCCTTGTTATGCCTACAGCCTCTCACAGAGTGCTTCTGTCTGGGTGGCACATTCAGTTTCAGTGGTTTCAAGCCAAGTCACAGAAGCTGACATGACCTCTCCCCCAGGAAATAGAGTGTGAGTTTGAGAGGGGATCTGGCTCTCCATTGGGGCCTTATCACTCTGCACCGGAAGAGACTTTTAAACCAGTCTCCCAACAAGACTGTAAGCAAATTTTTCTTGGAGATTCCCTCTTTGACCACCAGGGTCCCAACACATTCTTGCTGTTCATCTGCAGCTCCAGGAGGCTGGGGACACAGCCGTTGGCTTATTGCTGCACAGATAACCCGTCCTGTGCTCAGCACAGTACCTGGCACATAATAGGCGCTCAGCGGAAGTCATAGGCTGAATGAAGCATCACATCCCACATCCATGTTTAACCGTCACATATATATACAGATATATTTTGAGGTCTGGATTTATGTGTGGCATATTATAAAAGGGAAACCTTTTTTATATTAGAAAAAATGCTCAGAGTATGAATATATAATGTGGATTGCTTGGAAATGTGGCCAATTTTTTAGCAAAACATGACAAAAATTAATTCTGTATCTAAAATCACAATATATAATGACAAAATGAATATTTTCCAATGAGAATATAATGATCATATTTCTAATAAATGTAAGAGTCATGCTTGAATGAGTCAGATGAAATTTCTCTGATGTGACCAAAATACATTCCCTTGTACAAATACATGATTTCACAAAGGTGCCACATTATATAATTTTAAAAACTATCAAACTGACTTATTCAAAAATATTTCAACTTTAAAAAATATCTATGTTGACTGTGTAGTGAATAATAAACTGATTACATAAATAATTTCATTTTAAAAAGCATTATTTCAATCTTCCATTTACAATAAGCACATTAAAAATAACAGATGCCTGAGATCATTTCAAATATCGTTTGATGTTAAGGTAAAAGAACCATAAAAAACTTTCTAACCTGGGCTCAAAAAAATTGTTTAAGTTTGACATTTTAGTCTTTTATGTATGTATAAAAGGAGCCTAATCACATCTTTATTGATGGGATCATAAAGATTATCAGTTCTTAATGTTGTGTTATAGTGTCTAATTTATTCTAAAATACTTGCCCTCCCAAATAGGGTACTTGTAAGTTAAACTTAACTAATGTGAACTCTCTAGGGTCAGTTAAGTTAGAATTTAAAAGAACCTATCAGTCATTCTCTGAGAAGCCTATTGTAAGAAGCTGTTAATATGGCTTTCCAAATCTGCACTAGAAGATTAATTTATATAAAGATATGAGATAAATTTTCATTGGTGAAATAAGAGATATTATAGATATGTAGTCAAATGAAATTTATATGCAGGCACCTCAACCTTTGCATGAAAAAATATAATAATTTGCCATATTTACCTTCAATGTGAGACCCTAGAATCTGGGCCAGTCTTCCATATTGTTTGTTCACAGTAAAAGGTTTTTTATTTAAAAAAACTTGAAATTAAAACACTCAAAGTCTTAAAATAAAGCTCATGCAAATTGTTCAGCCCAAGTGCCTAGAAGCCAAATCGCATGACTGCCTGTTAATAAATGTTGGGTTACAATACAGTTCTGCCTGAGACTTGCTTTCATGATTCCTAACACCTGTTGGCTAGGGTGTGCAGGAAGGAGCTTTCCAGTTACTATTTACCTCTGATTGTTGGAGGCTACCAGTAACATGTAAGAAGCTGATGCTGTCCTTGGCTGAACTGGCTTACATGAGTTCATAAAGCTACAGTAGGGAGACCAGCAGGGATAGCCATAAATACTGGCCATGTCCCTCTCCCAAATAACCTGAAGTCAAATCCTTTCTAAAGTCTAAGTTTGCTCAGAAAATAATGCCTCACAAAATGAAAGGTAGGCACAGGAAAAGACACTGGAAAGCACAAATCAAAACTACAACATCACCCCACATCTGTCAGAATGGCTATCATCAACAAGAACACAGCAATGTTGGTAAGGGCATGGAGAAGAGGGAAACACTTGTACATTCTTGGTGGGAATGTGAATTGGTGCAGCTATCATGGAAAACAGTATGGAGGTTTCTCAAAAAAGCTAAAAATATAACTACCACATGACCCAGCAATTCCACTCCTGGATATATATCTGAAAAAAACAAAAACACTAATTTGAAAAGATACATGCATCTCTATGTTCATAAGCAGCATTATTTAAAATTGCTAAGATATAGAACCAACTCTGTGTCCATCAACAGATGAATGGATAAAGAAGATGCAGTATATACATATAATGGGAATATTACTCAATCATAAAAATTAAAATTTTGCATTTGTTACTACAAGAATGAACTTGGAGGGTATTATGCTAAGTGAAATGAATCAGACAGTAGAAGACAAATACTGTATAATATCACTTATAGTGAAATCTAAAAAACAGTACATTGAAGAACTAGTGAATGTAACAAAAAAAGAAGCAAATTCACAGATACAGAAAACAAGCTAGTGGTTACTAGCAGGGGGAGGGAAGGAGAGAGGGGCAAGAGATGGGTTTAAGGGGATTAAGAGGTATGAACTATTATGTTTAAAATGAGCTGCAAGTATATATTATACAACACAGGGAAAATAGCCAATATTTCATGGTAACTATGAATGGAGTGTGTGCACGCATGCTAAGTTGCTTCAGTCATGTCTGATTCTTTGTGACCCTATGTACTATGACCCACCAGAGTCCTCTGTCCATGGTATTCTCCAGGCAAGAATACTGGAGTGGGTTGCCATGCCATCCTCCACGGGATCTTCCTAACTGAGGGATCAAACCTGTGTCTCTTATGTCTCCTGCATTGGCAGACAGGTTCTTTACCATTAGCACCACTTGGGAAGCCCATGAATGGAATATAACCTTTAAAAATTGTGAATCACTATTCTATACACCTGTGAGTTGTATAAAATTGTACATCGACTATACAATAAAAAATTTTTTATTAATTTTTATTTTTTAGTTTGTTTTGCTTTACAATACTGTATTCATTTTGCTATACATTGACATGAATCAGCCACAAGTGTATTAAGTTGTTTTCAGTGAAAGGTAGAGAAATACTGAATAAGCCTAACTACAGAGGTGAAAATTTCAACCCACAAAGAAGAGCCCAGAATCTCCCAGAAAGCAAGTGAGGGCCCCACACACTACAGACAAGGGGAAACCAATTGGCTGAGAAGGGTCAGCCTCATTCTTTCCTGAGCATAAGACACTTTCTACACTCATGGGGTGATTGGAGGGTAGTGGAAAGACTTCAACTCAAAAGTGTTGCATTAGTTGGTGCATTTTGTACTGTGGATTTAAGATTTAAATGGGTGAAACCACTAGGCAAAATATAGAATGACAAGGATGTTAGTTGAGATTAGGTCAACAACTGAAATTTCATGGTTAGGAACTCAAGTCTTTTAAATTTAGCTTGATTGTCTCATGTACTGCTGCTGCTGTGTCACTTTAGTCGTGTCCGACTCTGTGCGACCCATAGACAGCAGCCTACCAGGCTCCCCTGTCCCTGGGATTCTCCAGGCAGGAACACTGGAGTGGGTTGCCATTTCCTTCTCCAATGCATGAAAGTGAAAAGTGAAAGTGAAGCTGCTTAGTCGAGTCCGACCCTCAGCGACCCCATGGACTGCAGCCTCCCAGGCTCCTCTGTCCATGGGATTTTCCAGGTAAGAGTACTGGAGTGGGGTGCCATTGCCTTCTCTGGTCTCATGTACTAAGGTAGTATATTTATTCACCAAATATGACTAGAGTACAGACACCAGGGACATAGAAATGAAAGGCACATAATCCTTGCCTCAATCTGTCACCAATCCTAGGAGAGTAGCATGTTCCAGAAACAACTTCATAGAACTTAATTTATCTATATTTTCCTAGATGACTAGAAGGACCGGGGACACTCTCAAAGCAGAAATGAGGAAGGGGAAGAGTTAAAGAAAATGCCAAAAGGCAAAAAGAAGGAAGAGGTACTAAAAGAGGTGCCTTTTAGTGGCAGCCCTCCCTGCATGGCCACGTCATCCTAAGATCAGCCCTAACCTGACCAAAATGACTGAAGGTATTAGCAAAGTGAGGGTTGCAAGACTGCTAGCAAAACACAGATCCACAGCATCAGCATACCTTTAGCCTTGAAGAGAATGGAAATACAATACTTTTTCTCTGAGCATTCATGCTCTTTAATATGTTTGCCCCGAATCCTTGCAATGAAGAAGGAATTCTTCCTTTCTGTTTCCATCAACCACGAGAACTCAAATCATCTGGTGTTTGTGTTGCACTATGTATTGAATGAAGCAGAGGTAGATGAAAGTCAAATATATCCTGTACTTCCTGCCAAGTTAGAAAATGGACCCCAGATCACAGATCACAGCCAGATGTGTAAATCAAGCCATATCACATCTTGCCCTTCCAGAGCTCCACTGCTCTGAGACACTTAGAAATAGGAGCAGGTAGGAATGTACTTCCTAACTTAGAAAACTAAGGCCATTTTTCCCAAGACGGAAGTAAAGATTTAGACTCAGGGAGAAAAATCAGAATTTTCTGGTGCTGGACATTAGGTTTACCCTTGGCAAAGCATTTAGAACTGCTTGGAATAAGTCGAAAGACTTGTTAGACATCAAAAACTCAGAACAATGCTTTAATGATAGAAGTGTAAATGAATCTTTGACACATATGGATTAAATTTCCCTTACAAAGCACATGTTAAAGCACTGAAGAAAAATGTTTCTGAAAAATCACATGTCCAGTTTACCAAATGAGCGCAGACTACGTGATAGATCATCTATGAGGCCCACGTTTGTACACCCACAGGACACACACTACCCACAGGTGGACACATCTCAGGTAGATGCATCCTGTCTCAGGCAAAACTTAACATCCACTTGCAAAGGATGCAATTGGAACTTTATCTTACATCATACACAAATACACAAAAATCAGCTCAAAATGTATTAAAAATTAAAACACAAGACCTAAAGCCTAAAAACTCCTAGAAGAAAGCATAGGAGAAAAGCTCTTTGACATATGTTTTGGTGATGATTTTTTGGATTTGACACCAAAAGCACAAACAACAAAAGCAACAATAAATACAAGGGACTAAATCAAACTAAAAGCTTCTGGATAGTAAAAGAAACAACAAAATGAAAAGAAAATCTATGCAATAGGAGAAAATATTCACAAATCATATATGTGACATGGGGCTAGTGGTAAATAACCCAGCTGCCAATGGAGGAGACATAAGAGACCCAGTTTGATCCCTGGGTTGGGAAGATCTCCTGAGGACGGCAATCCACCCCAGTATTCTTGCCTGGAGAGCCCCACGGACAGAGGAGCCAGGAGGGCTACAGTTCATAGGGTCACAAAGAGTCAGACACAACTGAAGCAACCGAGCATGTATGAGTACCTATCTGATAAGGGGTTAATATCCAAAATATATAAGGCATGCATACAACACAATTGCAGAGAAGCAAATAACCAGATTTTTTTAATGGGCAAAGGATGTGAATAGGTGTTTTTCCAAAGAAGACATACAAATGCAAACAGGTGTACGAAAAGGTATTCAACATCAAATGCAAAACCACAGTTAGGTGTCACCCCATACCTGTTAGGATGGTTATTATAAAAAAGTCAAAAATAAGTTTTGGCTAAGATGTAGGCAAATGGAATAATTTTACACTGTTGGTGGTAATGTAAATTCATACAGCCTTTATGAAAAATATCATGGAAGTTCTTTAAAAAATTAGGAATAGAACTTACCATATGATCTAGAAATTCCACTTTTGGACATACTATCAAAGAGATAGCTGAACTCTCATGTTCAGCATCGTTATAGTCAAGATATGAAAACAGCCTAAGTGTCTGTCAACAGATGAATGGATAAAGAAAATATGTAAAATCTATCATTTAATGAAATAAATATATCAGCCTTAATAAAAAAAAAAGAAACCCTGCTATTTGCAGCATCATAAATAAACTGGAGGATGTTGTGCTAAGAGACAAACCAGATAAAGACAACTGCAGCACGGTTGTAAGCTTATAAGCGGAATCTGAAACAGCTGAACGAAACTTTTTACAGAAGCAGAAGAATGGTAGTCACCACAGGCGAGGGGTGTGGGGGAAACGGGGAGATGTCTGATATCTGTCAAAGGGTACAAAAGTTCAGTTATAAAATGAAAGACTTTGGTGACCTAATGTACAGTATGTGACAATATTAATAATCATTGTATACTTGAAATTTGCTAAAAGTATTCCTTGGAAGTAAAGTTATGACCAACCTAGATAGTATATTCAAAAGCAGAGCATTACTTTGCCGACTAAGGTCCGTCTAGTCAAGGCTATGGTTTTTCCTGTCGTCATGTATGGATGTGAGAGTTGGACTGTGAAGAAGGCTGAGCGCAGAAGAATTGATGCTTTTGAACTGTGGTGTTGGAGAAGACTCTTGAGAGTCCCTTGGACTGCAAGGAGATCCAACCGGTCCATTCTGAAGGAGATCAACCCTGGGATTTCTTTGGAAGGAATGATGCTAAAACTGAAGCTCCAGTACTTTGGCCACCTCATGGGAAGAGTTGACTCATTGGAAAAGACCCTGATGCTGGGAGGGATTGGGGGCAGGAGGAGAAAGGGATGACCGAGGATGAGATGGCTGGATGGCATCACGGACTCAATGGACGTGAGTCTGAGTGAACTCCGGGAGTTGGTGATGGACAGGGAGGCCTGGTGTGCTGCGATTCATGGGGTCACAAAGAGTCGGACACGACTGAGCAACTGAACTGAACTGATAGATCTTAAGTATTCTTACCATCACCACCACCAACAAAAAAAGGGTAGCTATATAGGTCATAGGCTTTCCAGGTGGCTCCAAAGAATCCACCTGCCAGTGCAGGAGACGTTAGTTTGATCCCTGGGTTGGGAAGATCCCCTGGAGAAGGAAATGGCAACTCACTCCAGTGTTCTTGTCTGGAGAATCCCATGGACAGAGAAGCCTGGTGGGCTACCGTCCAGGGGGTCGCAAAGAATTGGACACAACTTATGACTAAGCACATATGAGGAGATGGATAAGTTAACTTGACTGTGGTAATCATTTTACATCATATGTGTATATACAACCATCACACTATACTTTCTATACAATTTTACTTGTCAATAATACTCCAATATAGCAAGAAAAACAAAAACATAGTAGGAGTCTAATAAGGTAAAAATGAGATGAAATAAATTGGAATGAAATGATAAAACAACCTACGGGCTATGACCATAAACTTGTTAGTCCTTTTTATTTATTTATTTTTTATATTATGGTTCAGTGGGTCCTAGTATGACTCAGAAACTCAAGAGAACATTTTGAAAGCTGATCAGTCTATGTTCAGCCTGGGACAAAAGATAAGACTGTCTTATTGAAAAAATATAGATACACCCTAAGGGCTGCCATATATTGGGTTGACCAAAAAGTTTCTTCATTTTTTATGAAAAAATAGACACATTTTCACTTAGAACTTTATTGAAAAACATATTCACAGTTTTGTTCCACTATCTTCTGCCATTTTTCAGGCAACTTCATAATTTCATCTTCCCCAAACTTAATCTTTTTGAGCAAAGAACTATTCCAGTTGCCTTCTACAGTCTTCTAGGGAATTGAAATTTTTTCCATTAAGAGAATTTTGTAAAGACCAAAATAAATGGACATATGAAGGCACAATGTTTGGTGAACACGGTGGATGAATCAGAACTTCCCACCAAGCTGTAACATTTTTTGCCTGATCATCAAAGAAACATATGGTGTTGTGTTATCCTGATGGAAGATTATGCATTTTCTGTTGACTAATTCTGGATGCTTTTTGTCGAGTGCTGCTTTCAGTTGGTCTAACTGGCAGAAGTACTTGGAACTAACTGTTTGGTTTCCAGAAGAAGCTCACAAGAAAGGACTCCATTCCAATCCCACCATATACACAGAATCACTTTTTGGATGAAGACCAGCCTTTGGTGTGGTTGGTGGTGGCTCATTTCACTTGCCGCACTATCTCCTCCATTTCACATTATTGTACAGTATTCACTTTTCATCTCCTGTCACAATTTATTTTAATAATGGAATGTTTTCATTATGTTTAAGTAGAGAGTTCCATGCAGAAATATAGTCAAGAAGGTTTTTTTCACTTAATTTATGTGGAATCCAAACATCAAAGTAATTTGTACCAAGCTGGTACAAGATTTTTAACAGCTTGATTTGGATGTTTTGAGTATGTCAACTATCTCCTGCATGGTATAATGTTGATTGTTCTCAATTAATGTTTTGATTTGACTGCTATCAACAACTGGTCTACCAGACTGTGGCACATCATCCAGAGAGAATCTTCAACACAAAATTCCACAAACCACCTTTGACACATTCAGTCAGTCACAGGACCTTTCTCCATACACTGCACAAACTTTTTTTTTTTTTGCGTTTCAGTTATGTTTTTATCTTTCTTGAAATAATAAAGCTTAATATACCAAAAATGTTGCTTTTTTGTCCATCTTCAACATTAAAATGGCTACACAAATATTCACCAATTTTAATAAGAATTTTTCAAATGCACCCTGATATGACACCTGTCACAATACAATCTAACAAAATTGTTTTGAATGAAGTTAAAGACAACTAAGCACCACTACAGCCATCTTACAGAAAGAAACAAATGAAACTTTTGTTCAACCCAATAAGTTTAAAAGCAATAGCTCTGTGACATTATAATTTATGCATACAGGAGAATGTTCACCAGAAATATCTGAGTTCAAAAGATCAATAGGGAACAAAATTATTCTGGGAAAAAAATAATTAAGTTTTAGGTTTGTATCAATCCACAGTAATCAACAGTAGACAAAACAGTAAACTTTAGAAAGCAACAAACTAAGTTTTCTCAGAAAGTAGTAATTAGGCTGACACATTACAAACCTGGATGAGTGACTAAACACATTAATCTAAAGCAAAATCTGGGCAAAGGTATGAGATGTGGTGCCGTGAGGTTTATAGACTATTGAGGAACAAGAACAGCTGCAGAATTGTCTTGTTATCCTCCAGATTTAATGTTCCTAACACTTCTCCAAACATAAATAAAAGCTGTGAAGATGCAGTAAGAAAAAAAAAGTCAAGAATCATTACATATTAAATGGGTTTACTGTCTCACCTTTGGAATCAGCCTGATTTTTATTTATGTCTTCTAGAAAAGGGAATCATAACTATTACGAACACCTAACAGCCTACCCTAAGAATTTCTATGATAGTTTGTGTGAAGGAGGGAAGGAAAAGAAAGGAGGAAAGATAGGTTAGTAACATACCAGATATGGAGCATTTAAGGACTTATAAGAGACTACACTGAATTTAAAGCTTTACATTAGACTATGTGCTTCAAAATCAGAAGGAAGATGAAAAATGTAGGGAAAATCTGAATAAAGCATATAAAAGCAAATAAGAATGATTTGCTTTAGGATATAATCATTCTTATAGAACAAACTAGAAGGGAGTTTTAGATGGAAGAAAAAGTAGGGAAATCCCAGCCAACTAATTTTGATTTGGGGCAGGGGGTAAATTTTACAGTTTCCAATATAAATTTTTTAAAAATTTAAAACTGCCCACAAGATTGCCAAACTGTTTGATTTCAAGTGTCATCATTTGGTGAGTTTAATCAGTTCCATAAAGGAAACAATAAATGATGGCCAAACAAAAATATAAACTTTAAGAGCTTAAGACACATTAGTGAGAAGCCATGCTTTTTCCCAGGAAGGCTGATCAGCTGTGGGCTCTAGACAGACGGAGAGTCTCCTCAAACTTACATAATCTTAAGTTAAAGAATGAAATGTGGCTAAGTAGGAGAAAAACAAATTAAAAAGGACAAGTTCTCATTAATTACTCAAAGTTTTTATAGGAAGTAGCAATAAAGGTTTCATATGTTTCCCACTTCTCCCTAGAATAGGTTTTGCCAAATTTTAGTAAAGACATGGGTGGAAATATTTCTGTCAGAGTATTAACTGAAATTTCACTTTCAATTCTTATTTTCAGACACTGAGTCCTGTGGTTGGCATTACATTAGTGTTTCTGGAGGGTGGTCATGTTGCCAATGATTTTTAATGGATGCCAAAGTAGAAAAAAACATTCTAACTTGGAAGAAATAATTCAGGCCAGAGAAGAAAGCACAAGACATTATAATGCAAACCATTTACGTTAAACAAATGCAGCCATGCTGAAACAATACAGTTTGTGCTTCAGATAAAAAAATATTGTGATATTCTTATGGGTTACAGAAAATCATACAACAAATATAGAAATGATCCTCTTTTGTACTGGGGGAAATTAGAGAACACTGTGCTATGGGCAAAGACCCATTCCTAGTCCCAAAGCCTTTTCTCTTGGCCAACTAAAGCAGGCACATGAGCTGCAGCAGGTGAAGGACCAGGCCTTGGACACTTGGGCATGTGAGCAGAGATTGGATAAAGTAATGAGAACGTCTTTGACTGTGTGGATCACAACAAACTGTGGAAAAGTCTTAAAGAGATAGGCATACCAGACCACCTTACTGCCTCCTGAGAAACCTGTATGCAGGTCAAGCAGTAAGTTAGAACTGGACATGGAACAACGGACTGTTTCCAAATTGGGAAAGGAGTACATCAAAGCTGTAAATTGTCACCCTGTTTATTCAGCTTACATTAGAGTACCTCATGTGAAATGCCGGGTTGGATGAAGTACAAGCTGGAATCAAGATTGCCAGGAGAAATATCAACAGCCTCAAATATGCAGATGATAATACCACTCTAATGGCAGAAAGTGAACTAAAGAGCCTCTTGATAAAGGTAGAAGCTGCTACTGCTAAGTCACTTCAGTCGTGTCCAACTCTGTGTGACCCCATAGACGGCAGCCCACCAGGCTCCACTGTCCCTGGGATTCTCCAGGCAAGAACACTGGAGTGGGTTGCCATTTCCTTCACCAATGCATGAAAGTGAAAAGTGAAAGTGAAGTCACTCAGTCGTTTTCGACTTTTTGTGACCCCATGGACCGCAGCCTACCAGGCTCCTCTGTCCATGGGATTTTCCAGGCAAGAGTACTGGAATGGGGTGCCATGTAGAAGAGGAGAATGAAAAAGCCGGCTTAAAACTCAACATTCAAAAAACTAAGATCATGGCATCTGGTCTCATACTTTATGGCAAATAGATGGGGAAAAAGCAGAAACAGTGACAGATTTTATTTTCTTGGGCTCCAAAATCACTGTGGATGGTGACTACAGCCACAAAATTAAAAGATGCTTGCTCCTAAAAAGCTATGATAAACCCAGACAGTGTATTAAAAAGCAGACACACTTTTGCCAACAAAGGTCCATGTAGTCACAGCTATGGCTTTTCCAGTAGTCATCTACAGATGTGAGGGGTGGACCATAAGGAAGGCTAGTGCCAAAGAACTGATGTTTTCGAACTACGAGACTGGAGAAGACTCTTGAGAGTCCCTTGGACAGCAAGGAGATTAAATCAATCAATACTAATAGAAACCAACCTCGAATATTCATTAGAAGGACTGATGCTGAAGCTGAAGCTCCAATACTTTGGCCACCAGATGTGAAGAGCCAATTCATTAGAAAAGGTCCTGGTGGTAGGAAAGATTGAAAGCAGGAGGATAAAGGGGTGACAGAGAATGAGGTGGTTGGACGCTAACACCGACTCAAGGGACATGAGTTTGAGCAAACTGAGGGAGATAGTGAAAGATAAGGGAGCCTGGCATGCTGCAGTCTATGGGGTTGCAAAGAGTTGGACATGACTTAGCGACTGAGGAACAACAACAGTGAGAATATCACACAAGGAAAGTCCAAAGACCTGGGATCTAGTTCCATATCTGCCATTTGCTAAGCATGAATCATGAGTAGGTACCTATCGGAGCCTCTATTTCTCATTAATAAAAAGGAAATGATAACTCTTGCTCTCTCCAAGTCCTCAGGAGGATTAAGGAACATATCAATTATAAGGTGATAGTAATTTGGAGGTCTAATAATAATCCCCCTCATGACTCAACCCTGTCACTAAGTCATGTCTGACTCTTTGTGAACCCATGGACTATAGCCCACCAGTCTCCTCTGTCCATGGGATTTTCCAGGCAAAAATACTGGAGTGGGTTGCCATTTTCTTCTCCAGGGGAAATTCTCGGCCCAGGGAAGAAACCCCTGTCTCCTATGTTTTATGCATTTCAGACAGATTCACTGAGCCATCAGTGTAGCCCCCATAAGTCCCCAAACCTCTTTAAAAAGAAATACATTTTCCTCACTTAAAAATGCAAGATAGAGCTTCAGCTTTCCAACAAATTGTAGCAGAACAAGTTGGAAAGATGCCAGAGAGTACCAACTAAGCTTAAGAGTGAACTTTTAATTTGATCATTAGGCAGAGTTAATGAATGTTTCTTTGGTACCCAAGGCATGGACAGTAGTTGATTTAGCATTTAGGCAGACCCATGGGCACTTTTAGCCCCATACAGCATCACTCAATGCCATGTCACAGATGATAGAGGGAGTTTTACTAGGCTCAGTCAACCTGAGTATTTCTCAGACTCCATCCTTCTCAGTCTCACTTGGACAAAGCACTCAAAAAAAAAAAAAAAGGTCAGCTTATCTGAGTCCAACAAGGTGTTGAGTTCCTTGTGTCAGAGCTCTAGAAATAAGGTACTATTCTTAGCTGGGTTTACTCGGGAAATGTTTAGCAATGGTTGTTAGCTATTCTAGGAATGACACTGAATTTGGATGGGATCAGGTTGGCGCCTCCACTAGAGGAATGTCTGTTCTGGTGAGGAAGAGGGCATGGGGATTATAACTTCAGTTTGAACATTTTAAATCACCTTGCGGGTAAATAGAAGTTCCTGCAACCCAATTCCTCCACACAATTTACCTGTAGCTCTGAGCTTTTTCATGAAAGGTAAGGGTAACTTCCAGTCAGCGTGAGTCTAACCACCACATAAACTGGTTAAATTCACTACATTGCCCACTGATGGAAGACAAAAACTTTAGACACAAGGAAGGTCATTGGAAACTTCCCAAAACACACTTCACATAGCTCCCCAAACAGCTTACCATAATTCCTGGCACCCAACACTGGCATCAGTGTGAAGAGCCTGCTCCAATGTTTTAGACATCACAGGTAGATAAATACAATCAGGAAACCAGGGGGACTTTATGAAGAAACAAATAACCTTAGGGCTTAGTGGACATCTGAAGGCAGAATAACACACAGCAAATTTTGCCTACTTGACAAATTTACGGAGTGCATTCTGGGCATGAAAAACAGTAGATTATGGTCCATTTCTAGGCTTTCACAAGTCCATTGCACATATCTAACATCTTGTATTTCTCTGTTCAAAAGACTCACCTATAAAAGTCCTACATAAATCCACTTCAATAAAGGATCATTTAATCTAGATGAATATAGGAGTTAATATCTACAAGGAACCTAGAAAATCTCTAGCACATATCCTTTATATATACAAATATTTGGTAAATTAAAAAATTAAGAATTTATTACATCTATTTCTAAACAAGTCAACATAATTATAAACTCTTTGGAGCTTTTTAAAGATTTTCCTACAGTTTCATCAGATTTCTAGAAACATACTAGACATATAATAAACACTGCTTTCTAACTGATCTATTTAAAATATTTATTGAATACCTGTATGGTTAATCAAAAGTAATTGAACATTTCTGAAATTTATTTTCAGTGTCTATGTTTTATGTGAGCATTCAGTTAAACCAATTTATAAAGAAGCCTTCACAGTTATTTCCTTACTCTTGCAGATGTTCATTATGCATTCTGCATGTCACCTGACAGGCCTCGGTCCTGCATCTAATTCATCCCAGACTGTATGGCATCATACCATCAGTGCCATGTGGAAATGGCAGGCTTGATGTGGTCCTTGATAACCTCAGATCTGAGAGGATAAAACAGAATACAAGGATCAAGACACAGTCTCAAAAGAAGGCACACTGTACAGTCTAGGGGGCAGGGTGGGGGTCACTGCTCCTGAGATGGGAAGGGGCAAAGCTCTATACTCTACACAAGCTAAATTCCTGCATCCCTGGCAGCATTACCTATTATATGGTCTAAAACAGCCCTCTTATGCGGCTTCCTAGGTGGCTCTAGTGGTAAAGAACCCACCTGCCAATGCAAAAGATGTAAGAGGCTCAGGTTCAATCCCTGGTTCAGGAAGATCTTCTACAGGAAGATACTGCAACCCACTCCAGTATACTTTCTTAGAGTATCCTGATGGGCTATGGCCCATAGGATCACAAAGAGTTGGACACAGCTGAAGTAACTTAGCACATGCATGTGGGCACACACACACACACACACACACACACACACAGGAGTTAATATCTATAAGATATTAACTTATATCACTGCAGATGGTGACTGCTGCCATGAAATTAAAAGACATTTGCTCCTTGGAAGAAAAGCTATGACCAACCTAGACAGCATATAAAAAGCAGAGATATTACTTTATCAACAAAGGTCTGTCTAGTCAAAGCTATGGGTTTCCAGTAGTCATGTATGGATGTGAGAGTTGGACTATTAAGAAAGCTGGGCACTGAAGAATTGATGCTTTTGAACTGCGGTGTTGAAGACTCTTGAGAGTCCCTTGGACTGCAAGGAGATCCAACCAGTCCATCCTGAAGGAAATGAGTCCTGAATGTTCATTAGAAGGACTGATGCTGAAGCTGAAGCTCCAGTACTTTGGCCACCTGATGTGAAGAAGTGACTCATTGGAAAAGACCCTGATGCAAGGCAAGACTGAAGGTGGGAGGAGAAGGGGATGACAGAGGATAAGATGGTTGGATGATATCACTGACATGATGGACATGAGTTTGAGTAGGCTCCAGGAGTTGGTGATGGACAGGGAAGCCTGGCGTGCTGCAGTCCATGGGGTCACAAAGAGTCGGACATGACTGAGTGACTGAACTGAACTGAACTGAATATCTATAGTAAAAATTGCTAACATGAAGTCGCTCAGTCATGTCCAACTCTTTGTGACCCCATGGATTGTAGCCCACCAGGTTTCTCCATCCCTGGGATTTTCCAGGCAAGAATACTGGAATGGGTTGCCATTTCCTTCTCCAGGAGATCTTCCCAACCCAGAGATTGAACCTGGGTCTCCCACTACAATGTGGCAGATGCTTTAAGATACCTAGAAAAATCTCTAGCACTTATTCTTTTTTTTTTTCCAATGAGTTTAAATGTGTTTTATTTTTAGACAACCTACATGACACGTTTTCTCAAAAACAATGCCTCCGCTCCAAATAAATCAACGTTCAAAACAAATGAAGAGCTCGAGATGACATCAGTCCCATCTGTTTAAGTCCTGGTGTTGTATGGATGCAAAGCAGTGGCCAGCCAGTTATGACGACAGGTGATGGATCCAGAGTCACTGTCAGCTTTGTTAACATTTTTCCATCTCTAAACCATCCTTAAAGAAAATCATATATGGGATTACACCATCCTCACGTAGTCCAGCAGAGCAACCATGCCATCTGGATTAATGTTTTCACCAATAAAGAACTGATAGTTTTTGAAATTAGCAAGGATGTGCTTGATTTGTTCTGCAGCCCCTATCATAAAAGGTTTTACTCTCTCTGGTCTCTGTTCTTCAAGTTTCCCTTTGATTGACTTCATATAATCTTTGATGTACTTTTTGTAGGCTTCTTTTGTGAAGCTGGTTTCCTGCAAGTGATGGTTCATGACAATATCGACACCAGTGATTACTGTGCTTTCGGTTCCTTCGCTCTCGGGGCCTTCAGCGGAGGCATTTCCACCAATGAGCGAGTCATCGATGTTACCCTCTGTCCTACTGACCATCTTCCCCTCCACCTCCAGACACAGCTCGTCCGCGACCTCCCGGATCTTGTAGATGTCGGAGAACATCTCGTCATGGCTAATGAGGTCCCGGTAGATGATCATGATGGCGACTGGAGGGAGGCGACCGCGGCGCTGGCTTAGCAGGAGCCCGGAGCTCAGAGCGAGCGCAGTGCGGCCAGAGCGGCGCTCGGGGGGAGGGGGGAGCGGGCGGAAAAGCGCACTTATTCTTTATATATACAAATATATATATATAATATATATATATATATATATAATAGATTGAGGTAGACAATGAGTTCCTTATGCTCACATTTTTCACCTTCAATTCTCTACTTACTTCCTTCTTTCAAACATTCTCACTTTTCCCATTTGAATTTCTACTTTTCTTGAGAGCCAAGGTTCAAATTAAAAGAGTCATTTCCCCAGTATATACAGTTTGCCATTCATCGGCGTCCACAGGAGCATCAGCTTTGTGTCCAGTTCATAAAATTTTAGCTTCTGTGCTCTCTTTTCCAAATGAGCTACACTTTCCAAATATCATCTTCCAAGCTTCAGACTTTTCTGGATCCCTCTGCTCACTGCCATTGGGAGGCTCTCCTTATGTGCCTCTTGACATTCAGGGTCAGTTATGTGTTATTAACTTCTTTCAGCAAAACATTTCTAAAGATGGTAGGAAGCCCACACTTCACAATCTCTTCAAACACCTAGGACATCTCTCTCTCTCAAAAATGTGATAGATAGCTATAAAATCTTAGCCCTGAGACTATATAGACATAGATATCTATGTGAGTCTCATGGTCTATTTATCCTCACAGGTCAAAAAAACCCATACAGTCCAGTACATCCATAATTCGCTTCATAGGTCACATTTCATCAAATCCTAAAAAGAATGCTGCACTAAAATCTAGTCAGTCTATTGCCACTCTCTTCAGTCCACTAACAAATCTATCGTACCAAGAATGGCACTCTGCATGTCCACAGAATTGTTCATTTAGAAACACAACTATGGACAAGATTATTGCTTCCACTCCATTAGTGGCAAGCCAAAGAAATTCAAAAGACTAGAGAGGGGTTAACACTTAAATTCCTTTCAGAAAAGAGACTTCCTTTATTTCACTGGCCTCAAGGCAACTCTTTTACACCTCATTCCATACAAAAAAAGATCTCAGAGGAAACACAAATTTTAGACAAGATAAGAAATGGAAAGAGCTCAAAACAAAACAAGACTTCAGACCTGTTTTTCTGGAGTGTATATTTCCCAGGTTGGTGCTGACATTCCTTCCAATCACTAAAATATAAGGAGATTTGAAGTTTGCTTTTCCTTCATCTGAACACAATCATCACTTTCATAGTATGCCACAAATTCACAGCTTTACCCTCACCCTCCAGCAAAAATAAACCCATTCCTGCCATACACTTCCCAAGGGTAACGATCTACTCTTCCACTCACATTCCCACTAGGTCACCTTTCCCAGCACTATGCTCTCTAGGCTAAGGGTGTGAACAAGGAATAGGCAGACCCTCGCTTTCATCACCCTGACTTCCACCAGGATTAAAGATTCCATAATATAACTGAATGGTTCTTAGGTTTGTGGAATGTCCAAATTCTAAAGATAACTGGAGATTCAGTTCAGTTCAGTCACTCAGTCGTGTCCGACTCTTTGCGACCCCATGAATCAGCAGCACGCCAGGCTCCCTGTCCATCACCAGCTCCCGGAGTTCACTCAGACTCACGTCCATTGAGTCAGCGATGCCATCCAGCCATCTCATCCTCGGTCGTCCCCTTCTCCTCCTGCCCCCAATCCCTCCCAGCATCAGGGTCTTTTCCAATGAGTCAACTCTTCGCATGAGGTGGCCAAAGTACAGGAGCTTCAGCTTTAGTATCATTCCTTCCAAAGAAATCCCCGGGTTGATCTCCTTCAGCATTCAATAAATGTTGCCCATTATTCCACTAAACTCTAAGCAAGGCCTGAATCTGAATTTTCTCATCAGCGTGTCTCAGCACCCAGCAGAGTATCTAGCACAAAGTAGGTACTCAATATCTATTTGCTGAATTAATGAACATATAAATGAGTAAATGAATAAATGAAAGATCACTTATTCCAAATGTCTATTTTAAGGATGACAAATGCTATGTAGCCTTAATAGCAGACACTTCGTATTTGTTTTCTGTCTTACCTGCAGTCTACTCAAAGTCTTAAATAATATAAAAAATTAATTTAAATGACTTACCCAGTTTCTCACAGTTCTAATATCAACATTTCAGTGCTCCTAAATTTAAAAAAAAAAAAAAACCATGGTTGGAAAATCAGCTCCAGTAAAAAGCTGTGAATCCATATGAGCTTATAAGTATAGAACCTATGATCAAAGGTATGTATATTAACAAAATATATGAAAAGTGAATGTGAAAGTGACAGTCACTCAGTTGTGTCCGACTCTTTGCGACCCCATGGACTATACATTCCATGGAATTCTCTAGGCCAGAATACTGGAGAGGTAGCCTTTCCTTCTCCAGGGGATCTTCTCAACCCAGGGATCAAACCCAGGTCTCCCACATTGCAAACAGATTCTTTACCAGCTGAAAGGTGAACTATAATTTAATTTAACATAAACACTAAATTTAGATGGACTTAGCAGCAACAGCAGCAGCATAATGTTCAAGCACTTGATAATCTCTGAATGCATAATCAATATCATCTTGATATTAATATGAGATGTTAAGCTGATGACAATTTTGCTGGTTAGCCAGTGTTTGCATATTGATCATTTGTTTCAAACTATCTATGAAAGCAAGATCTCCTTAAGGAAAAATATAAATAATGGGGTAATTAAAACCAAATAAGGTGTTTTTATATCAGTAAGTGAAACATATATCTCTATTTTAAAAGTGAAATATTCAATTATTCAAAGCAGTGAATTCAATGCAGAATTCAATATACTCACTAAAGAGAAAAGTGGAGAATTTCAGCAACTATCCACCTATTGCAAAAGGGGAAATATATTCTACTTATCCCATTAGATATCTCATACAAAACTGAGGGATGGTTTTGTTTCACCTAATTGGAGAAATAGTCTCAGTTTTCTCCTGAAAAGCTGATATTTATATGTATGAGTAATCTCTATTCCATAGGAAAACTGAATTTTAGTGCAATTCACTGGTCACCTACACATCACATATATTATAAAATGTATTACTTTTTATAATATTATTAATGCTAATTAAAAATAAAAGAGCTTATAAAATGAATATGTTGATCTAGAGAGAGGGAGGAAATACCCCTGTTTATTCACCCAAATATTACATATTAAATACCATTTTGTGACTCTATGAACAGTTAGGACATGGAACAACAGACTGGTTCCAAATAGGAAAAGGAGTACGTCAAGGCTGTATATTGTCACCGTGCTTGTTTAACTTATATGCAGAGTACATCATGAGAAACGCTGGACTGGAAGAAACACAAGCTGGAATCAAGATTGCTGGGAGAAATATCAATAACCTCAGATATGCAGATGACACCACCCTTATGGCAGAAAGTGAAGAGGAGCTAAAATGCCTCTTGTTGAAAGTGAGAGAGGAGAGTGAAAAAGTTGGCTTAAAGCTCAACATTCAGAAAATGATCAGGTTCATCCGGCCACATGTGATTGTTCACAGCCTTCCAACCATGGAGGCATGAGATGCTTTAAACTTTCTAAATACAGACTCTTTTGAGAAGTTAGAAAATTATTACTATAGTATTAGTGGTGAAGGATTTTCATTTGTTGGGCCAATATTTACTACCAAGTCTCCATATTCTCTGCCCTTATACACATAAATGAATATAACTAGCATATAGGAGAAATAGGTATTAACGTTTGATATTAATCATGTTAAACTTTAGGCTCACTAAATTCCTTTCTTAATTGTAACCCACTACACCCTCACCCTGTAGGAATGCAACTTTATCTGGTACCTGTGGAGGGTGGCGCCTGGTTTAAGAAAAATCACCCCTGGAAAAAAAATAAGTTTTCTGGTTAACTGACCATTATCAGAAAAAAAGGGTCATAAAATGTCAGCAGGCCTCATGGCCAGAAGATGATGTAAAGCCACCTAAGACCTTTTGTATACCTTTATATGAAGCACCTGATTTTGATAAAGGTAAAGACTGCTGACCTCCATGTGACTTTGAAATTTCCATTTGTCTCTATGTGTAACAAAAGGTATATAAGCAAACTTGAAAAACAAAGAAATTGGACCAGTTCCTGGAAAGACTGCTTTCCCCCGTGTGGTCTTTTCTCCTTCACTTATTTTCTGGCTAACTTCCCATCTGGAGCATGGAGGCTTGCCATGTCTACTTACCTGCCCTGACTTCTAAGACCCTTGAGAGAGGGAGCCCAAGAAGGGGCATCCTCTGCTATTCAAGCAGGTGCCAGTGGCCTACGTAGATGGTGCAAACTCCTTGTCTTGGAGTTTTATTGTTTTTGCACGTATACCAAGTTATTCAGCCTCTTTTGCTCCACTGAATTTTCCTACTAAACTATTTTTTCCTAATCTCTCTTTTCTAATTAAATAGTTCTTTCTTAGGACGCTGACTCCATATCCCCTTCAAAGTCAAGGCTGTGGTTTTTCTTGTGGTCATGTATGGATGTGAGAGTTGGACTGTGAAGAAGGCTGAGCACCGAAGAATTGGTGCTTTTGAACTGTGGTGTTTCAACCTAGATAGTATATTCAAAAGCAGAGACATTACTTTGCCGACTAAGGTCCGTCTAGTCAAGGCTATGGTTTTTCCTGTGGTCATGTATGGATGTGAGAGTTGGACTGTGAAGAAGGCTGAGCACCGAAGAATTGATGCTTTTGAACTGTGGTGTTGGAGAAGACTCTTGAGAGTCCCTTGGACTGCAAGGAGATCCAACCAATCCATTCTGAAGGAGATCAACCCTGGGATTTCTTTGGAAGGAATGATGCTAAAACTGAAGCTCCGGTACTTTGGCCACCTTATGTGAAGAGTTGACTCATTGGAAAAGACCCTGATGCTGGGAGGGATTGGGGGCAGGAGGAGAAGGGGACAACCGAGGTTGAGATGGCTGGATGGCATCACGGACTCAATGGACGTGAGTCTGAGTGAACTCCAGGAGTTGGTGATGGACAGGGAGGCCTGGCGTACTGTGATTCATGGGGTAGCAAAGAGTCTGACACGACTGAGCGACTGAACTGAACTGTGACTCTATGTACTAATGAATTTGATTAAACACAAAATGTCTTACTCCACTCTTTGCTGACTGTCAAACAGACTCTAAGAAGTCTACCATTTACATTGTAAGAGTTAAGGTTTATTACATTCTGTTGTGAATCAAATACCAACTAATAGAAAAGCAATGAATCATTCATTAGCTTAGTCTTCTCTGAGGAAGAACCAGATTGCCTGTGTTAATCCATCTACTTAAAAGGGAAAGGTTTTGAAGATTTTCAAAAGGAACATTGAATCTCCCAAACAAATACATGCAGATCTGGGAGAATCATTTATAATAAAAGTTTGGGTGTGTCTACATTTTCCTTACTGATAACTGCAACCGATTAATTGGCAAAACTTGTTAGGAGGACAAAACTGGAAACAAATTTATTTATTCTGACAAGTTTTCTACTAGATATAGCAAGGAACAACTGATGTCTCTTGGAAATAACTAAAAACAACACTCTCTTTGGCATCAGCTGTATATTTTCTTTGGTTTGATTTCCCTGGTTTTCCATGGCAAACAGAATTTGCTTAAAGATACCTCTCCTTGCTCTGCCTGCCTATTCTCCAAGGGAATCAGAGTTCCCTATCTGATGGTATGTCTGCCTTCCTACAGCAGATGGAGTTGATACCCTACAGCCCATGAGGCGTGTTCCCCCAGGAAGGTGAGCCTACTGAATGTGTGAACCATAGAAAGAGAAAATGTTTTCCATTACCAAAAGCAAACACAAAACCTGAAGGAAAGAGAAACCTTTGGTTCTGAGATTGTAAAAGGTGGTCCAGAGAACATGTGCTGCCTTCTAAAGAATATATTATGGAGGATACAATCTTTGTCTAAATGGATATCTCCCAAAGTCTGTGCAGCAAAACCCCCCGAAAGTTGTGAATGTGAGGACACAGGGCAGGGATCTAATTCAGTTTCTATTTTGACATTCAAACAAAGAAATGTGGCTGTTTGAGAGAACTCTCCTGACTATAAAGGAAACATCTGGTACTAATTATGATATCCAGCCTTATTTAAAACCATCATTTCATTTGTATTTCAAGTTTCTAATATAGTTAAGGTTTCCCCTGTTCCTACCATACCATGATTATATATATATATATACACACACATACATACATATATATATATCAAGCTTTTGCAAAATTGTGTAAGGATTACTTCTAAGAATAGCAGAGAGTTACAAAATTCTCTAGGACTTTTTAAAACTGGAAGTCATTTTCTGTCTTCTTCAACAGATAACAGTAATAGTTCCAGAACAATTTAGTCACTTACATCATTGGAGCATTACATCTGGACACCACGAGTGTAGTACACTCTTGTCCCTACAAGCGTGTGAGGTTTTGCATTCAAGAAACATTCCAGACTCAGAATTAGTGAGACCCTGCCTCTCTGGTCTATTGAAAACCCTTGTGAGAGCCATGAGGCCATAAAGAGTTTATAAATCAATTTCCTTCTCTCAAATGGTCAGAGACTAAACCAGATAAAATAAATCCTTTCTCTTGTAGGCTACTGGGTGGTGTAGAAGGCTTGGTGGTGACATGCTTCCTTCCAGTTCAGCTGTATTTTAAATCTTCCCTTTTTGAGAGAATAGCTTCAAAGAGGCTTCAGAATTCCCTAAAATCCTTTTACTTCTTTTTTTTTCTTTTAGTTACAAACTGAAAACTGAATTTAGAAAGGAGGTAACATGAGTTTTAGTGGATGATTCTCCTTTAAGTCACAAGGAAAGACAAGATACTTTACTAAAGGAACAGGAAGAGTGTCACCCTCTTTTACTAGAGAGTAGTTTCCTTTTCCCACAAAAGAGCTATAGTCAACATGTTGAGAAAAATCTAATGACCATGAGATTTGTGAATAAGTCTTTTGATTCTATCCTTCTTTCCTTCTGGCTATTTCTCTACCCCAGAATCTGGCTGAACCAGGAATAAGAGGAAAAAGAACGACTTGACTACTTGTGGATCTCTGGCAAAAGGTTTAGTGTAGGACAAGGTTCAACCTAATCTCTAAAATAAATTTTTCAAATATTATTGGTACAAACTCAGTCTGTTCCCCATTACTACAGATACCAGGAATTAACTGTAATTTTGCTTCCATTTGATTCCCCGTAGGGACAAAACCACAGTTTTAATGCCAACACATGCACATTCTAACATTACAGTAAACGTTTTTCTGACGCATTTACAGATTCACCAAAAAAAAAAAAAAAAAGAGAGAGAGAGAGATAAATTGAAACATTTGGCTAAGGCTTAGTTACTTCTCTGAGAATCAATAATATTTCAGAAAGTGGAACAATGTAGAAATTACTAAATTCATTCTTTTAAAACCCTCAGGTTAGAGTTTGAATTACTAGAAAAAGAAAGAAATGCAAATTGTTTATTGTTTTCACATGTACAGTAAATTCAGAAAGTTGTACTTCTTTCAAGAACCATATGGGAGAGAGAGACTTTCTTTTCATCAGGAGTGGTTTTGCTTATTGTGCCAAGAGCTAAAAAGATGTTTTTAATAACCAAAGCCAGTTTGTTATACAATCTGTCTGGATCTTCTTGTAAGAGAGATGAAGGTCCCTTGGGTAGGAAACAGAGGGCAATGGGGGAGTTGACTGAGATGATAGAAAAGTTGTGCAAGAAACACAATCCAAAGGGAAGTATCTTTAACTCATGGTTGATAGACAAACTGGTTTGCATATTTCATTGAGGAACCATGGGAGGTTACTGAGGCTCCTTTTGTAAATATAACCATGTTCTTTATGAGGGGAATGTGACAATGAGTTGAGCGCTGAAAACATGTCCCCTAAATATCCAAGTTTGGTGCAAGTGAAGGATTTACTCAACGATGGCCTGAGAGGGCCTCAGAGAGAAGATGACTGCTCTTTGAAAATGACTTGAATCAATGGAAGGCCAGAACCCTGCCTCAGAGGCTAGGGGGAAAGCATTCTTAGGAATGAGAGTGATCCTGAGAGGATAACACAGCTGCGTTTCCCTAAACCTGTGTTTAAACAGAGCATATCAAAAACTAGTGCCAGACCTTTATAAAGTGTTCATGGTTCATGATGAAATAAGAAAATTAAGGAAAATATAGTGCATTTTTCAAAAAGTTAAATAAAGCCATTGTAAAGGTCAGTTCTTTATTATAAGAGTATATCCTTCCTATAGTTCTCAAGTTAAAATATGCTTCAATATATTACATTGAACCACAGGAAATTGCCAATATTCAACTGTTTTTGACCTACAAAAATGGCAATTTCCTTGGTTTCAAGCTAACATTACATGATGACGATTGGATATAGGAGCTTGTAATGGCTCTATATGGCAAAATACAGACCTGGTAACCATATGTCAGTACCCAGATTTATTTTTGAAATTTTTCTATTCCATAAAATCCACATAACTATAAATTGCTATTAGACAGCACTCAATTAGCAGGCTTCTAAATTTTGACTTGTAAAATAAAACAAAACAATTTTTTAAAAGGACAAGGGAAAAAAAAAAGATGACTCAGCTGCTGAATATAATATTATGGACACTGAAAGCTAGCTTCATAGGAAGGAAGGGCTGGAATCCCTAGTCTTAGGACATAAGGAGTATCATAAAGACATATGAGACACTGGGCTAAAAGAGATTGTCCAATCCCTGCCCCAGCCTGATCAGGAAAGGAAATTGCTGATTATTGTCATTCATATTTCTCCAGTGGAAGGACACAAAAGTTGATCCTCCATGGGAAATAAAGGTAAAAAATCTATTTGGTAACTTAGTTTAAAAAAAAAAAAAAAAACAGAGTTCCAGAAGGTAAGGTGTGGTTCCTGCCAATAGTAGAGATTAAGAATAGCAATGCAGTCCTCTGGTTCTTACAAAAGATATCTGTCCAAAAAAGGGTTCCTTTATTTGACCTTACCAACCACCACTCTAGCACAATTAACTGGCAAACAGTGGACCAAATAGGATTCTCTCTGAATGAGAATTTGAATTTATGGAAGCTGAGCTAAAAGGTCCTGAGGAGTAAAGTCTGAGCCTGCTATTCTGAAATGGGCGCAAAGATACAATGTATAAGCAGAGAACCAAGAGAGAAGAAGTGAAACAAACATACAGAAATGATGAGAGATCTTGAGAAAGAGGTGGAACAGCAAGGCAGAGAAAGTAGCTTGCTTGTTTGCAGACTATACTCCAGTTCCACAGCCAGTCTCTCAAGACTTAGCTGGATATTGGGGTCCAGACCCCTTGAGTTACATGAGACTAATTTTCCTTTACTTAAGCCAGTGTGGGGGAGTTTCTGAGTCTTACAAACAAAAGATTCCAGTTGAATTGTAAAGTGATCTATTTAGTAGGAGAAGAAACTGGATTACCATCAGAACTCACCAAGAGTAGTAGCAACCTGACTATGTATTCTTGCGTTTATCTCTTCCATATACGATTCATCCTTAGCCCTTTCTTTCCTCTTATGTGGCAGGTGTGATAAGTCAGCAGTGGATGTAACCTGTAATTTGGAAATGCTTCTAACCTTAATGACAAATCAGTAAACTTTGGCTGCATAGCAAACCACTCCAAGCCATAGTGGCTAAAAGCAACCAAGTTTTAGCCACAATTCTGCGGTGGGCAATTAGGCTGACTTTGGCTTGGCAGTTCTTCAGGTCTCAGCAAGGCTTACTAGACATCTGTGGTCAGCTGCTGGGTCAGCTGGGTGCTGGCTAGTCTGGGGTGGCCCTCTGCTCAGATGGCTTATCTCTCTTCCAGATGGTCTCTCATCCTCGAGCAGGTTCTTCCTCTGTGATTACTTACTTGACAGCTGAGCAATGTTCCAGGAGAACTAGTGGATTCTTAGGCTGAGAACCAACCCAGCATCACTTCTGCTGCATTCCATTGGCCAAAAGCAATCATCAAGCTAGCCCAGATTCAAATGCTGGGGAAATACACCATTTCTTAAGGTAAGCAATTGCACAGTTACAGCACAAGGGATGCAGATAAAGAGAGGGCAATAATGTGGCCATTCTGCAAAACATCCACCACAGGTGGCCTCCCACAGGGTCTATTAACAAAAGAGATTTCGCATGGTGCTCAGTCTATCTCTGCTCGAAGACCCTGGAATAAAGGCTATTTTCCATTTCCCTACTGGCTTCCTTCTGTCATATAAAGAGTCATAGGACATGGAGGATCAAATTCGAGGCGTGGGCTCACAAAACTAAACTATGGACTTGGATGGTTGCAAGACATGAAGCCTAGAATCTGGAAAGCCAGAGACAGCTGGTTTTAATAGTCTAAGAGAAGATTCTAGCCAAAGATTTGCAAACTCTGTCAGGCGCAGATGTTGCATTATGACATGGCAATTTAAAAGTATCTCTTTAACTATAAACTTCCAGTTATAAGATTAATAAGTTCTGAGGATCTAATGTACCTGTTCCTTATAATTAGTAATACTATATTATATACTTGAAAGTTGTTGATTGCATCTTAAATGATCTCACCACACACACAAAAAAAGATACGGTAATTATGTTACATGACAGACATTTAGCTAACACTATGGTGGTAATAATTTTGCTTTAAGTATATGAAATCAATAGGTTGTACACTTTAAACTTATAAAATATGTCAATTATATATCAATAAAGCTGGATTAAAAAAGAAAAACAGAGTACAAAAAAAAAGTATCTCTTTGGTGTGCTATTTCAACTCACACTACTTGGCTACAAAGATGGAAGATGGCATCTTCCCTAAGAGCCTCTCCCACTCTTGCATGGACTCACAGTCTTTCCAGAGCCACTAACACAAGCTATACTTATCCAGGCTACCAGTACCAAGGAGACTAGCAACAATGATCTGAGTGACACAGAGCATAGAGCAGCAGAAAATGTCTTACTGTCATATCTAACAGAACCTGAGAGCAAAACAAACTAGACAAGATAAGAGAACTTTGTTACTTCAGCGAGCTGTGTGCTGTGTTTAGTGACTCAATTGTGTCCCACTCTTTGCAACCCCATGGACTATAGCCTGCCAAGCTCCTCTGTCCATGGGGATTCTCCAGGCAAGAATATTGGAGTGGGTTGCATGCTCTTCTCCAGGGGATCTTCCCAACCCAGGGATCGAACCAAGGTCTCCTGCATTGCAGGAGGATTCTTTACTGTCTGAGCCACCAGGGAAACCCAAGAATACTGGAGTGGGTAGCCTATCCTTTCTCCATGGGAACTTCCTGACCGAGGAATCAAACTGAGGTCTCCTGCATTGTTGGTCCTAAATAACATCCCAAGCCCACGTTTGTAAGTGAACAACAAAAACCCTTGAAAAGTCATGATTTTCCAGACACAAAACAGGAAATATTAATGGACATGTGGGGATAATCAATAAGGGGTCAGAAAATGCCCTGCGTGTAGGTTGGCATTTACCTGATATAATTCAAAAGACATCAAATTTCCCAGAATTAGCTGGGGAAAACTAAAAAAAAAAAACCAAAAACCTGAAATTTTCACTATTAGAGTAACTCTTTCTGTGACTTAAGAGTCTGCAAGAAATCACTATAAAAATATAAATGTTTCAAAAATATATATATATAAATGTTTCAAATATATTTTAAAAGAGAAGTCACTGCTTCATTAACAATTTATCATGTTTCTATTAGAGTTCAAATCCTGAGCAAAAGAAAACAAAAAAAGGAAGTCTTGATGAAAAAAGCAGATGGGGCAAAGGGAGAACTCAGTAGGAACCTCGAGTAGACAGGGGTTTACATAGGGACACAGAGCACAGAAAGAGCAGAAGGAAGAGCTTTGTGATGACTTTGTGTCCTTCAGTGGTTTGCCGGGAGCCAGTACTGTGGAGAATGATGGAGACTGGCAAGGAGAGGAGGAGCACACAGAAGGAGAGGACACTGCCCAGACACTTGGAATTTCCCTTTGGGTCCAGTTTCACATCTAGATTTCCTATTGTCACAGTGACAAATCACCACAAACTTAGTGGCTTAAAGCAACACAACTCATTATCTTATAGTTCTGGAGGTCACAAGTCCTAAAATCAAGGTGACAATGAGCCCCCAGAATGTCACCATTCTCCCGGTGTGTTCTCACTGGATCAGCACTTACCACAGGCATGGATTTCTATCCCTTGCCCACAACGCTTCTGCCACTGTCCGTGGACTTACAGAATGTCTTACCATGTTATTTTACAGCACTGCTTCCAACCAAGCATTTCACAACAAATAAAATGCAGCCAATGGGCCCATCCCCGTGGAATTCACTGGTTTCCCCATGATGCCATCTTGAAGCAGCCAACTTGACACAAGGACAGAATGGCTTTCTGAACACTCAGTTACGGTGCGCAAAGAGTGACAGTACTTTTCAAAGCTGGGCATTATGGACCAGGAGGGAGTATATAACTTGACAACAAGCATATAGTTCTGTTTCTCCCATTAATAAAATTCATGAATCTAAGATTCAAGGAATAGAAATAGGATTAGCAGCCCTCACTAATACCCCTAATGATTCACTAATGAAGTGTTTGCTATTCATCCCTGAAACTTTAGGCTCAGCTTATTTGGACTCAATAGTTCCCAAAAGAGGAATACTTTCAGCAAGAGACAAAACAGTGATTCCACTGAACTGGAAATTGAGATGATCACATAGCCACTTTGGGGTCCTTATGACTATGAATCAACAGCCAAAAGAAAAAGTTACTGGGGGCAATTTTATCCAGAGGACATTTGCAATGTCTAGAGACATTTTTATTGCCATAAATGTCATAACAGGAGGAGAGTGAACTAGTACCTCATGGTTAGAGGTCAAGGATGTTGCTAACCAACATATGATGCACAGCCACTACAACAAAGAATGATCTAGTTCAAGATGCCAAAAATATGGGAATCCTGCATTGCTCAGATGATCCTGGTGAATGACCCTCACTACCAAGAGGAAATTGGGTTGCTCCTACACAATGGGGGTAGAGAGGAACTCGGGAGCCCATTGGCATTGCTGTTATGTGATTGAAGTCCATGGAAAAGTAAAACAAGTCAATTCATGCAAGATTACTAATGGTCCAGAAACTTCAAGAATAAATGTTTAGGTTACCTCACCATGAAAGGAATTCCAGTTGCAGAAGAAGGCAGTTATAAACACCAGCTAGACCATGTAACTAACTGCAGAAATGAGAAATATTCCTGCATTTCTTCCTTATTTTGATATGAACATCTCTGTACACACTAAATAACTTTTATGTTCCTTGCTTCTCCCATTTCCTGAGCGACTAACATAAGATATATGGATAGTTGTTAACCTTATATCTCTGTATTTAAGGTACAGGATAAGAAAGCAGGAGTTTGAAAGACTTAAGAAAAGAATGAACATGATCAAAAACACAAAAGGGAATTAATATACACTTAGGAGGAAAGGGTTAGCATATTTTCAGTTGTACACAGGATAGTTGTATCAGGTCAGGAAGAAGTATGACTTTGCTAAAGTACTTATTTTTAAAATAAGCATTGTTTACAGAGATGTATATGGGTGCCACATTGACAATGGGCAGATTATGGTGGCTTTGTAATATATCAGTATACCTCGGCTGAACTGTGTTTCCTAGCATTCACTTCCCTGTGTGTCTCTGGTTAAGGTGAACCATATCTGAGAGACCTATTTGCAGGAGATTTAGAAAGCGGAAGTGCAGCAGCAGCCATATTATATTTAACCTTCAAAAGGTAGATTGGGTGCATTTGTAGCTCAAGCATATTATCATTTATCTGCTGGTTTACCTTGTTGGCATAGGGCAGCACCCAAGCCTGCAGCTGCTCCATCTTTTCCTGGGATCTTCCTTCCACATCTTCCTGGGACATTTGTCTAGCTCTTATGGATGTGAGAGTTGGACTGTGAAGAAGGCTGAGCACCGAAGAATTGATGCTTTTGAACTGTGGTGTTGGAGAAGACTCTTGAGAGTCCCTTGGACTGCAAGGAGATCCAACCAGTCCATTCTGAAGGAGATCAGCCCTGGGATTTCTTTGGAAGGAATGATGCTGAAGCTGAAACTCCAGTACTTTGGCCACCTCATGCAAAGAGTTGACTCATTGGAAAAGACCCTGATGCTGGGAGGGATTGGGGGCAGGAGGAGAAGGGGACGACCAGGGATGAGATGGCTGGATGGCATTACGGACTCAATGGATGTGAGTCTGAGTGAACTCCGGGAGTTGGTGATGGACAGGGAGGCCTGGCGGGCTGTGATTCATGGGGTCGCAGAGAGTCAGACACGACTGAGCGACTGAACGGAACGGAACGGTAACAAAAGGCACTACTTAATAAAGGATGGAGACAGTGAAAACTGACACAGGTCCCAGTTCATTCTCATGATCCTGGCGCCTCTTCATAGATTCTAGCTTGTTCTTGCTCTCCCCTATTTTACATCCATCTTCCCTTCCCAACTGTTTGCAATGTAGACTTCAAGTTTTAGCATTCAACATGAAGACAATAGGCCCAAAGAGTCTATTTAACCACACCCACAGTTGTGTATAATGTCAGATCTCTGTAAACACCCCCCACACACACACATATTATAAAGGCCCTATCTAGGGCCTATCACATTTTCCATGGCCCTAGAAGGGTCTCAAGCATTATGTTCTCATGAAAGTATTTTTTTGAAAAACTTGTAAAAATAAACTGTTTCAAACTCAGTCAACTTAAAATTTTTTCATGTTATTTATCTGTTTTCTCTTTATAGATAGATAATCACCTCCAGCCTAATTTAAATTTAAAACTTTATATTCATTTCCCCAAAGAGGGTCTTCTAAATAGTGCTTCAAAATCGGCAAAAGCCCCTGCAAAGGTCTCCCTGCACTCGAGATCAGTTCAGAGTCGATCTCTCTGAAAACAAATCAGAAAACCTTTTGCAGCTGCAGGATGAAATAGATGGAAACTGCAAACAAATGGAGAAGCCTGGCAAGTCCTGAGTTCTGACCACAAGGCATTTATACATGAAGTGAATTCATTTCAGCTCACATTAAGGAAAATATCACTGTAAGAAGGAGGGTTGTACTGGAAAATCAGGCTCAGTCTTGGAACATGCATATCCTCAACAAGAAGAGGGATGGAACTGAGAGCCCGGGAACTCCAGAAACGGGAGAAAGACTAATTAAGAGCACAGGAGCGGCAGAAACCAGAGAAAGACTAATTTAGAACATTTATCCAAATCTCCACAAGCCAAATCTCCTGGACCCTGGATCCTCCCAAAGAGCAGAAACATTCGTAACACAAAAAGAGACTTTCAGATCTCATTGGAATGATTCATTGAAGTAGGAACAAGAATATGCCTTGTTTAAGGAGAATTTGAGACTATGGAGTAGGTTTCTAAATCCAGTGCCTCACATAAATGTGACAAAAAACTCTTAAGGCCAGAGATGCGTTTTGCTCAGAATGCCATTGCTTGATACAGATGAACACTTTATCACTGTAATAGGGTTGGAAGTAAAACTTAGCTTCTTAAAAAACTGTGATAATGTTCATTTTTACAGTTAAGTATTTTATTAAGAACACAAAAAATTTGTTTCAGATTTCTAAGGTTTTCTGTAACAAATTTTGAAAAGCTAGTATGTTTCTTTTATAGCCTAAACATATAGACTTTTAAAACATCTTTTAAAAAGAACCACATTCATTTTATATATGTATCAGGCTAGATGGATAAAGGAAAGAGAGAGATGCATCAATAGATAAAGAGCTGTTACTTTAAAATTGACTGTAGTTTGGCCTGGGTAGGTTGAAAAAAAGAATTCTGAAGAGGGAGAAAGAATCTTTAAGAGCTACACCGTATTCCCTAACTTTCAGTAAAAGTCTGTGACATTCATGTCAGTGTCCGACAGTAGCTCCAGGAACTGAGAGCCATGGGAGAAGGTGAGGTCACCAAGGAGGAGTCTGAGAATCAACAGAGGCAAGAAATCAGAACTTGAAGGAACAAGAAGAATATAAGTCACTACTGCTCATGCCACCAATCCACGCTCTTGCAGAACTGTCAGCTATCTTGGGGAACAGATGATTCTCCCATTAAAGCGACTCATACCACATTATAAGGAGAATAAACTAAAGGGTGACTCCAGAGGATTTGGGGACAGGCAGGTAGCCACCCTCAAGGTTACAGGTGTAACAAAACAATAACCATTACAACAACTAAATTTTACTTACCAACATGTGTCCTATTTTCCCCTCATAGAATATCAGAATGTCCAAACCGCATTTTAAGTTCCATTTATTTGGAACTTGAAGTTTTACTCGAGTATCATTTGGTCCTTATAAAATGTTGTTGATCTCATCACAGTAACTGAAAGCATCATATAGCAAACATTACAAGTTCTATCATAAAAAGAGAAATTTGAAATAAAGACAGTTGTCCCAAAGAGTTACAGAAAAACTGGATCTGTTCATTTCATTACCTTCTGACTCTTAAGGTATGAGGGGATGAAAAGCAAGAGCAGGGACAGAGTCAGAGGGGCAACTCTTCAGTATTCTCCCTGGAAGGCTGTGTTCCTTCTCTGTGTCTCCACTGAGGAAGGGAAAGTAGCTTCTCCAACTGGTTTCCCAGAAGAAAATCTATAACATTGAGGAACTTGATACATTTTTCTCTCATCTCTCTGGGGTTTATGCCTTTAACCTTTCTCTATAGTCTGGCTCCTTACTTCCAGTCCAGGCACTCCTAGCTAGAGGCATTTGACTTGACAGGATGCTCATACAACTTCTTGGTGATAGCTGTTTGTAAATAGATGTTCATTTGCATAAATTAGAGAACAGTCAAGGCTGTACTACAATAACACCACTCTCACACTCCAATATGCCTTTTTAATGAGAAAGTCTCAGTTTGTTACCTGGGAACTGTCTGTGGCCTGTAACTATCTATTTCACCTACCAATGGACCTTTTTGCAGCAGGGATCTCAAACAATCACCAGGCTGTAGGGTCCTGAAAAATGGGGCACAGAGTAACAACATGTGGGCACGTCTATGGGAGAGTGTTACACGTGTGAACATCATCGTTCATAAAGTCACAGTGGGCAAAAAATATCCACCACAACCTCAGAAATGCTGACTTGCCCTACAACATACTCAAGTTTCTTCTATCTGATTAAAATATCTGTTTTAAATACTTTCTGAGAAACTATTAACTATAAAAAAATTGCAACAAATAAATTTTAATTTTCATAAATCTCTGTACAGGCTTCCCTGGTGGCTCAGAGGGTAAAGCGTCTGCCTACAATGCGGGATACCTGGGTTCAATCCCTGGGTTGGGAAGATCCCCTGGAGAAGGAAATGGCAACCCACTCCATTTCTTGCCTGGAAAATCCCTTGGACGGAGAAGCCTGATATGCTACAGGCCATGGGGTCACAAAGAGTCAGACATGACTGAGTGACTTCACTTTCACTTTCAAATCTCCGTATAAGTCTAATTCCCAGCAGGAAGCAGGCACCCTCAAAATAGCATAATTTAAGGAGAGTTTATTCACAAAGGGACCATGGGACCATTTACACAGATCCCAGTAGGGTATAGCGAAGATCCCCTGGAGAAGGGAAAGGCTACCTACTCCAATATTCTGGCTGGAGAATTCCGTGGACTGTATAGTCCATGGGGTTGTAAAGAGTCAGACACGACTGTGCAACTTTCACTTTCAGTAGGGTATAGGAGTTCCATAAGGGAGAGTGCAGTAACCTGGAGCTACCATCAGTAGAATTGATACCATCGTGGAGTCCAAAGGGACAAGGAATAAGAAATGACTAAAAGCCAGGAGAGAGTCATGAGCAGGAGGCTAGGTTAAGAGAAGCAGGACCTTTAGAGAAGGGATACAACCAGTCCAAGTTATTCCCTCCAGGAGAAAACTGGGGCAATAAATGCCATGACCTATTTCTAGTTCCTCTTTTCCATAAGTATGATATTCATCAATGACCTCCTATTGACCAAATCCAAGGAAAAAACACTTAAGTTCTTTTCTTACTTCATCTTTCTCCAGAATTTGGCATAACAGACTACTCCCTTCATCCTGAAAGCCTTTTTGCTTTGATTTCTAAGACCACATTCTTTTCTTGGTTTATCTTCTTCCTTCTCTGATTCCTCCTAGGAGATCCTTTATCAGAATTCTCCTTCTCATCCTACTCCATAAATAATGGTATTCCCTAGAGATCTATTATCAAACTATCCTTTCTCCTTGGCTGATCTCATTCATTCCTCCATCACCACTACCACCTTGTTTACAGAAGTGACCATTATTGCTTGTCTTTGTTTGGGTTTCCTGAGAAGCAAATCCTGAGACAAGGATTTCAATGCGAGTAGTTTATTTTGGAGGTGATGCCAGGAAACATCATTAGGGGAGCAGAGAAGTAAGGCAGTCAAGAAACAAAAGTAGGAAAAAGTAGGAAGTCAAGAAATACCTGGAGTAACAGGCAAATTTGGCCATGGAGTACAAAATGAAGCAAGGCAAAGGCTAATAGAGTTTTGCCAAGAGAATGCACTGGTCATAGCAAATACCCTCTTCCAACAACACAAGAGAAGACTCCACATGGACTTCACCAGATGGTCAACACCGAAATCAGATTGATTATATTCTTTGCAGCCAAAGATGGAGAAAGTCTATACAGTCAGCAAAAACAAGACCAGGAGCTGACTGTGGCTCAGATCATGAACTCCTTATTAATAAATTCAGACTGAAATTGAAGAAAGTAGGGGAAACTACTAGCCCATTCAGGTATAACCTAAATCAAATGCCTAACGATTATACAGTGGAAGTGAGAAATAAATTTAAGGGACTAGATCTAACAGAGTGCCTGATGAACCATGGTCAGAGGTTCGTGAATTGTAGAGGAGACAGGGAGCAAGACCATCCGCAAGAAAAAGAATTGCAAAAGAGTAAAATGGCTGTCTGAGGAGGCGTTACAAATAGCTGTGAAAAGAAGAGAAGAGAAAAGCAAAGGAGAAAAAGAAAGACATACCCATTTTAATGCAGAGTTCCAAAGAATAGCAAGGAGAGAAAGAAAGCCTTCCTCAGTGATCAATGCAAAGAAATAGAGGAAAACAATAGAATGGGAAAGACTAGAGGCCTCTTCAAGAAAATTAGAGATACCAAGGGAACATTTCATGCAAAGATGGGCTCGATAAAGGACAGAAATGGTCTGGACCTAACAGAAGCAGAAGATATTAAGAAGAGGTGGCAAGAACACACAGAAGAACTGTACCAAAAAGATCTTCACAACCCAGATAATCATGATGGTGTGATCACTCACCTAGAGTCAGACATTGGAATGTGACATTAAGTGGGCCTTAGGAAGCATCACTACAAACAAGGCTAGTGGAGGTGATGGAATTCCAGTTGAGCTATCTCAAATCCTGAAAGATGATGCTGTGAAAGTGCTGCACTCAACATGCCAGCAAATTTGGAAAACTGCAGTGGCCACAGGACTGGAAAAGGTGAGTTTTCATTCCAATCCCTAAGAAAGGCAATGCCAAAGAATGCTCAAACTACCACACAATTGCACTTATCTCACATGCTAGTAAAGTAATGCTCAAAATTCTCCAAGCCAAGCTTCAACAATACGTGAACTGTGAACTTCCAGGTGTTCAAGCTGGTTTTAGAAAAGGCAGAGGAACCAGAGATCAAATTGCCAACATCTGTTGGATCATGGAAAAAGCAAGAGAGTTCCAGAAAAACATCTACTTCTGCCTTATTGACTATGCCAAAGCCTTTGACTGTGTGGATCACAACAAACTGTGGAAAATTCTGAGAGAGATGGGAATACCAGACCACCTGACCTGCCTCTTGAGAAATCTGTATGCAGGTCAGGAAGCAACAGTTAGAACTGGACATGGAACAACAGACTGGTTCCAAATAGGAAAAGGAATACGTCAAGGCTGTATATTGTCACCATGCTTAATTAACTTATATGTAGAGTACATCAGGAGAAATGCTGGGCTGGATGAAGCACAAGCTGAAATCAAGATTGCTGGCAGAATATTCAATAACCTCAGATATGCAGATGACACCACCCTTATGGCAGAAAGTGAAGAAGAACTAAAGAGCCTCTGGATGAAAGTGAAAGAGAAGAGTGAAAAAGTTGGCTTAAAGCTCAACATTCAGAAAACAAAGATCATGGCATCTGGTCTCATCACTTCATGGCAAATAGCTGGAGAAACAGTGAAAACAGTGGCAAACTTTATTTTGGGGGGCTCCAAAATTACTGCAGATGGTGATTATATGCAGATGACACCCCTTTTATGGCAGAAAGTGACGAAGAACTAAAGAGCCTCTGGATGAAAGTGAAAGAGAAGAGTGAAAAAGTTGGCTTAAAGCTCAACATTCAGAAAACAAAGATCATGGCATCTGGTCTCATCACTTCATGGCAAATAGCTGGAGAAACAGTGAAAACAGTGGCAAACTTTATTTTGGGGGGCTCCAAAATTACTGCAGATGGTGATTGCAGCTATGAAATTAAAAGATGCTTACTCCTTGGAAGGAAAGTTATAACCAACCTAGACAGCATATTAAAAAGCAGAGACATTACTTTGCCAACAAAGGTCCGTCTAGTCAAGGCTATGGTTTTTCCAGTAGTCATGTATGGATGTGAGAGTTGGACTGTGAAGAAGGCTGAGTGCCAAAGAATTGATGCTTTTGAACTGTTGGTGTTGGAGAAGACTCTTGAGATTCCTTGGACTGCAAGGAGATCCAACCAGCCAATTCTAAAGGAGATCAGTCCTGGGTGTTCATTAGAAGGACTGATGTTGAAGCTGAAACTCCAATAATTTGGCCTCCTGATGCAAAGAGGTGATTCATTTGAGATGACCCTGATGCTGGGAAAGATTGAAGGCAGGAGGAGAAGGGGATGATAGAGGATGAGATGGTTGGATGGCATCACCAACTCAATGGACATGAGTTTGGGTAAACTCCAGGAGTTGGTGATGGACAGGGAGGCCTGGTGTGCTGCAGTCCATGGGGTCTCAAAGAGTCAGACATGACTGAGCAACTAAACTGAATGGAACTGAAGGAAGTAGGGCAAAGAAGGGAGTTAATAAAGTGAACATTATCAAGCAAAGATACTCCAACAGACAAAAGAGCACAGTCTTACTGAGGAGATCCAAGTAATGGTACAAAACACATTCTAGAATTATTCCAATCAAGGGGCAAATAAGCTGGGGTAACTATACACAACTCCTGAGAGTCACTGCATGAAGGCTATTCCTGGGGGCATTAATTCCTCAGCACCTTCAGCCTCCCATGACACAGGCAGAGCAGACTCTGAGGGTAGTGACTGGCAATGGAAAGATGAGACAAGGTGCACAGAAATGGTAAGGCGTAAAGGTGGACACTGACAGCATCTGCTAAATTTACAAGTTTCCGTTTCTAGTTTGCCCCACATTCATGCATCCACCCACCTACTCGGACCTCTACTACAGGACCGGCCTTCAGGAATCTCCCATTTTTCACTCCCACTCCTACCCTCACCTGTTTTTCCTCAATTACAGAGATCATCTTCCACCAGCACCCAGAATAAGTTACCTACCGGTCAATTGTGAGTTGCCAACCAGGCTAGGCTGTGTTTCTGCAGCACTAACAATCGCAGGATAATAATCACATACCTGTGTGTGCCAGTCACTCAATTGTGTCCAAATCTTTGCAATCTCATGGACTCTAGCACTCCAGGCTCCTCTGTCCATGGGATTCTCCAGGCAAGAATACTGGAGTGGGTTGCCAGTTCCTTCTCCAATCATATACCTACTGGGTTAATAATAAAAGTATCCATGGGAATAGTGTCAGTTTTTATCTAAAAGTCAGAACATATCAGAAGTGATACAAAAAAAAGTCAGATACTGGATAAAGCATAAAATTGCTCAAACATTAGATATGAAAACTAAAGATTATCTTTTAGGAGGTCTCTTCTTCAGTCAAGAGTTCTCTCCTTAAGTCATTAACAGACAGCTCCATGAACCCACCATGATGGCTCAAGTAAGGTCTTTATCTATACCAGAACTAGCTTGTTTATTATTATTCAGATAAATAAGTATTTCAGTGGACTGTCTAGCTGCATCTGCCATAGAACACTTCACCATTAATAAACATAATATAATCTGACTAACACTCCTGGCCTTAGCCCCTAAAGCTGCTGTGCTGCTATTTGACCCCTCCTACTCCAGGATTCCAGCACTCCTTTGCAACTAAGGATTCCAGTTCAAGGATAGCATCTCTTACCTTCACCCACAGCCTAGAGGACAGTTGCTGGAACACTTCAAAATTCTGACACTTGTTCCCATTGTATTTCTCAGTGCTATGGCAAAAGGAGTATCCTCCTCCTGTCTTTTACAGAGGAAAACAGTTATGAGAATGGAGAACAGGTTATACTGACAAATCCATTCCTATATCCCAATTTTCTAAGTTTAAATTTTTTTTTCCTCTATAGTATACCAAGAAATTTCTGGCCTAATTCATTGTGTCTGATACTGTTGAATTCAGATTATAATCAACCAACTGAGAAAGCTGTTAGAAATACTCTCAGCTGCTCAGTCAGCACAATCCAAAATCTGGTAAGAGAACCTATCTCAAAAGACTCAGCCTGGTCTAAAATTATATACCTCATTCTGAGCTAGTGCCCCCAGAACCCATTCCCACATATATTCCCTAAGTCTTATGCTATATAAATTAATAAATCTTGCAATTTTACTCTCCCATATTTGACTTTGCCATTGGTCCTCTGGGATATGCTAGAATACAACACTAGTGGTCTAGAAGCATTGAGGAAAATGGGCAGGGTAACTATCTCTGGTAAGGTTATCAGAGGACCTTCAAGCAAGGCAAGGATAGTTTCATCTCAGAGAGGACGTTTCTGCTGGCAAGAAAAACTTAATGGAGTTTGGGAATTTGATATTCTTTAAGTTCTCTAAATTCTCCCAACAGTTACCATTTCGATTTCAATTTTCTATTTTGAAATAAATGTTCTCATGAGACCTAGCAAGGCTATGAATTCCACTTGCAAGGAAGTTTACCAATTTGCAAGATCAGACCTGTGTCTGATTTTCAACTACATCATGCTTTTGACAAGAGGCAAGAGATCCTTGCAGATCAGTTATATAGACACTCCCTGGATTTTATACAATGCCTTGAGCTGTGAATTACAATCTTGAGCTATCATTTTCTTTCTGTAAGCCCTGCAACACAGCCAGAAAGAGCTAGCCTACCTTTCAGGGTGATCTCTGTGCCTAAGGTGACTATATACCCTAGTTTGCCTGGAGCGACCCCATTTATATCTGTTATCTTAGAATGGTTAATGCACTCATTTTCACTTTCAAAAGTGTCCCAGCTTGAGCAATAAATTATGTTGACCCTTCATGTATTTACAGTCCCTCACAGCAGCTGTTTCTACCACCAATGGACACTCAAAGCAACCATAATGAATTTTGTATGGAATGGCATGGCGATCGGTTTCCCATCCTCTAACACTAACAAATCCCACCCTGATTTAAAGCTAAAGAGAGTCAGATAATCAATCCCAGATTCCCATTTTCTTGAAGGTGTGTTCCCTGCAATCATCTTTGTTACAAGTAAGTACATAAATCAAGACTCTTTGTTGCAGACTACAGAATCTATCCAGCTATTAAAACAGAAAGAATGCAGATCAACCATGCTTCAATTAAAAAAAAACACAGGAATTCCATACAGACTAGTAGGAACTTACAGAGTTCTGAGAGGGCTGCAACCAAATCTACATTCACAGCCAAGAATAACACAGCCAAAAGAAATGTCCAACAAGAGGCTGTTTTATCAATCTCACAGTCATTATCACATACACTTGGCATCAAAGACGCCTCTAGACTATAGACCCATCACCCGAGACCATAGCTGCCCAAAGGATCCAATGGCTCTGTGCATCACTCCCCACCCTACATTGTTCTCAGACGCTGTTTAATTTTTGGATAGGGTGTCTTAGTAGAGCCTAGTTCATGTGTGAAAACCTAGGTAAGGAAATGCAATGTAGTTTTCACACAGAAAGCATATTAGAGACGCTTTGGTAAGGATGCAGAGTGAGCTATTCTTCAGTATAACAAGAACTGAAAAGCATTATGGGGAAATCCATGAGGAATAAAATGATTATAAGATTAGTGGTGGTTCCAGAATTTCTATTAGAAAAGAGTTTAGGGGAAACTTTCTCATGGGAAGGGGGCTTGGAGCTGTTTGCATAGCAAGCTCATTGGTTTCACTTAGCTTAGTTGTTTATTTCAAGCAGTACCTAGGAGAGCTAATAGAAGTCTAAATCAGACAAATGAGGCAAGCCTTGGCACCAGAATTAAACAAAAAGGTTAAGATACTGCCAAGATTATTATTGCTCCTTCAGAGACTGAACTGGGCTGCCTCTGAAGAGCAGAGCAAATGTCAAGGATGCCCTTGAATAAAGTATTCCACCATATTGACAGGAGTCTTCTCTAAACAGTTCTGTGAAAGAGAAAAAAAAAAGACTACTTTTTAAAACAAAATTGGGACATAACTTCTGAAAAATGCAAACTATGTTAAAAAATATGTTAAATTCTGAACTTCCAGATAACCTTATATTTATCATTTATATATTTATCACATCCAAACTTCCTTCCTGGCACAGGCAAGGAAGACCAAGTGTGTTTTCCCTTCTCTCTATATTGCATCATTCTCTTTTATGGGGGCGGGAGGCGGTGGTGGTGGTTTAGTCACTAAGTTGTGTCTGACTCTTGCTACCCCATGGATTATAGCCCACCAGTTTCCTCTGTCCTCAGGATTTCCCAGGCAAGAATACTGGAATGGGTTGCCATTTCCTTCTCCATTTTTGGGGGGGAGGTGTCCCTAATTTGAAATATTCTTTTACTGTCAAAGCACCTTGGAGCAGCAATCATATTTATCTCTGTGAGATTAAGATGCCTTTTTCATTGCTCCAAGTCTATCTAAGAAAGACAGTGGACGCTCCAAAATGTATTTTTTGCACGTATTTCCTTTTTATAAAAAACAAGACTTTTGGTGAAGACCTTGTATCACAAAGCAAACAGCACAGAACACAAACAACTCCTTTCGGAGCCTACTGCAGACGTTCTGAGGGAAAGGGACCTGTGCTGTTAAACATAAATTTTGCAGATCTGTTGGCTTCTCAGTTCATAGCATTCAGCTCCCTGGCTCCTCAGCAGCTCTTTCTCTTCTGCTGTGTCTTGAGCTGTCGGCTGGGGGAAGTGGGCCGGGGAGGCGATGAGATCATAGTGCCGGTCCAGATAGCGCAGGTAGATGAGCATGTGCAGGGCGTAGGCCAGCACCAACAGCAGCAGCAGGGACATCGCCAGGCCCATCAGAATGGCTGGGAGAAGGAAGAGGTGCAGTCTCGGGCCTTGGCAAACTGTCCCCCCTTGATGGGAAAGCCTTGGATCTGTCAGGAGACAGAAAAGAGCTAAAGCGGCGTACTCTTTTTCCTAGAAGATCTACTTAAGAGCTTGGCAAGGGGTTCTAGACCCTAATTACTTAAATTTAAATATCAGGCCATACTTGCTGAATAATCTAATCACATTATCTAAAAAATGCTAGTGAAACTTAATTTTAAATCAAGACTGACCAGAAACTCTGGGATATATGGTTGTCATAATTAAGAGGCCAGTGAAATTCGAGGGCCTGAAATAAATTCTCTTTTAATCTGATCCTTAGTTCATCTAAAACCAAAATGTCTGGTGTCTCTAAAATTCAAAAAGTTTACTCAAAATTTTACAAGTGTTAATATAAATTTCACAAAGAATACTAATTCTCAGTTCCTCTGCCTTTGATTCTGCTGACAGTAAGTAGATAGGAAGAGTATTTTAGGGGCCAACATCATGATTCCTAGTGAGGTCAACTATAGATAACAAAAGCTAACACTCATTGAAGGTACTTATTTTACTTCCCAAACACTGCCTCATTTCATACTTATAAGAGCCTATGAATAAGTTACCATTTTACCGTAATTTACGAATGAGGAAACAGGCACAGAAAAGTTAAGCAACTTGTCTGGAGTCACACAATATTAGGTTCAGTGACACTGTAATTCAAACCAGGCAGTCTGGCTTCAGAGTCACTTCTTGGTTTACAACTCCGAAACTCCTGGTATACTATGTCTCTTCTTCCTCCCATCACTAACTTTCCTTCTTTGTCAGTCGTACCATGCAATCTTGGTACTATTTTTGGAAGAGCTATATACTCTTTTGCAATCTGCCCAGAAAATACAAAGAAAAGCTTTCTCATACATACAAATGAGGTGATTTAATTAATTATAACTAGGAGAGGTTCAGGACTTCTCAGGTGACACTAGTGGTAAAGAATCCCCCTGCCAATGCAGGAGATATAAGAGACAAAGGTTAGTCTCTGGGCCAGAAAGATCCTCTGGAGGAGAGCATGGCAACCCTTTCCAGTATTCTTGCCTGGAGAATACCATGGACAAAGGAGTCTGGCAGGCTACTGTCCATAGGGTCTTACAGAGTCTGACACAACTGAGGTGACTTAGCATGCATGCACACACAAGAGAGGTTCAAATCAGCAACTGGCCCCAATATCTAAGTACCATCACAATGAAAGAAACAGGAGCTAGAGTCTACAGAGTAAGACTTTAAATAAGAATAATCGTTTGTGTAAGGCAGCTTCCACATTCAGCTGGCTTTTAGAATATAATCACCAACAGCATGACCTCATTCAATCACCTATTTGGTTTTAAAAGAGTATATCAGAAAATTGAATTATCCACGGATGCTTTCTTGAGGATTCATTTTTATGTCTTAAGTGGGCTCCTTGGCATTTTCCGTGTTAAAATGATTGCAGCCCCCCTATCATACCATAGAACTATTGCTCACTCAACTATTAATATCTGTGCTTAGACTGAGCCAAAAAAACTCCTGAAGGAGACTCTTAGCCTAGCTTTTGGGATACTTGGCCTGCCCACTCTGTAAAGAGGCAAAGTGACCTCCTCAGGCACAAGCCTGAAGAGTCAAGCTACTCAATGACAAAGGATGGCCTCATTTGATGCTACTATGCTGTGCTTAGTCACTCAGTTGTGTTTGTTTGACTCTCTGTGACCCCATGGACTACAGCCTGCCAGGCTCCTCTGACCCTGGGGATTCTCTAGGCAAGAATACTGCAGTGGGTTGCCGTGCCCTCCTCCAGGGGATCTTCCCAACCCAGGGATTGAACCTAGGTCTGCCACACTGCAGGAAGATTCTTTACCATCTGAGCCACCAAGGAAGCCCAAGAATACTGGAGATGCCTATCCCGTCTCCAGGTGATGCTACAGCTCCAGCCAGGGAGAATGTCCTCACATGGACTGCCACTTAAGACTTGATTGAGAACAGTATCTGTGGAGGATACCTGAAGGATATGCTGTCTATCCATTTCTGGACTACAAGTTGCAGATCCTCTGTATCTAGTCCACAGATTTGCTCCTAACATCCTAAAAGCCTCCCCCAGGAATCTAGATTTCTATCTTTAATCAAAAAGTCAGAAGATCTGGAAATATTGGGCTTGCATTCCTAAAAAGCAAAAATCATCTGGGATTGAATAAAATATACGGCTTGTAATGCCGACTACACTTTGCCACAGTTCCTAGCTGGCCTGCCTGAGGCATCTGAGTTCACCATTAATGTGACTGCACTGTATTCCTAGAATAAGCCAGAGCAGCAAAGCTGCATATGTGGAATGCAGCCTTTCGCATACGCACCTGAACCACCCCCACCACCACCACCGCCGCCGCCTCTTCCCTGGCCTGGGCTTGAATTCTGCATCTGCCCACACGAAGGGTGTTTTACAAGGTCCACCTTGGCGCCCAGTGCTCTGCCCACTATGAGGCTGCTGCAGAGAGTATCAGCACACATCACACACACCAAGGATGGATGTGCTCGTCACTGCACACTTTCAGTAGCCTTGTGGATCCCATGAACATGTGAGGGGTGATGCTTTCTTATGCTGGCTGCTCAAAAGCTTCCAAGCCAAATCACTGTGCCGCTTCCAGCCAGGGCAGACAGATGGTTGTATGCTTTTGTGTACTAGCTTTACTGGTGATTTAACTAATCTATTCTTCTCTTACTTTTCTTAGTCCCTGTTGTTCCTTTTTGTTTTATATTTTTATTGGAAAATATACATGAAATCTATCATTTTAAACCATTTTTAGGTACAGAGTTCACTGGCATCAAGTACATTCACATCATGCGCAATCGTCACCACCATCCATCTTTGCAAAAACCCATCTGTACCCACTAAACACTAACTCTCCAGTCCCCTCTACCCCAGCCCCTAGTCACTGCCATTCTACTTTCTGTCTTCAAATGTGACTACTCTGCTGCTGCTGCTGCTGCTGCTGCTGCTAAGTCGCTTCAGTCGTGTCCGACTCTGTGTGACCCCATAGACGGCAGCCCACCGGCTCCCTCGTCCCTGGAATTCTCCAGGCAAGAACACTGGAGTGGGTTGCCATTTCCCTCTCCAATAAATGAAAGTGAAAAGTGAAAGGGAAGTCACTCAGTCATGTCCGACTCTTCGCGACCCCACGAACTGCAGCCCACCAGGCTCCTCCGTCCATGGGATTCTTCAGGCAAGAGTACTGGAGTGGGGTAGCATTGACTATTCTCATACCTCATAACTGTTTATCATACAAATATTTGTCCTTTTATGTCTGGTTTATCTCGCTCAGTATAGTAACCTCAAGATTCATTCTTGTTGTTGCATGAATTTCCTTCCTTTTAAGGGGAATGCTAAATAATAGTCTGCTGTATGTATATGCTAGATTTTGTTTTTCATTCATGCATCGACAGGCATTGGATTATGCTCATTTTTTAGCTATGGTCAGTACTGTTGCTATGAATACAGAGCGCACAAATATCTGTTCAAGTGCCTGCTTTCAGTTCTTTTAGGTGTACACCCAGAAGTGGAACTGCTGGATCTCATCGTAATTTCATGTTTAATTTTTTGAGGATCTAGCACACTGTTTTCCGTGGTGGCTGCACCATTTTACATTTCCAGCAGCAATGTACAAGGGTTCTAATGTTTCTACCTCCTTGCCAATAGCTGTTATTTTCAGTGTGGGAGATTTTTATTTTTAATATAATAATCATCCTAATTGATGTGAAGTGGTTTGACTCTTTTTCAAAATTATTTTTCTTGAAGTATTCTATAGTCATTTTAAGTCATTTCTGGACCAAGGTGGAAGTATAAATCAGTTAATTCTGTTCTAATTAGGAAAGATTATGTGTGAGTTAGTCCTTTTTTCATGATTAACTCTTCATTGCTCTTTCTGCCTGCTTCTTTTTTGAAAGGGCAGGAAAAAGAAATAGATATAATATATACTTTATAAGTGTTATACAAATAGATATATACATTATATGTATTACGAAGTATCTTTGGAGCTAGACAGTCCACAATTCAAATTCTGCCTCTACCATTTACCATTATACCACTTTGAACAGTGATGTAATCACCAGAGTTTCAGTCATCTCATTTGTAAAACAGGGATAATACCAGCTATCTTGCAGCATTATGGTAAATTTTTAAGACAAAGTATGTAATATAATTACAACATTGCCACTGTTAATCCATGCTAATCCATGCCTAATATGGTCCTGGGTGTTGCTGCATATATTAGGCCATGAATTCTTTGCATCCATAAAGATAGGTCAGAAATCAAGAGAGTGGAATAGCTCAGCCCAAGTGACTGAGATGTTAACTCAAAACCATGTCTTTCGAATCCCGAAATGAAACTCTTTCCCTACCCCAAATAACCACACCACACTTCTCCAAGCTAGGGGCAAGGGGAATAAATACACATTCATATATGGAAAAAACCAAGAAGTACCCAGAAAGGGGACATGTAAAACCCTGCCTATTTCAGTGAGTTAGAAGAACAAGTTAAGCTGTTTTAACAGGTAAACAGGATGAAGTTGACAGATGTCTCTCGGCCTGAGATTCTGGTGGTGAAAAGGAACCTCTTGCGTCTCCATGACTTTCCCCAGATACTTTCAAGAGGATCTTTGGGATATGTTTGACTCCCTGGCTGACAGTTCCATTCCTGTGCCAAATGCCAAAGCTGTCATTCGCACTGCAGATGTACTTCTTATCTGCCCTGATAAGATCACTACTCCTCTCCCTAAAGGAAATAAAATAATTGTCCGACAGTTCCTCTCCCGAAAAGGGCCTCTCACTCCAGGAAGTGTCAGTCACCAGGCTTCATGCCACAGCTTCACTCTGGCTTAGATTGCTGGCATTCCTCACTGATAATTACTAGGGACTGGAAAAACCTGAATGTAAAAGCAAGTTCTTGGGATGAGGGCATGGGGGGATCACTGTGCAGGAAGAGGAAATACTCAATCCTTTTCTATTTCATACCTTAGAAGATTAAGAAGATAACTCATACCAATATTATTTTAACGATATCTACTCCTCTCTTTTCCTTAAACTTCTATGTTTTCAAACAACACTGAGTTTCTTTGTCACCAAACACACAGGGCCACTGAGCACAGGTTTTAGTTTGTTACCTGGAAATCGACAAAAGTGACCTCCCACAGGCTTGACATGTCATTGGTGTCGCTGGGCAACAAGAGGGCATCGTACGCCTGCAGGCTGCTGACGCGCTGGCAATGGTAGGAGTAACTTGACGGAGCGTAAATGCCAGTTGCATTAAAAGTTGCTTGAATTGAGTTATTAAAAATAACTTCGACTCGGTGCAAACTATACCATCTCTGGATAGACAACTTGTAACTGGTAAGGGCGAATCTGAAAATGATTATAAAACAGTATTACCCCGAAAGCACTTTTACATTTGCTGAAGCAGGGCACTGTCTACGAACGGTACAATTGCGCCCTCTTTTGTCAGGAAGTAGAACTGACTCAGAGAGAGGCTTTACTTTCTAGTTCGGAACTAGAGCTCTTCATGGGCGAGAATGAAAGCAATTAACAGAGCAGCCCCCAAAAGTAAGGAAGACAAATTCCTACAAAAGGGGAAATACAGAATTCTTTGTATTTTTTCTTTTTTTTAAATTGAGATAATTTTATTATTTCAAAAAATCTGAAAATTGAGTAGACAATAATACAACTAAATAAAGTGAAGTGAAGTCGCTCAGTCGTGTCCGACTCTTTGCGGCCCCATGGACTGTAGCCTCTCAGGCTCCTCTGTTCATGGGATTTTCCAGGCAAGAGTACTGGAGTGGATTGCCATTTCCTTCTCCAGAGGATCTTCCGCATTGCAGGCAGACGCTTTACCGTTCTGAGCCACCAGGGAAGTGATCCACAACTAAATAAATAATGGTCAAAAATAATAGTAGTAGCTCTTACTATGTGTCAAGCATCTTTCTAAGTTCTTTATGTGTATTTTATTTAATCTTCACTGCAACACCATGAGCTAGATAATATCCTGATTTCACAGGTGAGAAATCTAAGACACAAAAGGGTTAAATGACTAACAAGTAAGTATTGGAGCCGGGCTTAGAATCCAATCTAGACAAGAGCTCTTACTCTTAGCCATTTTGGGATGGCATATTCTCTAGCAATAAAAAAGGTGCAATATGCATATGTCATGATCACTTTTTTCATTAAAAAATTGTGTGACTGCATAGAAAAAAATTCTAGAAAGAGATCAAAATGTCAATGTGATTATTCATTTTGCTATACACCTGAAACTAACACAACATTATAAATCAACAATATTTAAATTTTTAAAAAGAAGGCAGTTGAGATCAGTATAACTCAGGGTAAAAGCGTGAGCTTTATTCTGGCTTTGCCTACCTGTAGTTTACGTTACCGCTCCTTCTGGGAACAGCAATTTGTATTAGGGCTGACCCTCTCCCTTCTCTGTGAAGTCTATCTGGCCCTGCCAATCAGTGTATTGCAGCCATTTAATCATTGTGATTGGTTTAGAGAGGGCATACACCCCAGGCAGGGTTGAGAAGATGCAGTCCTGGTGCTTCTGCTATGGCTATGCTATAGCATCGGGCAACAGAGCTCTTTCATGTTGCTTAAGTGAATAACTGCCAGCTGGCCACCGTCTTGCCAGTCTGAGAATGAAGCTGACATGAGGACAGCAGAGCCAAGAGATGGAGAAAGACGCTGCCCTGGTGAGGTCAGTTAAGCATCTAAAGTTAACATTTTCAATCCTGTTCATCGATCAGTTACCTTTTGGCTTTATGCAGCCAAAAGAATTCTCACAAATACAGTTCTTATCAGTGGTAATGATAAGGGCTGTTCAACAAACTCTCTGGGTCTAGCTTTCCTCATTTGTAAAATAGGCTGGGCTTGTCTAAGTTGAAAGGCATGCTTGGCAAGTGTCCTGTGTGGGCCTGGTGCTATAAAACATTCGATGTTATCTAGGACATCTGCAGTTCACCCTGGGCTCCTGACTCAGATACAAAAAGGTTTCTTAGGGGATGCAGTTGAGCCTGGCCACCCCTGTCCACTGCAATAATCCCACCAAGAATGCTGAAGGCCAGAAGGTGGTGGACATCTCAGATAGGGACTGTGGAGTAGACATTCCAGAGCAGGCCACAAGAGCCATTCCCAGAAAGGGCAAGCTGCCTCTGGAATCCCCGGAAGTGACTTCTCTTGAGCTAGGGCTGCAGTAGAGCCTGCCACATTGTCTGCAGCCCTGTTTCAGATAATGGCCTGAGACTGTTCTGACACAGCCTCAGTGACGCAGGAGCAGTGATGCACCAATGAAACTGCTCAAAAAATCCTTCAAGACATGCATCTTGTCTCCAATCCCCCTTTCTTTCTTTTTGCCTCTAACCTAGCATTTCCTGTGTTTAAATTTAGAAAGCTCTTTTCTCAATATCTGCTTGCATATCATGGGATACTAGTTTTTCATTGGTTATAATTTAGAGCATACATGCCATCATCTTTCAGAGAAACCTTATAAGGAAAACAGAATCTCACAAGGTGGCCAAACACAAATAAATATCAATAACACTTTTTTTGTTTTTTTTTTTTTTACCTAGAGGAAAGTAGCCACATAGCTTTATCATAAGGGGGAAAAAAATTGCAATGTTAAAGCATTAGAGAAAAGATGGTGGAGTAGAAGAACCTAAGCTCATCTCTCACAAAGACACCAAAATCAAAGTGAAGAAAAACCATTGACAAAAAAAAAAAAGTCAGGAAATGAGTGGTTAATCAAAGTCCCCAAGTACAGCATTTTTCTTAAGAGCATATCTTCACAGAAACTTCAATATACAAATTTCTACTGTGAATCTCCAAGAGGACATGGCGTGCAGTATTTCTCAAACGCGTTTAACCATAGGACTCCTTTTCTGGGAATTTTATAAACATTAACACAGAGCAAAAGTGCTCCATAGAACACAGCTTTGCAAAAGATTGCCCTAGCACAACCTGTTGGTTTTTCAAGTAATGTTAGAGACACAGGTGTTTATCTCCACTAAAAGGCTGGTCCTGTAGAAAAGGAAACATTATAATTTTATAAGAAAAAAATGTAAATGGCTTCAAATTGCTCCCCACTCCTGAAGTTGTTCCTAATTGCTTGCTAAGCCACTGTTACAGACATATTATTCCATACATAAACACAGAAAAATGTAGACCTATGTTGATTGCTGGGGAATTCAGCTAACAGGATTTTTAGTTACTGTAAAGTTGTAAGTGTGACTTAGTTGTAAGAAGCTATATAGAAAATAACTTGAAACTAGAACCTCAGCTCTGGAGTTTTAAACATATTTTATTCTTTGCTCAGAGGAAAGAGGTATTACAGTCTCAGATTTGTATATTTTCTAGGTCACTAAAGGAAGAAGGAAAAAGTACAGATGCTTTGGTATTATAGAAACTAAAGAAGTATTACTATAGGATCCCATCATAACACCATTGACTTCAGTGAAATTAGATAAATGTGGCATTTCGTGTGTCACAATGCTTATCACAGCAGGCCCTTGATACATACATGTGGAATGGATAAATTATATGGAGCTAATCTGGAGTTTTGAGCCTATGATATTCCAAAGTGGTATCCATACCTACCTTATATCAGGACCTCTGGGATTTTCAGCGTCACCAAACTTCAGAGACAATCTAAGAAAACAGAAACACAGTCTATCAAGATAAGAATAACCCTTCCTCCACACTGTACTAAAAAATTGCCCCCAAATGGATCACAAGTCTAAATGTAACAACGAAAACTATAAAACAGAGAAGAAACATAAGAAAACATTTTTGCAGTCTTGGGGTTGGAAAGTTCCTTGAAAAAAATATGAAAAATGGATAAATTTATACTAAATTTTTGAAACTTTTGCTCTTCAAAAGATAATGTTAAGAAAATGAAAAAGGCAAGTCATAGAATGGGAGAAAATATTCACAACATATATACAAAAAAAAAAAAACAACTTGTATCTTAAATACAGCAAATAGCACTAACAACTCAATAAGGAGACAATCCAATTTTAAAATGTTCAAAAGATGTACTTCACAAAGGAAGACATACAGACAACCAATAAGTACATGAAAAGATGTCAATATCATTAGTCATCCAGAAAATGCAAAATAAAACTACAATAAGATGCCATGGTACAGTATCAGTATGGCTAAAACTTTTTTTTCTTAAGCCCACTCTTAAGCTTTTACTATCTACATTTAATCACATTTTTCTGAAAGTTAACATAAGATTTCCTGGAGCAGAAACAGATTATTACTAACTCAGAGCAATAACCATATTGATTCCCCTTTTAGCCCAGTTCTTCCCTCTTCTGAGAACCAGATGTCATCCTGCACATACAAGGATTTATAACATAGGTGAGGAATACTAAAATTATGAATCTGGAAGCTCATATCGGAGGGCTTTCTTCTTCATCTCCTGAGAGAAGGAGAGAAACATTTACTTCCTTAGAGTCAGAAATTTTCCTTGGGAAAGCTGTTAATGTGCTCTGCGGCAGAGTAAACAACAGGAGGCCTGGTTTCAACAATGCAAATTCAGCAATCATTCAATGAGATTCCTTCATGTGCCAAGCCGTGCACCATAAGATGCACCATAAAGGTGAAATGCAACCTAGTTTTTGAATGGGAGCAAACAGCTCATTATAAAGGAAACAAATGGCTGCATGTCTAATACCCATAGATGTAAATAAATGTCTCCAAGGAGATTATAAGAAGCCTCTGGGTTTACAAGTCCTGGAATATCTCAGTGGCACTAGCTTCATTACTTCTTGACGTGTAATCGCATTCCTCTGAGGAGGTACATCTCTTAACAAGATGTATCTTTTAACCCAAATCTCAGCAAAATGTGTTCATAAATTGCTAACCATACAGAAACATAATAATATTTTCTCTATAGTCTGACACTGACCATACCTAAGGTTAGGAAGGATGTTAAGTAGCTGGAATGCTCATACAATGCTGGTAGGAAAGCAAATGCTATAACTACTTTTAAAAAACAGTTTGGCAATTTCTTAATAAGCTAAACATACACTTTGGCCACCTCATGTGAAGAGTTGACTCATTGGAAAAGACTCTGATGCTAGGAGGGATTGGGGGCAGGAGGAGAAGGGGACGACCGAGGATGAGATGGCTGGATGGCATCACTGACTCAATGGACGTGAGTTGAGTGAACTCCGGGAGTTGGTGATGGACAGGGAGGCCTGGCGTGCTGCGATTCATGGGGTCGCAAAGAGTTGGACACGACTGCGCGACTGAACTGACTGACTGACTGACACATGCTATATGATCCAGCCATTCCACTCCTAGATATTCACCTAAGAAAAAGAAAAATATATGTTCCTACAAAGACTTGTACATGAATGTTCATAGCAACTTTATTTGGAAAGTTATCTAAAAACTGGAGGAAAAAACAAACTTCCATCAAGAGGTAGATGGATAGATATACTGTGGTATATCCATACAAAGGAGTACTTACTATTCAGCAATAAGAAGAAACATACCTTTGACACATGCAACAACATAGAAGAATATCAAAATCGTTACACTAAGTAAAGGAAGCCAGACTAAAAACAAAAGAGTATACACTCCTCTACGATAGCTATTAATACACAAAATTCTAGAAAATGCAAACTAATCTATAATGATAGGAGGCAAAACAGCAGTTATCTGGCAAGGTGGGAATGCACAGGGATGGATGACAGAGGGGCACAAGGAAACTTCTGAGTGTGATGAAAATGTCTGCTATCTTGATTGTGATGATGGTTTCACATATATAAGCATATGTCAAAACAGCCAAACTGTATACTGAAATATGTGCAGTTTAGTGTATTTCATTTAAATTTCAATCAAGTTAAAAAATAAGGATGATGAAAAGCTAAATACAATTGAAATGGGAAAATGTGAAAAATTTAGATATATGAAGGATGATGCTGATATGTGACGTTATAACGTCGAGAAGTTATAACATCTCAATATACATTCTAAAAAATCAAAGTTGATGTTTATAAAATATCCAATTACAAGTTTGAGAAAACTCACACAAATATAATCTAATTAATTCAGTCACACTCACCAAGAAACAGAAATGTCAGTAACTGAGCTCAAGTTTATCTTCCTACTACTTATGGAGAAAGGGAAGGAGTATTTATAAAATAAACTATATTAAAAAGGTCACTAAAAGAAATACTTATTTCATAACATCATGAGCTTAGATACCTTAGAAGCACTAATGTACACTTTATAAGCTAACTTGCTCACTAAAGCAAGTTTTCAAGAGAATTTTTCTCCAACAGTATTCTGATAATCTGTTACAAATTACTGAAAACACTTTAAAGAAATGAAATACATATCTTAGACTGTACTTTATAAATTTGACTGGTCACTTACTCTAACAGAAATTTCTCTAGTTCCTCCAAGGAATCAGAATAGCTTAGTTATGCACAAACTCTCCAGTTAACAAACTAAATAAAGCTCAAAACAGAGCCATGTACTGTCCACTCAGATCTCTGGAGGAGCAGCTCAAAGGCCTCCAGGCTTCGGATGCCCCAGAGCTTTCTCCAGCAGCCCTGGTTTCAGTGAAAGCTGTTAACGTGCTCTTTGGCAGAGTAAACAGCAGGAGGCCTGGTTTCAACAATGCAAATTCAGCAATCATTCAACGAGATTCTTTCATGTGCCAAGCCGTGCACCATAAGATGCACCATAAAGGGGGAACACAACCTAGGGACTCACTCAAAAAAGAGCTTCTTTTACTTTTCCAAGCACCCTCCTCTCCTCATGTTTAAAGCAGATTCTGAATTCTTGAGACTAATTGCCTAAATTCAAAATACACACAGATGCTGGGATTATGATCTATTTGTAAGGCTTTCACTATTTAAAAAGACTTCCGTAGCAAATCTGTCTGCCAACAATTTGCCTTTCCCTGAACATGTTATTTCCAAGCACTAAAATGTGGTCATCTTTTTTTAATCTGTGCTTTTGACCTTACATGGTTATGTCTTTGCTTGGGTTTGTTCTTTCTGCAATTCCCTTTCTGATTTCCTTGTCAGCATGACAAAGGCATCTCACTAATCTGTGTAATTCACAGGAGTCAAGGACAGTGTCAGCAGCTGGTCCTTGAATGCCTCACATCCTGGGAAGCCTCCCATTTATGCCCTTTGGTGGGCTCTCCAGCATGCCTGCACACTCACCTGAGGACCCTAAAAGGTGGGGATGCACACTTGGGACTCACCCACTAGAATTCTCAGGAAGTGACAAAGAAAAAATATCATTAATTTGTGTACTGCAAAATCCAAAGGTTCCCTTGGTCTCTCTACCACGTAACTAGACACTACTTTACTCTAGTTATCATTAGTATCTTGGAAAAATAATATTAGAACTTTGAGTAGCACTTGACAAAGTTCTCACATGTACATTTCCTCATTTGATTTTCACAATCCTATTAGATAGGGCCAAGAGAGGAGGGAGAAATGGTGTTGTTAAAGATGTTTTAGACCCCAGCTCTATTACCATACAAGCTGTATGATCTTAGCAAGTTTCCTAACCTCACGAGCTTTGATTTTCTCACTTGAAACACAGGTGATAACTGTACCTGTGACTCAGAGACTTATTCACAAGAGCATTACAAGGGATAACAGATGACGTGACTGTGAAGTCCTCACAAGGTGCCTGGCCAAGGCCAAGTGCTCAAGCCTTGTTAGTTGCTATTATCAGATGCCATCATCGCCATCTCACCCTACAGTGGCTCCTATTTGTAAAGTCACAGAGCTCATTGGCAGAACTGGACCTAGAAGCTAAGTTTTCGTTCTTTCTGTCTCTAGGTTCCCAGTGATAATTAAAGTTTCTGAAGTCCAGCAAAAATCTGTGGTGCCCCGATCTTCCCCACAAACCCCCTGGGGTCAGGATAAATGGAATCAAGGAGAGCCAGTGAGCCATGGACAGGCAAGATGATCCTCAGGCTGTCAGTCTCTCCCCCTGCAGCTGACCACAAATAAAGAGCCCTGCAAGGAATTAATTAGAGCCTGAGGAAAAAGTCATGAGCTCTCAGCAATATTGAAGTCTCTTTGATAGTTGTGCTGTAACAGAATAAACGAATCTAGGCGGACTCTCGTTTTGCTTACAACTCCCTAGCTCTCTGATAAAGAGAGACATTCTGAATAGCAATATACTTATTAAAACTTACAATGTAACTTGTAAGTGTACATGAATATAATCTATTTTACCCATCATCAAGATTTTTAAATGACAAGTTCAGAAATAAAAAAGTATTTCTATGAAATTATATGAGAATACAGATAAACACGAACGCACACAGAGCATGTTATGGTTTTATACGAAGCATTCTGCCCATCTAAACCAGGCCAGAACAAATGCAGAGAATCTTCCAAAAGCCTCTGTTATACCAACAAATGTTGAAAGCAAGGAGTTGTATAGAAAGCAAGTGGGATATGCCAGACTTCCTCCCTCTGGACCAAAACAAATACAAGCAAAAAAAATATTTGCTTGGATGACTGAAAAGCAAAGAAAGGTAGTGGAAACTAATTTCCTCTTCAAAAGGGATATGCTTATCTCAAGTGAAAAATAATTATTCTAATCATTTTTTACTGTTCTAAAGAATTCTCTGAAATTTGGCCCCTTGCACATTTGCAAACAGGCAATGTTCTACAACTTCAGAACACTTCCTAGAATCGAATACCTGCCCTGGCTAGATAGAGTCAGCTTTTTCTGCTTCACCCACTAGAATATGTATGACTCTGCTTAGTGCTATGGAATTTCCTCCCTGCTAGGACAAAAGTACTTTGACACTTTACATTTGGAGCTGACACAGAGCCTGGAATCCATCCAGTCTTCCAGAATGAGTTTGGGAAGCTTCATTTTCAAAATTCTGATCTTCCACAAAGTACAGTATAACAATGAGCTAGAGTTTTCAAAAGAAAATTACTGGGGAAAAAATAAGAAACTAAAACAACTGATTTCTAGCCTGTTCTTTCATTTTAGACGTTTACTCAGAAATGTATGTCATGGTCACGTACAAAGGAGCCTACTTCTACTTTCTGAAATGACAGAAAACTGGACCACCCAGTTAACAGGCTACACTCGCCCTAAGGACTTGCTCCAGCAAAGCAGTCAACTTACATGGCACTTTCTTCACTGCAGTTTGAGTTGCCAGCATCCACTGTTGCCTTCTGGCCAATAGCTTCATCTGTAAGGTCCAGCCAGGTCTGATTCTTAAATTTAATTGTTATTCTTTTGGCCAAAACAGAATGCAGGGAATTCCATCCATGGAGACATTAACTGGGCTATGATGGCTGAACACATTCCGAGGTTCTTTTTCTAAACGTTTGCTCAGATTGTAGTTGAGAGCCTAATGAACCAATAAATTAAATTTAAGATATGAATTTGTTTCCATAGTACATAAGGCTTCTTGGAAGCATAAGAGCCAATTCAAAGCCTGTTACTCTGCTAGCTCCACAGCCCATGCTATTGTGGGTAAAAGGAGATGCGTAGACCTAACAAGCTTAAAAATATAGGTATACCTGAAGGTACATGAACCCAGTTCCACAAATTACAAATGTATAATTTTTTAATGTTAAAATTCATACAGTGTACAATACAAAGAATGAATGCTAATATAACCTATCTTAAGGTAAAATTATCAGTTTTAACAAATGTAACAGTTTTAACACTGATTTAAAAGATTAAATTAGTGTTAGATTTAATTAATTTAGTCTTTTATATAAGTGTTAGATCAAATCCATTTTAAAGATTATAAATACAGTGAAAATTAGAAATGGTGTGAGTTGTAGATTGAGGAAGTATATGGGAATATCCTCTGCTGCTGCTGCTGCTCCTGCTGCTAAGTCGCTTCAGTCGTGTCTGACTCTGTGTGACCCCATAGATGGCAGCCCACCAGGCTCCTCCTTCCATGGGATTTTCCAGGCAAGAGTAGTAGAGTGGGGTGCCATTGCCTTCTCTAATCCTCTACTTTTTTTCAATTTTTTTCTATAAACCTAAAACCACAAAAAAATGTCTACTAATATTTTCTTAAAAATTCACTAATGGCAGTAATTGTCTCTAAAATAATAAGAACCCAAATAATTCAGAACTTTAAATAAATTAATATGCTAAACAAAGAAAACAATAAGTTTCTAGAAATACAACATAATCCTCCAGACCATTAATATCCAACAGGACATTCTGTGCTATTGGCTATTACATACTGGAAATGTAGCCAGTGCAACTGAGGGGCTTAATTTTTAATTTTACTTAATATTACCAAATTGAATTTAAATTTAAATAGCTGAATTTAAATTTAAATAGTGGCTAGTGTCTACTGTCCTGGAGAATGCAGTTCCAGGTCATTTAATATACATAATCTAGCACGATATTCTAACCTTGTTCTACATCTTATGAAACCTTTGCAGATTTCTAGGAAGCCCAAGACAATGCACTTTGGTATATCATTCTGGAGGTCACAAAAGCAATCTCTATCTGAAAGAGGTGATCACTTATATAGATCAACTATCCCATACCAATAACTCCAGGTTAAAGATAAGAGAGAAATTAAACAGGCAGCAGCAACCCAAGTTTATCAGTAACCAAAGATATATTGTTATTTTAGTGATCCTGTCTGGAAGGCAACAAAAGTAAAACTGAATACTGTAATGAAAATACAATATATGACAACAAGGAAAACTTTGGTGTTTTTTCAACTATAAGACTACCATAACATTTCCCCACCCAAAGTTCAACCCAAGAATGTTAGTTATTAACAGAATTATTACTTATATTTTCACAGTGGCTCTGACTTGACTGAAATGTGTTTACTTTGTTTTTTAATGATTCAGTCTAGTTTCCTGAAATGTGTTTACTTTGTTTTTTAATGATTCAGTCTAGTTTCCTAAAATGTCCATACCTGTGTGATTGGTATCACTGTGAAATTCTGCACTGGCTTCATATCTCCACTATTCTGTCGATCTGTCAAATAAAATGACATGAGTACAAAGGCAAAATGTCACTGGTTTGTTAATGTAATTGAGTGGTAATAGCCTGCTAAGCACTGTGAAATGTACCAGGCTTGAGACTCTTTTGGCTCATAATTTAGAATACAATATTTAAGAGATTTTTCACATCAGAGACTCTAGATGCAAGTACCAGTGTTCAGGGAAGCCCATCATAGACAGAACCCTTCCTCAGCCCTGGAGGGAACCATAAGGGCAGTTACAAATCTTACCACTGTTTACAACCACTTCTTTATTTGAAGATGTTCGAGAGATGAAACTAGAAAAACACAAAAATAAAAGATGGTAAGTAAATATATACATTTTAGATTTTATATGAAATTTTAAGAAGGACATTTTGGTTTACTACATCTCAGAGAAGAGGAGGAGAATCACAGCCTGTAAAACTGTTCACTTTTGAATAGTGAATTTCTGATTAAAAAGTAATGGTATATATGTTCTTCAAAAGAAATAAGGAAAAGACTGGAAATTTTAAAGAAGAAAAAAACTTTAAAATATCAATCTTAATCTTTATTCATTGATAAACAGTCTACTCAAAGAATAGTATGCTAGGCAAGCAGTATGCTAGACACTAAGGTTTAACCAAAATAAATAATAACCAAGAATAAATTAAATAACTAAATTATAAAACATAATAAAATATTTTACAGTGAAATTTTATACCATGTTGTACTATTAGCATGCTGCTGCTGCTGCTCAGTCGCTTCAGTCGTGTCCAACTCTGTGCGACCCCATAGACGGTAGCCCACCAGGCTCCCCGTCCCTGGGATTCTCCAGGCAAGAACACTGGAGTGGGTTGCCATTTCCTTCTCCAACTATTAGCATATTAAAGCAGAAATAGTCAACTCTTTATTTAAAAAAAACCAAATCAGACTCTATTGCCAAAAAAGTATTTCTGAAAATTATGAAGATATAAATTATAATAGTACGTCCTTCCAGCATTTTACTCTATATATATGCACATACACCCTATACACAAATGTAATTTATTTTTTATATTATTTAAAAACAGATTTTTATAAACATACTATCTTAAAGCCTATAATTTTTTACTTAAAAATATACATATTTTTATGACATAATTTTAAATTTCATCTGGTTTAACATCATACAAATGCATTAATATATTTAACTAAATCCCTATTAAGTATTTAAGTTGTTTCCAATTAATAGTATTGAACATTACCTTGGCTTATTTGTTCATACCCCTGAGAAGTCTCTTATGATAAATTCTTAGAAGTGAAATTGCTATGTTAAAAGGTATACATCTTTTTACCATGGAATATTGCAAACATACACAATTTAAACAGAAAAATATAAGCTCCCTCACCCTCCTGTTCCTGCCACCCAGCTTTAGTAATTGTCAAGTCATAACCAATCCATGTGTTCATTAATGAAAAGCTTTTAGCACACAACACAGGCTTATTTTCATTTCAGTGAATCTATGGACATACAGTAATGCTGGTGTACTTCTTTTTTCAGATAAACTCTAATTTGAATTGGCCTTGCCCACTCAACTAATGAGGTTTTAAGGGAAGCCATAATCTCAACCAAAGACAAAATACTCTACACATGCATTTTCACATCACTACATGATCTCTGAACTAAAGTAGAACTAAAGGATTATCTGGTTAAAATTATCTGTGTGAACATACTAAGAAACATTGATTTTTAATTAAAAAAAAATAAACCTACATTAGCACTATAATATTCAGGAACTTTCCAGTAAAAGGGATCTCTGCAATATATGAAAAGTAGCCAAGAGCCCTAGGCCTGCAGTGGCTGGTGCCGTATTTTTGATTTACCAGGTGTTCCATTCAGAGTCTCCCAAGCACGCCTTCACGGAGGTGAAGGTGAAGCAGCTGCTTCGTGTTGTGCTCAGGATTGAAGACCATGTTCCTACGAAGGCCGACAAGGCCCTGAGAGGCCTTGGCCTTAGTCGTTGTGTTCATTATTTCTCCCTGACCCCTCTTGATGCAGCTACACTAGCATCCTTTAGTTCAATTCCCTGAATGCTTCATGTTCCCTTCCTCCCTCTTAAGAGTCTTAGTACCTGCTCTTCCCTCTATCTGGAATGTTCTCCAGCCTGTGCTTCCCCCTACCTCTCATCACATCCTACATATCCTCCAGATCACAGCTCCAATATTGCTCCCTCAGAAATGCTGTCCCTAATTTTTCAGACTAGTTCAGATCCCCCTATTATATGTGTTCACAGATTACCATACTTTTCTTTCAAAGAACATTTCACAGTTTATCTGTAATAACACTGTGCATTTGATTAATGAGCACCTCTGCTCTAGACTTACAGGTTCATGAGGGAAGGACTTTATCTGTTTTGCCACCACTACATAACCAGCACTTAGCATTGTGCCTATATAAAAATATCAAGTATTAAAAACCTATGTGTTACATACACAAATGAACTAACAACTTAATGAACAAACTTCTAAAGGGAAGTGGGGAATGGGAGATCACAGGAAATGCTGTATGAAAGGGAAGAGATTTTCTTTTTAGGTATAAACCCAATTTGAGGAACAAATATGTAAAGGGAGAGGGATGACCCCTTCTTTCTGTTAGCATCGGAAACATGTTTCAGGCTTAAAATACAATTATCCTTCCTAGAGACTTAAGGACCTTGAATTGCCCATAGAGGTGAAAAATATTTTAAATTCCACATTTATGATTTGAAAGAACATTCACAAAACAGCAGCTGTTGTTTCTATCACAATGAGTTAAAATGCCATATTATTAGATACAAATGATGATTGATTTGTGTGATTTCTAAGGTCTCTTCTGAGGCTAAAATTATTTAAAACCATTAATACTGCTTCAAAAACTGAACTGGGATTTTTATAGTTTTCAGTGCACATTTTATCAGTGTAATACACAAATCAGTCACTTCTAGATAAACCAGGTGAGGCAATATTACTAAGCTTTAACCACCTAAGGAATATAGGTCACTTACATTACTTGAAAGTGAACCTGAAGGGAGGAATTAATTGATTTGGAACATGGGAAAACAGATGTTAAAGAATGCCTGTCCTTATTGTTTTTATTAGCTGATGACTTAAGAATTCCTTAACACAAGTTTTGGCAGATGATCCTGCTTGACACTTTTCTTTGCGTTCACACTAAACCCCAACAGATTTGTTGTGATTGCACATAATGAGTAATTGGGAGACATGACATAAGTTAATTGCTATTCAGATTTTGAATATTCTTCTTTATAGAGAAATCTCTATATATTCCCTTATATGGTATAGAGAAAAGCCAAAAGGACAAAGGAAATAGAAACCGATATTTTGCTTGTTAGTTTTAAGCAGTGTGTACTCCACACAATTACCTCTCCTACCAGGTTAACATCTATTCTTTGGAGGACAGGTTATATATTTCTTAGTTTTTAAATTTTGCTTACTCTCTTCTCATATAAAAACAGCAAGATAAACTGAAATTAACAGTACTTATGAGTATAAAAGAAATATGAACACTGATTTGAGTCATTTTCTCATATATTTTGATATGTAATACAAATTTTTTTTTGGATACTTTGAACAAATAAGTAACTCCTCCCTCTTATAATAAAGACTATAGTTTTATCTCATCTATAAACTCTAGTTCAATGATTTTAGTAACTATCAAATGATCTAATCTATCTGTTTTGAATTGTTAACAAATGTAGCTGTGCAACAACATAAAAAATTACAGAATCATCTAATTTCACACTTGCACTGACGTTCACAGATGCATTATATTTAAAGATGTGCAGTTACTCACCTTACATTCTTCCTGGCAAGTATCTGGTCCAAAGTTAGTGAAAATCCCATACATAAACAAATAAGTGAAAAACTAAATAAAATTTTTCTTCCCATCAAGAAATGAATCTGTTTCTTCAAACCAGGCACATCTGTTAATTCATAAATGCAAACCAAGCAGAGGCAGTACTTTTTATGTCTTGTGACTAATACATTCATCCAATAAAAAGAGAACATTCCCAGGATGTATTATGTGTGGGAAAGGGTGGAAGGAGGAGCCTGATACTGTTGAATTTAGAGTATAGAATGAAACTAATGGGTCTGTTTAGGTTCTTTGATTATTCATCTCAATGAAAGATTATTAAGCTCTTTTTTAGAAATTGGCATAGTTTTAGTACTCCTAAGGATCTCATAATACTTTTCAGGAAATTATTAAATTCTCCTCAAAAATCTACAAATTATACAAATATCATATGCATTTTTCAAGTGACTAAGTGAAACTCCTTGAGGCTAACCTTATTTTACATATGTGTCCTAATACACAGTTTCCTATTGAATTCATGATTCTCCATTTGCCGAGAGGCATGGAATGCAATGGTAAAGGAGTCAGATGGATTCAAGAGCATTCTCAGCTCTAGCTCTTACTAGCTATATAGTTACTTCTCCTCATTTGCAGAGTGGGAACAAAGTATTTAAAGAATTGTCGTGAAGACTAGATTAGGCCCTGAATGGACAAAACTACCTTGAGAAAGAATAGTAAAGCTGGTGGGATCACAATTCCTTTATCGTAAGTAAAACAATAGAATATTGGTATAAAGGCAGACAGAGAGATCAATAGAACAGAATAGAGACCCCAGAAATAAATACATGCACATTGGGGCAACTGACCAGGGTTAGTTAGTGTTGGTAACAAGTATGCCAAGAATATACAAAGGGGAAAGGACAAACTTGTCAACAAATGGTGCTCGGAAAACTGGATATCCACATGCAGAAGAATGCAATTGGACCTTTATCTCACACTATACACAAAAATCAATTCAAAATGGGCTAAAGACTTAAAACCTACAAGAAGGCATAGGAGGAAAGCTTCAGGACATTGGTTTCATCAGTGATTTCATGGATATGCTGCCAAAGCACAGGCAATAAAAGCAAAAATAGACACAGGACTACATCAAACTGAAAAGTTTCTGCACAGCAAAGGAAACAATCAACAGAGTGAAAAGGCAACTATAGAATGAGAAAAAAAATATTTGCAAAACATACATCTGATATATGGTAATTTCCAAAATATATAAGAAATTCCTACAACTCAATAGCATAAATCAAATAACTCAGTTTTCAAGTGGTCTAACAACTTGAATACATTTTTCTCCAAAAAAGACAAATAGCCAACATGCATAAGAAAAGTGCTCAGTGTCATTAAACATCAGGGAAATCAAAATCAAAATCACAAAGACATCACCTTATACCTATCAGGGTGGCTGTTTACCAAAAAATAAGCTTTGTCAAGGATGTGAAGAAACTGGAACCAAATGCACCGTTGGTGGGAATACAAAATGGAGTTGCTATGGAAATAGCAATTGCTATGGAAAACAATATGCAGATTGATCTCAAAAACTTTAAAACAAAAGTACCAATGATCCAGCAATTGCATTTCTGGATAATTATTCACAAGAACTGAAATCAGGATCTCAAAGAACTATCAGCCCTCCTGTGTCCACTGCAGCACCATTTACTACAGCCAAGAGGTAGTATCTGTTTATGGATGAATGGATAAACAAAATGTGATACATATATACAATAAAATATTATTCAGGCTTAAAAAAGAATAAATTCTGCAATATGTGAGGTGGGTGAACCTTGAGGACATTATGCTAAGTGAAATAAGTCAGTCACAAACACTACATGATTCCATTTATATGAGGTATCTAACACAGGCAAACTCATAGAATCAAAGAGTGGAATGGTGGCTTCCAGGGACTAAGGAAGGAGGAAATGGAACTTGCTAATTAATTGGCACAAAACTTCAGTTAAGCAAGATTAACAAATTCTACAGATCTGCTGTATAAGACTGTGAAAGTGAAAGTGAAGTTGCTCAGTCGTGTCTGCCTCTCCGAGACCCCATGGACTCTAGCCTGCTAATAATATTGTGAGTCAAAGTCATTCAGTCGTGTACGACTCTTTGCAACCCCATGGACTATACAGTCCATGAAATTCTCCAGGCCAGAATACTGGAGTGGGTAGCTTTTCATTCTCCAGGGCATTTTCCCAACCCAGGGATTGAACTCCCATCTGCCGCATTGCAGGAGGATTCTTTACCACAGGGAAGCCCAAGAATACTGGAGCGGGTAGCCTATTTCTTCTCTAGCAGATCTTCCCAACTCAGGAATCAAACTGGGGTCTCCTGCATTGCAGGTGGATTTTTTTTTTTTACCAACTGAGCTATCAGAGAAGTCTAATACTACTGTAGTACATACTTAATTTGTTGAGAGAGTGAATTTCATCTTAAGCGCTTTTATCAGTCTGTTGGTCAGTTCAGTCGTTCAGTCGTGTCCGACTCTTTGCAACCCCATGAACCACAGCACACCAGCCCTCCCTGTCCATCACCAACTCCCAGAGTTTACCCAAACTCATGTCCATTGAGTCGGTGATGCCATCAACCATCTCATCCTCGGTCGTCCCCTTCTCCTCCTGCCTTCAATCTTTCCCAGCACCAGGGTCTTTTCAAACAAGTCAGCTCTTCACATCAGATGGCCAAAATACTGGAGTTCCAGCTTCAACATCAGTCCTTCCAATGAACACCCAGGACACTATATAATAAAATTTTAAATAAATAAGAGATGAAAGCCTTTTCTTACTTCAATAACTAGAAAAAATAAAGAATATCTATTGTTATTCCTTCTTTGCCAGCCTCCACTCCCACCACCCCCACCTAAAAAGCATAAAACAAACAATAAATTCTTAACAGTTGTTTGTTTATGTGCTAAGTCACTTCAGTCATGTCCAACTCTTTGCAACCCCATGGACCGTAGCCTGCCAGGCTCCTCTATCCATGAAATTCTCTAGGTAAAAATACTGGAGTGGGTTGTCATTCCTTTCTCCAGGGGATTTTCCCAACCTAGGGATCAAACAGTACAGGTCTCCTGTACAGCAGGAGAATTCTTTACCATCTGAGCCACCTGAAAACAAAAAATTAAAACAGCACAATAAAGAAAATCCTCTCAAATGAAAGTGTCACCATTTTTGACACTTGAGAACCTTGACCTCTTTAATGACAAAGTACTTTTAGCTAAAAGGGCCCATTTTAAGTGGCACTTCAGAGATGATGGATTATAGGAAAGCTGGAGATTTGAACCTGATGAGACACTCCTTTCCTTGCTGCCCACTGTGCACAATTAGCATCTTTTAAAGTGGCCCTAGGGAGCCCTATAGAAAAGGAGGAGATAAAATTACAATATTTGGAGAAGTGAGAAAAAAACAGAAATAAGGAAGAAAATTGCTTAAAAAATTATAAAATAAAAAAGGCTTATCTGTGTTCCATCTTTTTTCTATTTCTCACTATATTTTCTTTTCTTCTCTTTTCATTCACTGCATTCAACTTCTACTCTTCACCTTTCCTTTTACTTTTCTGTCCTTTTCCTGATTCCATGGAATTTCAAGGAGCAAGACAGGTCTGGGCAGAGGATTTTCATCATAGACAATGTTGTCAAATAGAACTTGGGACACTTGGTTAACTTTGAACTTCAGATTAAAAAAAAAAAAAACAACTTTATTCATGAATATGCCCCATGCAATATTTGGGACATAATATACTAAAAAATTATTTGTTGTTTATCTGAAAACTAAATCCCATTGGATGTCTTCCATTTTTATTTGTTACATCTGGCAATCCTAGTCTTACGGACTCTTAGCTGTGCTATGAGTAGCAATGATCTAATTTCTATTCAATCAATCAAAACAAAATAAGAGCTACATATGTAATTTAAAGTTGTCTAGTAGCCACACTGAAAGAGTTAAAAATAAGCAGGTGAAATTAGTTTAACAATATATTTTATTTAACCTGATACATTTAGAATATTATTTCACATAGAAAAGTAATTTTTTAAAATTATTAACAAAATCTTTTACTGTCCTTTCCTGCTCTATACCTGAAATCTGGTGTATAATTTATCCTTCTGCATATCTCACTTCAGAATAACCAAGCTTCAAGTGCTCAGTAACCACATGTGGCTAGTGGCCGCCGTATTGGCCTGTGCAAACACAGAACATCTCCAGCTGCCAGAACAAGCCCTCATGGTCTCACACAGTAGCAGAAGGAGGACCTGATTGCACTGCTCCTCAAACTCCTGGTCAGGAGGAGGTGAGAACCTAAGCCATGATGATCCTGTACCATGAGAATAACGGTTCTGTGAACACTCAGAAACCACAGTAGCAGTCCCTTAGTGCTTATTATGTAGCAAACTTTCTTGAAAATATGCTTCAGTTATATATTCAGGCACACACACACACATGCAACATTTCTTAATTTAAATCAAGTATCATCTTGATATATTGTATGACATGATGCCTCTAAAATTTTAATGTAGCATTCTGTTGTCGAAATTTTCTCCCACTTGGTGAAGAATATTTAAAGCAGAATAATTAGTAGTTAGTAGGTTTCACACACGCATTTTAAAATAGAAATCACGCTTAAGATGTGATTTCTGAGAACAGCTTGTGACTCTGGAGGAGAAAATCAGTGATAAAAAAAAATGTTAATATGATAGTGTGCAGGCTGCAAAGTACTGGGGTCTCACCTGTGTGGCACTGCACCTGCCTGCTCAGACAACTGAGGGGTCTCTGTTCAAAACTGTGAAGGTCTGAGGTTTTCCCCAACTTAGAAGCTCATGAGTTAGCCTGTTAGGGCTTCATGGGTGCTAGAAAAAGACAAGACTCATGGGTCAGAAACAAAGGATTTTATTATTACTCACCAAAGAGCAAGCAGTGTGAGCATCGGTCTGTTTGCCCATAAAGTAATACAGGTGGGTGCAGATGGACACCTGTACACACAGTGTGTATCATTTCAGGAGAGAATCTCAAGTTTCCAAGGCTATAAGCCAGCCTGCCTCTTTGCTAGAGAGAAAGATACTATTTCTACCTTTCAAGGCTGTTTGTTTTACAAACATCCTAAAGCTATTCCAGAACAAAGAGCAATTAGTGACTTACAAGATAAACAGAAAATGCAGAGGGGCGTGGAAAATATTCCCTCAACATTTTCCATGAGAGAATAGGAAGATGTGTATAAGAGACAGGATCAATAGAACAGAATAGAGACCCCAGAAATAAATACATGCACATTGGGGCAACTGACCAGGGTTAGTTAGTGTTGGTAACAAGTATGCCAAGAATATACAAAGGGGAAAGGACAAACTTGTCAACAAATGGTGCTCGGAAAACTGGATATCCACATGCAGAAGAATGCAATTGGACCTTTATCTCACACTATACACAAAAATCAATTCAAAATGGGCTAAAGACTTAAAACCTACAAGAAGGCATAGGAGGAAAGCTTCAGGACATTGGTTTCATCAGTGATTTCATGGATATGCTGCCAAAGCACAGGCAATAAAAGCAAAAATAGACACAGGACTACATCAAACTGAAAAGTTTCTGCACAGCAAAGGAAACAATCAACAGAGTGAAAAGGCAACTATAGAATGAGAAAAAAAATATTTGCAAAACATAATCTGATATATGGTAATTTCCAAAATATATAAGAAATTCCTACAACTCAATAGCATAAATCAAATAACTCAGTTTTCAAGTGGTCTAACAACTTGAATACATTTTTCTCCAAAAAAGACAAATAGCCAACATGCATAAGAAAAGTGCTCAGTGTCATTAAACATCAGGGAAATCAAAATCAAAATCACAAAGACATCACCTTATACCTATCAGGGTGTAGTCAAATGTTCAAATTGATTACAATGGTCTTTGCAAACTGATTCAAAATCCAAATCCAAGCACCTCCTACAAAGCCTGCATGACCTGGCCCTTGCTGGTCTCTCTCACCCTTCTCACCACCATGCTTACAGCACTCTGCCTGCACTCAGCCTCTCAACATCCTCCACATGCCAGGGTTTTATGCACCTCAGTGACTCTGTACATATTCTTCTGGCTGTGGGAATCACTTCACACCCCTCCAATTCTCCCTGTCTTCTGTTCACTCTCATCATAACATATATCACAATTTGTACTGAGATATTAACTTTCTCATTACTTGTTTACAGTGCCTTTCCTTATCAGAAGGCCTGCTCCATGAGCACAGAGACCATGTCTAATTAAATTGATGTACATCAAGAAGTTGCTGGTCTAAGTTGGTGCTGAATAAAATGTAGAGGAAAATGAATAAACCTATCACAAATATTACATAATTATTTCCCACTTCATGTCACATGGTTGTGACTCCAGGGCTTGAATATTTAGGTAACTGCACCTAGAAAATAAACTAATTCAAGTATTCCATCAAATTTAGTAGCTTGAAAATGCAAATAGACAAACCCATGTTACATCAGTTTATTAGCAAAATACCATATAGTATGTACATACTTCTCCTTGTCAAAGGTATGACTCTGTGATGGTTAAGGTGGGTCAACGTAACTGGGCTGTGAGGTGCCTATATACTTGGTTGTGTCTCTCAGGGTGTTTCTGAATGAGATGAACATTTGATTCAGTAGACTAAGCAAAGCAAATCGCCCTTTCCAAGGTGAGTGTTCTTCATCAAATACACTGAAGGTTCAACTAGAGCAAAAAGGTGGAGTAAGGGAGACTGCACATTCTCTTGGAGAAGGCAATGGCACCCCACTCCAGTACTCTTGCCTGGAAAATCCCATGGATGGAGGAGCCTGGTAGGCTGCAGTCCATGGGGTCGCAGAGAGTCGGACACGACTGAGTCACTTCACTTTCACTTTTTACTTTCATGCATGGAGAAGGGAATGGCAGCCCACTCCAGTGTTCTTGCCTGGAGAATCCCAGGGACAGAGGAGCCTGGTGGGCTGTCGTCTGTGGGGTCGCACAGAGTCGGACATGACTGAAGCGACTTAGCAGCAGCAGCAGCAGCAGCAGCACATTCTCTATGTCTTACAGCAAGGACATCAGTCCTTTCCTGCTTTCAGACTCAGACTACAACTGGAACTATAACATCGGCTCCCCGGGTCTCTAGTTTGCTGATGACTGCAAATCTAGGGACTTCATAGCCTCTATAAGTGCATGATCCAACTCCTATAATAAACCATATATCCATATATGTGCATATATATGTATATATCTCCTATTGGTTTTTTGTGGAGAATCCAGACTAGTACAGACTCTTATCAAATTCAGAGCCTAATTGCTGCCATAATTTCTACCAATTTTCATCAAATTAATTTGAGTTGATTAAAATCAGGTTAGCAAATGAAATACAAATGCTTTTGATTTAAATGTTAAATGTTTCTTACTTAGATTCCCCCTTTGACTTCATGGAACATAGATAAAGTGTTAAATTAGTGGCACATTTTTACATTCTTGTTTCTCTAGCTAAACTGAAATAGGAGGCTTGCTGTTTCATAAATCTTCCCATTTTGCAAACATTGATTGTCATGTGCTAGATGCCATGAATACAGTGTAAAAAGGACATACTCTTTGGCCCCAAGAAGATCCCAAACAAGTGATATGTGAACACATATTTGCTAGGGTGAACACATATTTGCTGGGGTAAACACTTTTGGGATATTTCACCTAGCAAATTAATGACTTTCTCTGAAGGTCCCACCTTCACTCAAAACAATGGCTGATTAGATAGGGAAAGGGAGACAGCTATGAAATAGATAAAGAGACAAGAGATGAATCATAACTATCTCTTTTGAAGAGGTGAGGCAACTAGGGATGAAAATGCTTCCACTACTCTCAGAAATGCTCTCATCAGGCACCTGCAGTCCTCACCTCAACAGAGACAGGAGTCAGAGTTTAACTCAGTAAACTAAAACTCACATTGAGAGTATGTGCTATTTGATGTTGCCCTATGGCACCCCACTCCAGTACTCTTGCCTGGAAAATCCCATGGACAGAGGGCCTGGTGGGCTGCAGTCCATGTGGTCGTGAAGAGTCGGACACGACTGAGGGACTTCACTTTCACTTTTCACTTTCATGCATTGGAGAAGGAAATGGCAACCCACTCCAGTGTTCTTGCCTAGAGAATCCCAGGGATGGGGGAGCCTGGTGGGCTGCCATTTATGGGGTCGCACAGAGTTGGACATGACTGAAGCGACTTAGCAGCAGCAGCATACTTTCAGTTCAGTTCAGTTCAGTCACTCAGTCATGTCCGACTCTTTGCGACCCCATGAATTGCAGCACGCCAGGCCTCCCTGTCCATCACCAACTCCCGGAGTTCACTCAGACTCATGTCCATTGAGTCAGTGATGTCATCCAGCCATCTCATCCTCTGTCATCCCCTTCTCCTCCTGCCCCCAATCCCTCCCAGCATCAGGGTCTTTTCCAATGAGTCAACTCTTTGCATGAGGTGGCCAAAGTACTGGAGTTTCAGCTTTAGCATCATTCCTTAGGCTGCCATTTATAAAAAGAGAAAAATGGATTCCTTGGACAAAAATTAATACTTCACAGAGCATTATGTACAATTACTTGGTAAAAACCCAAGATACTGTCTCCTACATAATTAACATAAACCCAGACTTTAACTGAAAACCTAAGTAAATTTCAAAATTCACTGGCACACAGTACAAAAAATGAACCAGTTATATATGAACTTGTTATAGATTCATTCATTTGGGTTATCTTCATCGTCAGTAATGACTGCCAGAACCAAGATTGAAAAGTAATGCTTTAGATCAGTGGAAAAATTATCACTGTTCTTTGTGTAGCTATAGAAACCCAGAACCCCTCTCTCCCTCATTACTTTTTCTCTCTTGCTTTTTTTTTTTCCTCCCAATCTATGGGGAAAAAAATCTTGCTTTACCTAATTTAAAGTCCTTAAATAATAAAATGTTACGAATGTAAAATGCTCAAAATTTTATACACTTACTTTTATAAAAGTTTACATTTTTATATTATAATATCCTTACATTTAAATCACCTAGAAGTAGTCTTGGTGAATCTTCATTTTATTACAGAATGCAAAGGCAAAAGAGTGACCCTGGCCATTCTCCATCACAAAGATCATCTGGTCCCTACTGAACTCAGACAGCACAGATCTGGTTAAGAATCATCTACAGGTCTTAAACCTCTCCAGGGAATTAGATTCTAAAACTTCACATCCCACTGAGTGAAGAAAATCATCTTTCTTTTCCTAGTGAGAAAAATTATCTTTCATTTCTTATAACTCAAAGGTCTCTGCTGAAATAGAGGCCTATTTTCTTTTGTTTCATTTTCAGCCAAGTTAGAGAACACCTGGAGAATAACTTTTAATATGCATATTAAAATGATAACTCCCTTCCAGGAATTTTAAAAGGGCATCAAAGAACAGCATTGTCAATTCCCCCTAGATCCTACACAGAGGTTTAACTAAATAACAAGATTTTAAAGATCAACCTTGAGTATTAGTAAGACTACATGGCAATACACTATTTCTTTAGTTCCACAGAATAGATATGAGAAGAAATAACAACTATACCAAAAAGTAGCTAGAATGAGAGGATAAGAAATCTCATTAATTTTGGATAAAGTAAAAGTTGGGTTTAATAATTTAATCAGGAAAAATGAAGCACTCAATATTCATCATTAGTAGTTATACAGAATGTGTAAGCATCTATCTCACTTTTCCTGCTTCTTCTTGCCCACTTAAAGCTGTTATTTTATCTTGTCACATTTGATAGCAACTAATGCCTCAATTTTCATAGCTAAAGCACTAGGAATAACTTCTAACCATTCTAAAAGCTCCAATATCAAATGTCAACATTATTAAAACCCTTAGCCATTCTTCCCCAAAAGTTAACTTCTATTTCATACAGTATAAAGAATCAGCATCACCCTTGAATTAAGTCTCCCCATCAACTGACTAATTTATGAAGATCAATTTTTCTTTCTAGTTGGGGTAGGAGGCTCTGAGAGAAGTCAAATAATAATACTCTTCTGCCCTTCCCATGCCTTGTGCTCAGTCATGTCCCATTCTTTGAGACCCCCTGGACTATAACCTGCTAGGTTCCTCTGTCAATGGAATTTTCCAGGCAAGAATATTAGAGTTGATCGCCATTTCTTTCTCCATGGGATCTTCCCCACCCAGGGGCTGAACCCATGTCTTGTCTGTCTCCTGCATTGCAGGTGGATTCCTTACCCACTGAGCCATCAGGGAAACCCTGCCCCACCTAAGTGCTAAATTATTAATAACTGAGAAATTAAACAAGAGGTGGGCTTCCCTGGTGGCTCAGTCAGTAAACAATCTGCCTGCGATGCAGGAGACCTGGGTTCAACCCCTGGGTTGGGAAGATCCCCTGGAGAAAGAAATGGCAACCCACTCCAGTATTCTTGCCTGGAAAATCCCATGGACAGAGGAGCTTGGCAGGCTATGTCCCCAAGTCCATGGGGCACAAGAGTCAGACACGACTTAGTGACTAAACCACCACAACAAGATGTTAGACAATTCAGTTCAGTTCAGTTCAGTCGCTCAGTCATGTCCGACTCTTTGCGACCCCATGAATCGCAGCATGCCAGGCCTCCCTGTCCATCACCAACTCCTGGAGTTCACTCAGACTCACGTCCATTGAGTCCATGATGCCATCCAGCCATCTCATCCTCGGTCGTCCCCTTCTCCTCTTGCCCCCAATCCCTCCCAGCATCAAGGTCTTTTCCAATGAGTCAACTCTTCGCATGAGGTGGCCAAAGTACTGGAGCTTCAGCTTCAGCATCATTCCTTCCAAAGAAATCCCAGGGTGCCGATCTCCTTCAGAATGGACTAGTTGGATCTCCTTGCAGTCCAAGGGACTCTCAAGAGTCTTCTCCAACACCACAGTTCAAAAGCATCAATTCTTCAGCACTCAGCCTTCTTTACAAGTAGAGGGTCAAATAGCACCTTTATTACTAGAAAGGCCAGATTGGAGGACAAGCTTAGTGAAGGAGCAAAATAGATTGTAACTGAACCCTCCTTGCAGAAGACAGACATGGCAGCCTATCACGGTAGTACCGGTTTCTCACAGGGAAGAGAGGACTGCCCCAGAAGAAACAGGAGGAAATGTGTGCTCCATGGGCAGGTTGCTATTTTTTTTTTTGCTAAGTCACTTCAGTCGTGTCCGACTCTGTGTGACCCCATAGACGGCAGCCCACCAGGCTCCCCCGTCCCTGGGATTCTCCAGGCAAGAACACTGGAGTGGGTTGCCATTTCCTTCTCCAATGCATGAAAGCGAAAGGTGAAAGTGAAGTTGCTCAGTCAGGTCCGACTTAGCGACCCCATGGACTGAAGCCTACCAGGCTCCTCCATCCATGGGATTTTCCAGGCAAGAGTACTGGAGTGGGGTGCCATTGCCTTCTCCACATGGGCAGGTTAGGTCCCAAAAAGGAAAACAGGAAAAGCTGAACATGTCTAAACTGTTTTTTCTAAACTTACCATGTGAAGAGAGATGTCACTTCTCCTCACCTGGCATGGAATGAGTAAATGGCAGAGATGTTACACTAATTTAACTCCTATTGGAGGAAATACTAGGAAAGAGAAAAACGTGTTCTCCTTCCTCCCTCCATGCCCTCAACATTTTTAGAACTACCAAATAGGATCTTTTGTGACAAAGTGTCTACTGGTTTTTACATACCTTTAGTAACCCATGGACATCAGGTTGCAAATTATAATAAGAATACTTTAACCTTAAGAACTATACCCCTTCTTTTCTAGCCAGTTTTGCTGGCTAGAAAATTATTTCCCATCAATTCTATGCCATATTTACATTCATCAAATTTTTTCCTTAGATCCTTAAAAATCAAAATTGTGTCTTATAACTAACCTGGAAACCAACAAACATGTTCTGGTTAAGAAAGTTCACCTCTTTAAGTCTCAATTTAAATGGTAAAATAAATAACTCCTACCACATAGGAGTTATTGTGAGGGTTAAAAGAAATATGCATGTGAAATTCTAAGCCTGGCACCTAAACAGTACTCAGTATGCCTTAGAGACCATTGTGGTGCTGGTGGTGGTGGTGATGATGATGATGTCAATGACTTCACTCTTTCCAACATGATATAACCCCAAATTATACCACGACCTCTGATATCTCACCTGTACTATTGCAAAAGTCCCCTCCTTGGAAAGCCAAGGCTCTCTTGTCCCTCTGTGGTGCCCTACCTTAGCTATGCACATCATATTCTTGTCACTCTTCTACCTGTGGCCTCCAATGGCTTCTCGTCACACTCAGAATAAAATCCAGACTCCTTATCTTGGCCTACAGGTTGGACATGAGCTGGTCCTGCCCACCCCTTGAACTTCACCTTCCTCAGTTTTGTGGCTGGTTCACTACCCTTTAGCCAGGACAGCTTTCTTTTCTTCTGGTTCCTCAAGCTGATTCTTGTTTGAGTACCCTTTTAGAAAATTTAGGGCCCAAGGTCAAAGGAAATTCTGTTCCCTTTCAAGCTCCAAATTACATAATAAGTTCTTTATTAGAAAGTAAAAAATTCAAAGCTCCAAACACAGAAATCAAATCCTTTAAAAATTATATTCATGGCTTATAGTAATCAAAATCCTTGGTTCATAGCACATTCTAACCACTGGTTCATGCTTTATTTGTTTGTTTCTATAATAATATAATAATTAAACCTACTGCATAAAGTAAACACAACCCAACATCCCACTATGATCCCCACTCTCTCCACACAATGTCACTATCACCCTGAATACAGGATACAGAAGACCTGAACAGCACTATCAACTACCTGAGGCTAATTAACACTGACAGTACATTCTTCCTCAGCAAATGTACTTTCTTTTCAAGTGTACAAGGAGAATTCACTGCGAGTAACTAAATCTGGGCCATAAGGCAAACTTCAACAAATTTTTAAAATACTGCAATCAAAAAAGGATATTCTTAGACCATAATGACACTAAATTAGAACTAAATAACATAGATATTTAGAAGTTATCTAAATTTGGGAAATTAAATAATGCAATTATAAATAATCCACAAGTGAAAAGGGAAATCAAAAGAGAAATTAGCAAATGTTTTAAAATGAATTAAAACTAAAATATAACATACCAAAACTCAAGTAATACTTAGAGGGACAGTCATTCCACTATATATATTAAAAATGAACAAAGACCTCAAATCAGTAACAGAAGCTTCCCTTTAACTCCAAAACAGGCAGAAAAAAATAAATAAGAAAAGATAAGACCAGAAATCAATGAAAATGATGCCAGAGAAATAATAGAGAATATCAGTGAAAGCAAAAGCTGGTTCTTTGAGTACATCAAGAAGATTACTAAACTTCGAAGTGACCAAAAGAAAAAAAGAGAGGACTTCCCTGGAAGTCTAGTGCTTAAGACTCCACACTTTCAGTGCAGGAGGTGCAGGTTCACCCCTGGTTGGGGAAGTAAGATCCCACATGTCATGTGGCCAAAAAAAAAACAAAAAACAAAACGAAAAGTATACTTTTCAAAAAATGTAAAAACTTCAAGAAAATTAGAGATACCAAGGGAACATGTCACACAAAGATGGGCACAATAAAAGACAGAAACAGTATGGATTTCACAGAAGCATAAGATATTAAGAAGAGGTGGCAAGAATACACAGAAGATCTATACAAAAAAGATTTTAATGACCCAGATAACCAAAATGGTGTTATCACTCAACTAGAGTCAGACATCCTGGAATGTGAAGTCAAGTGGGCCTTAGAAAGCATCACTATGAACAAAGCTAGTGGAGGTGATGGAATTCCAGTTGAGCTATTTCAAAACCTAAAAGGTGATGCTGTGAAAGTGTTGCACTCAGTGTACCAGTGAATTTGGAAAACTCAGCAGTGGCCACAGGACTGGAAAAGGTCAGTTTTCATTCCAATTCCAAAGAAAGGCAATGCCAAAGAATATTCAGACTACTGCACAATTACACTCACTTCACACGCTAGGGAAGGAAAAGGCAACCCACTCCAGCATCCTTGCCTGGAAAATCCTATCCGAGATGAGCCTGGCAGGCTGCAGTTCACAGGGTTGCAGAGTTGGGCACGACTGAACAATTGATGCATGCTAGCAAGGTAATGCTCAAAATTCTCCAAGCCCGGCTTCAACAGTACATAAACTGAGAACTTCCAGATGTTCAAGCTGGATTTAGAAAAGGCAGAGGAACCAGAAATCAAATTGCCACATCCTCTGGATCACTGAAAAAGCAAGAGAATTCCAGAAAAAAATATCTACTTCTGTTTCTTTATGCCAAAGTCTTTGACTGTGTGGATCACAACACACTGGAAAATTCTTCAAGAAATGGGAATACCAGACCATCTCACCTGCCCCTTGAGAAATCTGTATGCAGGTTAAGAAGCAACAGAACTGGACATGGAACAATAGGCTGGTTCCACATTGGGAAAGGAGTATGTCAAGGCTGTATATTTGTCGGGAGCCGAAGGAGTTAAGAAAAGCCCCGCCCAGGACAAGGATCCGGGTCAGGGTGATCCGGTCCAAGGAAGCCGGCACTCTAGGGGAATTCGAAGGTCCGGAGGCCTGAAGAAACCCCCCGAAGAAACCCCCTATTGCTCATCCAGCAGCTTCTGTAATAGTTTGCAAGTTTGTTCTTCTAGGATTACTGATTAATAGCTGTACAGGCATTCCCCTTAAAACCAAAGAATAGAATTAAGAAGTAAACATTCCCCTGAAAACCAAAGAATAGAAGTAAGAGGTAAACATTGTACAGTTATAAATAGGCTTATTCTTAAAAAGTCCACAACATGATGATTAATGCAAACACTGTTCTCATGTTTTTCTGGGGACTATGGAAATTGTGTTTCTTGATATATTGTTTAAATCTAACAAGAAAAGTTTGTTATTGTAAAAAGGGCCTCAACAGGAGACCCAGGTGGCCAAGTGACTTAGTTTTTCAAGAAATCAAAAAGAATCTGGTGAAAAACAAATTCTGGGAGGTGACAAAGATTGAATAAGGAAGTTAAGAAAGTTTGGAAATGTTTTACTCATGATGTATGGGAATGTGTGGAAAAGGCTTACACAGAAATAACAAGATGAAAAATATGGTTTGTAACCTCTTACACTATGTGATTAACTTGTGCAACCATGTATAAAAATGCCTTTGAAAATCAAACCCTGTTAGAATGCTTTGGAAGTACTTGAGAGAAATCTGTCTGATGCTCTTGCTGAATAAAGAATCATTCTTGCACCTGTGACCTTGAGTCATTAATTACGCCGACGCCGTTCATCCCAAGAATATTCCTGGACCCCGCGGATGCTGGACCCCTGTATTAATTGTCACCTTGCTTATTTAAATTGTATGCACACTATATAATGCAAAATGCTGGACTGGATGAAGCACATGCTGGAATCAAGATTTCTGGGAGAAATATCAATAACCTCAGATATGCAGAGCGATACCACACTTATGGAAGAAAAAAAAGAGAAACCAAAGAGCCTCTTGATGAAAGTGAAAGAGTGAAAAAGTTGGCTTGAAACTCAACATTCAAAACTCAAAGATCATGGCACCTGGTCCCATTACTTCATGGCAGACAGATGGGGAAACAATGTAAACAGTAAGAGATTTTATTTTCTTGGGCTCCAAATCACTGCAGATGGTGACTTCAGGAATGAAATTAAAAGATGTTTGCTCCTTGGAAGAAAGGCTATGACAAACCTAGACAGCATATTAAAAAGCAGAAATATTACTTTCCCAACAAAGGTCTGTCTAGTCAAAGCTGTGATTTTTCCAGTAGTCATGAATGAATGTGAGAGCTGGACCATAAAGAAAGCTGAGCACCGAAGAATTGATGCTTTTGAACTGTGGTGTTGGAGAAGACTCTTGAGAGTCCCCTGGACAGCAAGGATATCAAACCAGTCAAACCTAGAGGAAATCAGTTCTGAATATTCATTGGAAGGACTGAATTTGAACCTCAAACTCCAATACTTTGGCCACCCAATGTGACTAACTGACTCACTGGAAAAGATCCTGATGCTGGGAAAGATTGAAGGCAGGAGGAGAAGGGGATGACAGAGGGTGAGATGGTGGATGGCATCACCAACTTGATGGACATGAGCTTGAACAAGCTCCAGGAGTTGGCGATGGGCAGGGAAGCTTGGTGTGCTGCAATCCATGGGGTCACAAAGAGTCAGACACGATTGAGCAACTGAACAGACTGAACAGAGGGTGGCTATTGTAAAATTAGAAAAAAAATAAAGACAGAAAGAAAAAAAAGAGGAAGAAGATGCAGATTATCAATATCAGGAATCGGAGTTGAGACATCATTATAAATCTATGAATATTAAAAAGATTATAAAGGAATACTACAAAAACTTTATGCCCATACATTTGACAACTTATAACATGGACAAATACTTTGAAATGTGCACATTACCAAAACTCACTTGAAAAGTTCAGTTCAGTTCAGTCGCTCAGTCGTGTCCGACTCTTTGTGACCCCATGAATCGCAGCATGCCAGGCCTCCCTGTCCATCACCAACTCCTGGAGTTCACTCAGACTCACGTCCATTGAGTCTGTGATGCCATCCAGCCATCTCATCCTCTGTCGTCCCCTTCTCCTCCTGCCCCCAATCCCTCCCAGCATCAGGGTCTTTTCCAATGAGTCAACTCTTCGCATGAGGTGGCCAAAGTACTGGAGCTTCAGTTTTAGCATCATTCCTTCCAAAGAAATCCCAGGGTTGATCTCCTTCAGAATGGACTGGTTGGATCTCCTTGCAGTCCAAGGGACTCTCAAGAGTCTTCTCCAACACCACAGTTCAAAAGCATCAATTCTTCTGCGCTCAGCCTTCTTCACAGTCCAACTCTCACATCCATACATGACCACAGGAAAAACCATAGCCTTGACTAGACGGACCTTAGTCGGCAAAGTAATGTCTCTGCTTTTGAATATACTATCTAGGTTGGTCATAACTTTTCTTCCAAGGAGTAAGCGCCTTTTAATTTCATGGCTGCAGTCACCATCTGCAGTGATTTTGGAGCCCAAAAAAACAAAGTCTGACACTGTTTCTACTGTTTCCCCATCTATTTCCCATGAAGTGATGGGGCCAGAGCCATGATCTTCGTTTTCTGAATGTTGAGCTTTAAGCCAACTTTTCCACTCTCCTCTTTCACTTTCAACAAGAGGCTTTTTAGCTCCTCCTCACTTTCTGCCATAAGGGTGGTGTCATCTGCATATCTGAGATTATTGATATTTCTCCCAGCAATCTTGATTCCAGCTTGTGTTTCTTCCAGTCCAGCATTTCTCATGATGTACTCTGCATAGAAGTTAAATAAGCAGGGTGACAATATACAGCCTTGACGTACTCCTTTTCCTATTTGGAACCAGTCTGTTGTTCCATGTCCAGTTCTAACTGTTGCTTCCTGACCTGCATACAGATTTCTCAAGAGGCAGGTCAAGTGGTCTGGTATTCCCATCTCTTTCAGAATTTTCCACAGTTTATTGTGATCCACACAGTCAAAGGCTTTGGCATAGTCAATAAAGCAGAAATAGATGTTTTTCTGGAACTCTCTTGCTTTTTCCATGATCCAGCGGATGTTGGCAATTTGATCTCTGGTTCCTCTGCCTTTTCTAAAACCAGCTTGAACATCAGGGAGTTCACGGTTCAAGTATTGTTGAAGTCTGGCTTGGAGAATTTTGAGCATTACTTTACTAGCATGTGAGATGAGTGCAATTGTGCGGTAGTTTGAGCATTCTTTGGCATTGCCTTTCTTTGGAATTGGGATGAAAACTGACCTTTTCCAGACCTGTGGCCACTGCTGAGTTTTCCAAATTTGCTGGCAAATTGAGTGCAGCACTTTCACAGCATCATCTTTCAGGATTTGAAACAGCTCAAATGGAATTCCATCACCTCCACTAGCTTTGTTCGTAGTGATGCTTTCTAAGGCCCACTTGACTTCACATTCCAAGATGTCTGGCTCTAGATTAGTCATCACATCATCATGATTATCTGGGTCTTAAAGATCTTTTTTGTACAGTTCTTCCGTGTATTCTTGCCACCTCTTCTTAATACCTTCTGCTTCTGTTAGGTCCAGACCATTTCTGTCCTTTATCGAGCCCACCTTTGCATGAAAGTTCCCTTGGTATCTCTAATTTTCTTGAAGAGATCTCTAGTCTTTCCCCTTCTGTTCCTATATAGTACTATATAGCATTTTACACTCATTGTTAAAACAACTTCCAACAAGTATATATAACACATATGTGGTGGTGGTGAAGTCGCTCAGTTGTGTCCGACTCTTTGCGACCCTATGGACTGTAACCTACTAGGCTTCTCCGTCCATGGGATTCTCCAGGCAAGAATACTGGAGTGGATTGCCATTTCCTTCTCCAGGGGATCTTCCCAACCCAGGGATCGAACCTGGGTCTCCTGCATTGGAGGCAGACGCTTTAACCTCTGAGCCACCAGGGAAGCTAAAACACATATAACACATATATTCATGCATAAAAGAATGTCATAACAACTTTATGAAATAATTTTGATAACTGAGATGAAATAGACAAACTCTAAAAAATGACTTACCAAACAAATCTGACTCAAGAAGAAATCATGGTTCTCTGAATCATTCTGTAACTAGAAATTGAGTTTAAATTAGATTTAATTTAAAAGATATTTAAGCTGTTTATAACCTTTCCACAAAGAAAGGACCCAGCCCAAATGATTTTACAAGATGTTTTACTCAACTTTTAAGGAACAGTCTATCTCAACTTTACATGAACACTTCTTGTGACTAGCAACTCAGGTTGTAACTTGTCTTTTTCTTTCTTTCAGGTGTATTTTTTTTTTAACAAGGTTCTTAATATGGTCAAATTTATCATTCTTCTTATTTAGAAATATTTTACTTTCCTAAGTTCATGGAGATACTCGCCTTTGTTTTCTATTCAAAATTTTTAAATTTTACTGTTGACATAAGGGGCCTCAATCTGCCTGGAACTGATTTTTGTTTTTAGCCTGAAATGGTGACTCAATTTAATCTGGGCAACCACTTTTTGTGCAGCTCCATCTGTTTAACAATTCCTCTTTTACACACTGATCTGACATCTAATTCTGTCACTTAATAACATTCTATACTCCTTCAATAGGAGTCTTTTGCTGGACCTGTATTCTATTCCTTAGTCAAGTTATCAACTTCGGTACTAACACTACTCCATCTTACTTGCATGCATGCTAAGTCACTTCAGTCGTGTCTGACTCTGTGCAACCCTGTAGACTGCAGCCTGCCAGGCTCCTCTGTCCATGTGATTCTCCAGGCAAGAATACTGGAGTGGGTTGCCACAAGGGGATCTTCCAGACCCAAGGATGGAAACCTTGTCTCTTACATATCCTTCATTGTCAGGCAGGTTCTTTACCTCTAGTGCCACCTGAGAAGCCCATTAGCCTCACAGAAATTTCTCATATCTGGTAGGGCCAGGCCTTCAGAACTGTTTTGCCTATTCCTGGCTCTTTACTAGGGCTTCCCATGTGGTGCTGGTGGTAAAGAGCCCTCCTGTCAAAGCAAGTAGACCTAAGAGACACAGGTTCTTCCCTGAGTTGGGAAGATGCCCTGAAGAAGGATATGGCAACCCACTCCAGTATTCTTGCCTACAAAATCCTATGGACAGAGGAGCCTGGCAGGCTACAGTCCATAGGGTCTCAAATAATCAGGCACGGTTGAATTGACTCAGCAAGAGAGAAAAAAAAGGCCCTTTACTCCTCCGGCATCTCATGGTTCATTGTAATCCTTCCCTTATAATCACTCTCAACGCCCTTGCCCTTCCTCAGGCACATTTACTGTAAATAGATCCCACCTCCAGGCCAACTATCTACTTAGTCACTATATCAAATGAATCTGAAGAATACACAAAGCCATGCTAACTGATGTCACTTCATTACTATGGTTTCAAATGGGTCCTCAAAATTCTCTTGTCAACCTATCCTCCCACGCTTCTAAATTAGAAGGTAAAATTCATGTTAAGACCTAATCCCCACTGTGATAGCTTTAGTAGGTGTGTGTGGGGGGGCATGTCTTTGGGTGTAGATTAGATATAAAGGTGGAGCCCTCATGAATGGGATTAGAACTCTCATAAAGAGACCCCAATATATCAAATATATCTCAATAAAACTGAGAAAAAAATAAAACATAAAAAATGAAATATAAATAAAAATGACCCGAGTTGCCTTCAACCTTTGAGGCTATTGCAAAAGAGTCTATGAACCAGGAAGTGGGCTCTCAGCAGACACTAGATCTTCCAGCAGCTTGACCTTGGACTTTTCAGTCTTCAGAAATGTAAGAAATAAATTTCTGTTGTTTATAAGCTACCCAGTCTATGGTATTCTGTTACAGCAGCCTGAAAGGACTAAGACACTATAAACAGAGGTAATAAGAGTATTTACCTTTTAGCATCATAAGAATTAAATGAATTAATACATGTAAGGCACATAAAATAATATGTGAAAGTGAAAGTTGCTCAGTCATGTCTGACTATTTGCCACTCCACAGACTATACAGTCCATGGAATTCTCCAGGCCAGGATACTAAAGTGGGTAGCCCTTCCCTTTTCCAGGGGATCTTCCCAACCCAGGGATCAAACCCAGGTCTTCCGCATTGCGGGCGGATTCTCTACCAGCTGAGCCACAAGGGAAGCCAAAAATAATATGTGGCACACAGTAAATACTATTTAATGCTAGCATTGTTATCCTAATGATGATTTAACATCTTACTCCTCTACACAAACCTCTTTTTCCTGCTCATTCTCTTCACTGATGATCCTGCTTATTTCATTGACATAAGTGTTGTAAAAGAGAAGTTCCATATCTTCCTATCAACAGATCTTCCAATTTACTTGCAGTTGTACCCCTATACTCTGCCTTCTCTATTACTATAGATAAACTGTTACTATTCCTCCACTTGAGGACTTCCCTGATGGGTCCAGTAGTTAAGGCTTTTCCACAGCAGAGGGTGTAGGTTTGATCCTTGGTTTGGAGCTAAGATCCACATGGTGCAGGAAAAAAAAAAAAAAATTCCTCCATTTAGGCACCCCTCTAGTATACTCAAGGATTTACTCATGCAATTATCCCTCTTCTCTGAATTTTCTATTTTTTTCTTGACTGGACTAAACTTATCAGTATATAAAAATATCATAAAATGCGATGTCTTAAACCCTTCTGACAAACCCTGTCCAGCTGTGGCCCCCTTTCTCTGCACATTATAGAAAAACTCCTTACAAAAACTGTCCATAATTGATGTCTGCCCTTCCTTCTTTCCCATATTCTTTTGACTCCAATCCAATCAAGCTTACACCTTTACCATTTCACAGGATCCCCTCCTGACAAGGCACCAATAACCTCTACATTGCCAAATCAAAAAGACAATCTCAGTCCTCATCTTACCCTTCCTTCACACTTGCTCCCTTCTACCCTCTTCACTTGGCTGTTGTTAAAGTACAGCATTAGCTACTCCTCAGTCTATTTTGCTTCTCTGTCATACCACTAAGTATCTGTGTGCTCAAGGCTCAGGCCTCCAACCTTTCTCTGGCCTGTATCTGTTGTTGTTTAATTGTTATGGCATGTTCAACTCTTTTGGAACCCCATGGATGGACTGTAGCCCACCAGGCTCCAATGTGCATGGGACTTCTCAGGCATGAATGCTGCAGTGGGTTGCCACTTCTTTCTGCAGGGGATCTTTCCCGCTCAGGGATCAAACCCTTGTCTCTGGTATTGCGGGCAGATTCTTTACTGCTGATCCACCAGGGAAGCCCTTCTCTGTCCTACCTACAGTCATTCCCTAAATGATCTCACTCAAAGCCAAGGCTTTCAGTGCTATATATTCACTGATGACTCTCTTGAACACCATACCCATGTATCTAACTGACCATCTCACATCCCTACCTGGAAGTCTAACACGCACCTCAAACTCAATGTATTCTTAACAGCACCCTTAATATCATCTTCTAAATCTACTCTTTTCTCAGTATTTCCCACACAGTAAATAACACAAATCATTCAATTGCTCAGGATGCAAATCATAATTAACTCCTTACTCACAGTTTACATGCGTGCTTGCATGCTAGGTTTTGTTCAACGTTTTGAGACCCTATGGACTATAGCCTGTCAGGCTCCTCTGTCCATGGGATTCTCCAGGCAAGAGTACTGGAGTGGGTTGCTGTGCCCTCCTCCAGGGAATATCCCAACCCAGGGATCGAACCCAGGTCTCTTATGCCTCCTGCACTTTACCTCACAGCCTACAGTCCTGAGCAAATCTTGTTGGCTCCACCATCAAACTGTAAATCTAATCTCACCACTTTTTAACACCTTGGACGGAGACTTGCATTATCTCCCAACTGAAGTAGGGTAATACTCTCTCAACGGGCCTCACAGATTCATCTCTTAGTTTGTTTCTCCTCACAACAGCCAGAGTGAACCTACAAAAATATAAACCCTATCTTGTTACTCCCCTGCTGAAAACGTCAAAGATATCCAATCACAGGAAGAGTAAACAGTCTTTACCATGGTCTACAGACTCCACATGTCTCTGTACACTCTCAAACCTCACCTATTGCCATAGTACTCTTCAAGCACTCAGCTATGCCTTCTCTGATCCTTCAGCTCTTAAAAAGTCCTAGCCTTATTCTATACTTACAGAGGATCCCTCTTCTTAGAAGACTTTACCCATATACCTATTTAAATGGCTGTCTGTCTTTAGCATCTCAGCTCAAATGTAATCTCCAGAGACCTCTAACATCCCCTACCCAGGCAGCCACCTGCCTCCCCACATCAATCACTGAACCACGTGCATTTTCTCCATAGTACTTATCAATATGTAAAAGTACCTTTTTATGTTTAAGTACAGGAGGAAGAGAAGGGACGACAGAGGATGAGATGGCTGGATGGCATCACTGACTCGATGGACATGAGTTTGCGCGAACTCCGGGAGTTGGTGATGGACAGGGAGGCCTGGCGAGCTGCGATTCATGGGGTTGCAGAGTCAGACACGACTGAGCGACTGAACTGAACTGAACTGACACTTATATTTTGTCTTCTCATACCTAGAATATAAACTTTCTAAGAGCAGAAACCTTAATTCTTTTGTTAACTGTTACATCACCAAGTGCCTGGAACAGCAGGCAGGATCTAAGACATTTTTATAAAGAGTTTTGACATGAACCAACATCCCAGAGAGCTTTCTTTTCTTTCTTTCTTATGGTAAAAGTGGATTTATTTAGAAAGAAACACACTCCACAGAATGCGGGCCATCTCAGAATATGAGGGGCTCCAGAAGACTTTTATATCTATTTCACTCTCCAGGATAAGCTGAGTTCACTGAAAGAATCAAGGTTCCACAACTAAAACAGCAGCTTTGGGAGTTTGGTCTCTCACTAGAGTGAGCTTTTAAATACTACGTCACCTTGCTTCACTAAACGTTTTTCAATTTACTGTGTTTCTTGTGAGTAGGAGTTCAGGATCTTCTAAGGTCTAATTTTCCAAACTACAAGGACAAAGTTCCCATCGCACCACACGCAGTCGCCGGGGGCCTCTCACTCAGCGCCTCAGAGCCCGCCCCGCGCGTTTGCTCAGAGCGCCTGCACCGGGCGCCGAGCGCCGGGCTCATGCAAAGGCTTCTGGGATTGGTAGTCGCGGTTCCTTCCGTCCGCGGTATTCGCATAAAAAGAAATAAACCACAGCGAACATTAGATATCCCGGAATCGCGCACAAATGAGATAAGACGCAGATTCTAGAAAGTGGTGCAGGCTTGTCGCTTTCTACCGAGGGGCGGCAGCCGGGATCAGGCGCGGCGCAGACAGCCTCAAGGGCCCTCGGCTGGGCGGGGCTTGCTCGCGGGGGCTTGTGGCTCCTTCCTGCGCTTCCTCTCTCTTTCGCTCAGGCCCGTGGCGCCGGCAGGATGGGTGAGTTGTCTCCTCTGCTGGGCAGAGTGGCCTGCACGTGCAACTTGGGGTTTCGGGGACTGGCGGGAAGATAGGAAACAGAGTGGTGAGGGAGAGCCATGGGAAAAGCCGGTGAGGAGCGCCGGGGGAGCGCCGCTGCTGCAGCCACATGGCCCGGCGGGAAGGGGCCTGGGCGTCGCGGAGCCGGAGTTAAGAGGGAAGCCGGAGCGCCGCAGCTTCCCACGAGCGATGGCGCGGGGCTTCGTCCCTTTCAGAAGTGTAGCCGTTGGAGTACTTGTTTCCACGTCTTAGTTGACTCAAGGAGAACTTTGTGGTTTGGCCCGTGGCCAAGGTTTGATGTCAGAGCCTACCAGCCGGTAGTCTAGGTGAGGTTAATATTTGAGATAATGTGAAAAAATAAGGAACCGTGGGTGATTTTACTGGGGACTCTAAGGTGATTGTGATTTTTAGGCAAGTGTCGCGGTCTTCGTACTGCCAGGAAGCTCCGTAGCCACCGACGAGACCAGAAGTGGCATGATAAGCAGTACAAGAAAGCCCATCTGGGCACAGCCCTGAAGGCCAACCCTTTTGGCGGCGCTTCTCACGCCAAGGGAATTGTGCTGGAAAAAGTGTAAGTGAAAGTCTATTGTTGGTTCCTTCATGGTTTTAGTATGGTAACTCGGGATAAATGCACTTAAAGGTTGTTGTAACTTCTAGGTTTTTGTGTATCCACGTTTTTTGGAACGTTAGATAAGCTCGGAAGATTTTAAAGCATTTACTACTACTTTAGAAGGAATTGGGGCGACATCGGAGGAGAGAAAGTAACCATAAACAGGGACATTCTGAGAGCTTTATGTGTGTGGAACTTTTAAGCAGTTTGCGCCCATCAACTGCTTCATCTTGGCACTCCCCAAGTTTCTGCTTGACAAAACATGGAGAGAAGTTACTTGCCTAATGTTATACAGCTAAGATTGAGCCACATGGATTTGCCAACACACAACTGTTTTTTGACTTTACAAAAGGATAGCTTTGTGTAGGCTCATCAAATTTAATGAGGATTTGAATCCATTATTTCTAGCTCTAGTTCTTGGTTCATGTTTTATTGCTGTAAAGAGGCCGTAAGTTTGCCCTGATGTTAGTCTGATGAATTTAAAGAAAAACTTAGCTGTAAGTTAGGGATTTAAGATTATGTTGAAAAGGTAGGAATACTACAGTTTCTAATAAGCTTATACTTCATGAAGTAAATTGTGTCCCTTTTCAGAAAGCCAAGTCACTCTTATGCTGTTTATGTTTCAGAGGAGTTGAAGCTAAACAGCCAAATTCTGCCATCAGAAAGTGTGTCAGGGTTCAGCTAATCAAGAATGGCAAAAAATCACTGCTTTTGTACCCAATGATGGTTGCTTGAATTTTATTGAGGTGAGTGTTTTAGTTATCTTCTATTTGTAGGGGAGTTCCCCCCAGTTGTTTATTGGATGGATGGGTGTTTTGGGTGATTGCCACTTAAACCAGAAGTAAACTGTTGGTTTTTTATTCCAGGAAAATGATGAAGTTCTGGTTGCTGGATTTGGTCGCAAAGGTCATGCTGTTGGTGACATTCCTGGAGTCCGCTTTAAGGTTGTCAAAGTAGCCAATGTGTCTCTTTTGGCTTTATACAAAGGCAAGAAGGAAAGACCAAGATCATAAATTTTGATGATGAAAGCAAGATAGTAATAAATTTTCCTATACCAAAAATATGTTGTGTCCTGTTTTCCTCACCCAAGGAAAACTGTTAATTTCTAGAGTAAATGGGATTCATAAAATTTTTTCTCCGTGGAATAAACCATATTAGTTAAAGCTGAAATAAATGTACGGTATGTTGAGAAAACTCAAAAGAGTTGCTAGTAGGAATCATTTTGAAATCTTGAGGAACATATTCTTGGATCTACCTCTGTAGGAATCCAATGTTATATATACTATGCTCAGGTTACTCTCTGCTGTTAGTGATTTCATTTTATCTCAAGGCCATCAACATGCTGTAATTGAATTTATAGTAGCAAAACTTAGGCATTAACACGATGTAGTAGATAGGTGTTAATGAAAGTGTACGCCAAGCAAATTAAGGCAGAGGGGAAAAGTAAGGGAGACCAGTTATGGTCTAGGTTTTGTGTGTCTTGAGCTTGTCACTAATTAGATTTTTGACCTTGAGATTTACTTTGAGGCACACTAATGGAAGTGTCTAAGTAGAAATGATCTAGATGGCTTCAGATCAGTCGCTCATTCGTGTCCGACTCTTTGCGACCCCATGAATTGCAGCACGCCAGGCCTCCCTGTCCATCACCAACTCCTGGAGTTCACTCAAACTCACGTCCATCGAGTCTGTGATGCCATCCAGCCATCTCATCCTTGGTCGTCCCTTCTGCCCCCAATCCCTCCCAGCATCAGTGTCTTTTCCAATGAGTCAACTCTTCACATGAGGTGGCCAAAGTACAGGAGTTTCAGCTTTAGCATCATTCCTTCCAAAGAAATCCCGGGGCTGATCTTCAGAATGGACTGGTTTGATCTTGTACTCCCAAGGGACTCTCAAGAGTCTTCTCCAACACCACAGTTCAAAACCATCAATTCTTTGGCGCTCAGCCTTCACAGTCCAACTCTCACATCCATACATGATCACAGGAAAAACCATAGCCTTGACTAGACTGACCTTAGTCGGCAAAGTCATGTCTCTGCTTTTGAATATGCTATCTAGGTTGGTCATAACTTTTCTTCCAAGGAGTAAACGTCTTTTAATTTCATGGCTGCAGTCACCATCTGCAGTGATTTTGGAGCCCCCAAAACTAAAGTCTGTGTTTCTACATCTATTTCCAATGAAGTGATTTTCCAATGAGTCAACTCTTCACATGAGGTGGCCAAAGTACAGGAGTTTCAGCTTTAGCATCATTCCTTCCAAAGAAATCCCGGGGCTGATCTTCAGAATGGACTGGTTTGATCTTGTACTCCCAAGGGACTCTCAAGAGTCTTCTCCAACACCACAGTTCAAAACCATCAATTCTTTGGCGCTCAGCCTTCACAGTCCAACTCTCACATCCATACATGATCACAGGAAAAACCATAGCCTTGACTAGACTGACCTTAGTCGGCAAAGTCATGTCTCTGCTTTTGAATATGCTATCTAGGTTGGTCATAACTTTTCTTCCAAGGAGTAAACGTCTTTTAATTTCATGGCTGCAGTCACCATCTGCAGTGATTTTGGAGCCCCCAAAACTAAAGTCTGTGTTTCTCCATCTATTTCCAATGAAGTGATGACTTTGATGAAGCTGAGATGTTAGTTGGGTACATAGGGATTCCCCTGCCCACAGATTGCTTTCAAAATTTCCATAGGAAGAAATGATAAAATTATATCTTAAAAGTTACTAGCCTTACAAAATCTGTGGTCTGAAGAACTGCTTTCAGCAACATCAGGTATGAGTTAATTTGCTCTCTGATCAAAGTCTAGTGTTAGGTTATGTTTTGGATATTTGAGTTTCCCTTGTGGCTCAGCTGGTAAAGAATCCACCTGCAATATGGGAGACCTAGGTTGGGAAGATCCCCTGGAGAAGAGAAAGGCTACCCACTCCAGTTTTCTTGCCTAGAGAATTCCATGCACTGGTATAGTCCTTGGGGTCACAAAGAGTTGGACACAACTGAGCAACTTTCAGGATATTTGGAAAATGGGAGATTTTAGGCTTTCTATCTTTAGATCAAGAACAGAAAATCCTTAGTGTGGCATAGGAGACCCTGTTGTGTTTTCTGCATGCTTAGCATCACTGACCTCACTTTCTCAAACCTGGATTTCCCATCCATCTTCAGGAAGCACCTTGTAGGTTGCCTGCTATTCCTGCCACAAACCACTGATACCAGATTCACATTGCACATTTGTGCTTATACTTGTCACAACTCTTTGATTATTTGTCTTTCCACGACGGTTCAGTTCAGTTGCTCAGTCCTGTCCGACTCTGCAAGCCCAATGGAATGCAGCATGCCAGGCCTCTGTCCATCAAACTTCCCATCCAACCATCTCATCCCCTTCTGCCTTTCTCAGCATCAGGGGTCTTTTCCAATGAGTCAGTTCTTCCTATCAGGTGGCCACAAGTATTGGAGTTTCAGCTCCAGCATCAGTCCTTCCAATGAATATTCAAGACTGATTTCCTTACTGATTGGATAGCCCTGCAGTCCAAGGAACGCTCAAGTGTCATCAACACCATAGTTCAAAAGCATCAATTTTTCGGTGCTCAGCTTTCTTTATATCCAACTCTCACATCCATACAGGACTACTGGAAAAACTGTAGCTTTGACTAGACAGACCTTTGTTGCAAAGTAATGTCTTTTTAATATGCTGTGTGAAAGTGAAATTGCTCAGTCGTGTCCCACTCTTTGCAACCCCATGGACTGTAACATACCGGGCTCCTCCGTCCATGGGATTTTCCGGGCAGAGGTACTGGAGTGGGTTGCCATTTCCTTCTCCAGAGGATCTTCCTGACGCAGGGATCAAACCCAGGTCTAACTTTTCTTCCAAGGAGCAAACATCTTTTAATTTCACGGCTGCAGTCACCATCTGCAGTGATTTTGGAGCCTCCCCCGAAAAAGTCTGTTTCCATTGTTTCCCCATTTGTTTGCCACGAAGTGATGGGACTGGATTCCATGATCTTAGTTTTCTGAATGTTGAGTTTTAAGCCTACTTTTCACTCTCCTCTAACTTTCAAGAGGCTTTTTAGTTCTTTTTCACTTTCTGCCATAAGGGTGGTGTCATTTGCATATCTGAGGTTATCGATATTTCTCCCTGGCACTCTAGATTCCAGCTTGTACTTCAGCTCAGCATTTTGCATGTTGTACTCTGCATATAAGTTAATAAACAAGGTGACAGTATACAGCCTTGACATACTCCTTTCCCGATTTGGAATCAGTCTGTTGTTCCATGTCCAGTTTTAAATTGCTGCTTCACCTGCATACATATTTCTCAGGAGGCAGGTAAGGTGGTCTGGTATTCCCATCTCTTGAAGAATTTTCCACAATTTGTTGTGATCCACACAAAGGCTTTGGCCTAGTCAATAAAGCAGAAGTAGTTGTTTTTCTGCAACTCTTGCTTTTTTGATGATCCAACAAGATGTTGGCAATTTGATCTCTGGTTCCTCTGCCTTTTCTACATCCAGCTTAAACATCTGGAAGTTCATGGTTCATGTACTGCTGAAGCCTGGCTTGGAGAATTTTAAGCATCACTTTGCTAGGGTGTGAGATGAGTGCAGTTGTGCAGCAGTTTGAACATTCTTTGCATTGCCTTTCTTTGGGATTGGAATGAAAGACGGTAGAGACAGGATATTTTTTAATTGAAATTAACATAAGATGTACATGTTAATTGGTCTGCCTGCAATTCAGGAGACCTGGGTTCCATCCTTGGGTCAGAAGGATCCCCTGGAGAAGGGAATGGCCACCCAGGAACCTGGTGGGCAATAGTCCATGGGGCTGGATACGACTGAGTGACTAACACAGTTCATGATTGCCATTCCAGCTCTTTGTAGCACCTCCAATTACAGTCACTGGTTAAAAACCATTCCCAAAAGCTGACCAAAGTCTTCTGGATGGGTGTAACTGATCCAAACCAGAAGCCCCTGGGACTCACTCACCTGGACTAAGGAGGCTGTGGAGGGCTGTGTGGTTTCACCCCAGGGCTCAGTCCTAGGAATACACAGGAGGTCGTGGCTCTGCCAGCAGGAAGCTCTACTCCAGCGGGTGTGCAGAAATGTGGAGGAGTCAAGAGGATAAGGGCCTAGAGGAACAGACAAGCACCTCTTCCAGCATCTAGCTCAGGCAGCCCTGAGAAGTCAAGATGAACAAGCCTGAATGGAGTTAAGACACCCTGCAATGAAGGCTCATGCTTGTCTCCTGGGTGCCCCAGGATGCCCTGTCCTGTGACAACTGACTGACCCTTAAATCCACATAGGTGCCTCAGACCCAAATGTTTGATCCTGATGTGAGTTCTCTTTGCCTCCTGTGTAGTCCCACCATCCCACCCCTTAGTCCCCCAGCACCTTGTGATCAAAGCCCATTCATTCTTGGATCCTCTTGAACCTGACCCTCCCGTAAGGAAAGAAATGAGGCACTAACCTTGGGTGCATATTTTAAACAATCCCAGCAGCTCTTGGCGACTCCATGGACTATATAGTCCATGGCATTCTCCAGGCCAGAATACTGGAGTGGGTAGCATTTCCTTTTTTCCAGCAGATCTTCCTGACCCAGGAATCAAACCGGGGTCTCCTGCATTGCAGGTAGATTCTTTACCAGCTGAGCTACCAGGAAGTCCTTGATAGAAAAGTTAATTCTAAAATTTATATGGAAAGGCACTGGACTAAAACATCATGGAAAATGAATAAAGATGAAGGAATCACAAACTGATTTTAAGACTTAGTTTGTAGCTACAGAACTCAAGAGAGTTTGATATTGGAGGAAGGACAGACACATATCAGTAAACTAGGAGACTGAGTAGACTTATACAGGTACGACCGACTGATTTTTGAGAGATACAAAAGCACTTTAGTGGTGGAAAGATAATATTTTCAGTATATGGGTGGTGGACTTTGATTAGCAAGAAAGTGGACTTAAAACCTAAATTTCTCCCCTTATACAAAAATTAACTCAAAATGGATCATATATCTGAATATAAGAAAGCTATAAAAACTTTAGAACAGTTTCATGACAGACTTAGGTGAAGAGTTGTACAACATTATACCAAAAGCACATTCCAGAAGAAAGCATAATTTGGTCTTCATCAAAATTAAAATACTTTGTTCTGTGAAATACCTTGTTAAAAGGATGAAAAGAAACTATAGCCTGGGAAAAAATATTTGCAAATCATATACCCAATGAAAGACTTGTATCCAAAATATATGAAGGACTTGCTAATCTCAAAGTAAGAAAACAATCCTATTGCAAAATGGGTGAATGAACAAACACTTCACTGAAGAGAAGACAAGCACACGAAAAAATGATTAGTATCATTTGCCATTAGAAAATGCAAATTAAAAACATGAGCTATCAGATTACAAGTACCAAACGTCTAAAGTAAAAAAAAATACCAAGGACTGGCTAGCAACTGGATTGTTGGTAGGACTCTGAAATGGTATAAAGTTAACATATAGTTAGGATCCAGCAATTGCACTCCTGGGTAATTATTACACAGAAATGAAATGTCTGCCCACACAAATCTTGTGCACACATGTTCGTGGCAACTGTATTTGTGATAGCCAAGAACTAGAAGCAACCTAAATGCCCTTCAGTGGACAAATAAACTGGCTATACCCATAAATGAATGCTACTCATCATAAGACATGTCACATGCAACAACTTCTTTGAATCTAGTGGTGTGCTAAGTACAAAAAGCCAGTCTCAAAAGGTTACATACATCTTGTATCATTTCATTTATATAAACTTCTTGAAATGACAAAATTACAGCAATAAAGAAGAGATGGGTGGTTGCCATGGATGAATGACGGGGGTAGAGTCAAACTATAAAAGGTGGCAGAAGGGAATGTGTGTGTGTGTTGATGGAACAGCTCTGTCCTGATTGTGGAGGTGTTCACACAAATCAATACTTGGGATGGAATTTCATAGTCCCCCAAAAGTATATATAAAAATTGATGAAATGCAAGTAAGTTCTGTAGTTTAGTTAGTACTATTGTAATGTCAACTTTACTGGTTTTGAAAATACACCCTTGATTATCAAATATGCTATTAAGCCGAATTTGGGTGAAGTATACAGATTATTCTTTTTGAAATTTCTTGTGATTCTTAGTTACAAATTAAAAGTTTTAAAAATTGTGAATAAGTAATTATTTAACTTTTGTTACCCCTTATATTTGCTTAGCAAACTCCAAACAAATCCAAAATTGTTAATTAAAAAAGAATCTGGAGACCATGTAATCCTGTGGTCCCCAAATCCAGGACATCAGAGTCCCTAAGGCATTTGTTAGACTGTACAAATAAATACCCCTGGTCTTCTCTTTACAGTATTTCTAGGAAAACTTGTCTTATTGACAAGCTGTTAGGCATTCTTTATGAAGCCAAGGGTGCTTTCCTCACTTATGGGGATACCACTGCTGTATTTTAGCCACCTCATAAGTCAGAAGCCGAAAAAAGATAGCTGGTAAGTATTTGTGAAACATTTTGTCCAAGTAATCAGCATAGCTGAACAGTTTATCCTGTAAGATGTTCCTATTGGAGATGCACCTCAGCAAAATAATAACTACCTTACAGGTGGCTGCTTAGCAAATTGTGGAATAAATGTATACTGGGTATTTAATAAGAGTTTTTGTTGTATACCTTATGAAAGGAAGGGGATAGTTGATACAATTGGTAACTGTATCATACTATGTGTGTTTATATGGAAATGTTGAAACACCAGTGTTTATATGGAAATGCCGAAACACCAGTTTCAACTGGTAGTCTTCAAAAATATTTAAAGTGTATTAGGGAAATAATACTTGAAACATAAGTTTTTTTTCCTTTTATTTTTTGATAGAGTTGAGAGACATGTTTTTTTATTTTTTGATAGAGTTGAGAAACATGTTTTTTTTCTTTTATTTTTTGATAAGAGTTGAGAGACAGTTTATGGTCTTATATTTCCAGATAAATTGTGTTTATATGGAAATGTTGAAGCACCAGTTACTGGTGGTCTTCAAAAAATTTTAAACTGTATTAGGAAAATAATACTTGAAACATAAGTTTTTTTCCTTTTATTTTTTGATAGAGTTGAGAGACAGTTCTAAATTGACAGCTATGAAAATTTGAATGTGTGTCTATATATGAATTTTCTGTGTTTCATTTCAGGTTAATCACGCTGTGGGTAACATTCTTGGATTCTGTTTCAAGGTTGTCAAAGTAGCTAACATTTCTTTATTGGTTTTACATAAAGTTGAGAAAAGAGACTAAGATCATAAATTACCATATTATAATAAAATTCACTAACAGCTACATGTATAATCTTTATTCGAACCTATAAAATCTGTTTAAATGGATCTTGCAAGTATTAACTCACAATTCTTATGGTATTATACTTGAGGGGATAGACTTGGCAGGTTGTACTAAGCATTCTTAGTTTCTAGCACAATTTCTATCCACATTATTTGGCGAAATGACGTTATGTTTATGTGAGGAAAATAAGTGGACTTTTTAAAGCTTATTGTCATGGTATTGTCACCACAGGAGTTTTCAAGCAAAGTATTAAAGCATCTAACAATTGAATGTTTTTAGCATACATTGTCTCATGGGGAAAATCATTTTTACAGTGATCATCTGAAGGAACCCAGTAACACTTTCACTTTTTTCCAGGAGTGACAGATAACCAGTATTTCCAAATAAGCACACAACAGTTGCCATTTTATTCAGACTGTCACTTAAGCCTTCAGTGTGTGGTATGTGTCTTCAAAATGAGGAAGCCATACACACACAGCCCTTAGAGCTTGAGCCAGGCTTGTCGAGCATCACTGACCCCCCTGCTTCCCAGAGGACCTGAAGCTTTCAAAGAGCAATTCAGATGCTAAGGAGAGCACCTCCTGTAGGAGGGAGAGGACAAAACTGTGGCCCAGATCACTCTTCAGATAGACCCTCCGGTCAGAAGCGTCAGCTTCCTCCACAGAATCCTACCAGCACTCTGCTAACTTATGGTAATAATTTATCAACGTGAATTGTCTGATCCACTCACAGTGTAGCAGTTTTCATTTGTTTAGCTTTCTAAACCTCTTTCACTGGAGTTAACTGGCGGCAGAACAATGGGTCATATTACCTGGGTTAAAAGTGTAGGACATGCTGAGCATACCTATATTTTCAGTTGAGTCTAGCTGCTGATAAATATAATGCTTCCGTACCTCTTTATCAACCAGCAAATGTTTAAAACTGTTCAATAGTGGGCAGAGTGAGCCACATTTTAAGTAATATTTTTTTATGCCAATCACAGCTGAGAACAGTTGAGGGAAGTCTTGTTGAAACACATTTTAACACCTGCTTTGGAAATGACATGAAATAGATGTTTTGTCACGTCTTTCTCCCCCCAACAGCCTTGTGAATTTGCTTATCCAGTTTATGAGATTTGTCATCTCTGGAGAAGGAAATGGCAGCCCACTCCAGGCAACCCAATTCTTGCCTGGAAAATCCATGGACAAAGGAGCCTGGTGAGCTACAGTCCATGGGGTCGCAAAGAGTCAGACACGATGAGCAACTGAGCCTGTTGTTTCTATGTAGCCTGACAGCTTCTGGTATTCTGTTTCTGTGTGGGTTTGCAGGTAAATTGGACCACACTGCCTCTCCTTTGGTTCCCAACAGATTTCAAGTATTTCCTAAGAATTTCAGTTCCAGTATATACAATAGTTGACTGTGTTCATTCTATATTGCTTATGTTTATAATTAGGTAGTTTTTTCCTCCTGGTCACATTACCCTTCTTCCTCCTGCCCATGACATAACATAGGGGTGTGTGTGCGTGTAACAGAAGAAAGCAATTGTGAATGAGGTTTATTGACCAAGAATCTTGATCTTGGATTAGATTTCAGAGGGTCTAGAAACCTCCTGAAGCTGTATGCAGAATTTTCTGATATAAATATGTACATGTGCTTATGCATACATATATACATATATACCCACACATAAATATTTTTCTGAAAAGGTCTATACACTTTTTCAGATTTTTGAAGTGGTTTATTCCCAAGAAACCAACTACTGTTTAAGCTTTATAGCAATTGTTACATAATTTTCCAGTTTACTCACAGCTGATAACAGTTGTGAGAGGTTGCCTATGGTCTGACATGATTTATGGAATGTCCCCAGTATGGGGAGGATCTGTGGATGCACGACCCAGGCTGCACACCCTGTGACCTGCACATTTCATATTAGCTCTGATGGCATCAGCTAATGTAAGCATGGAGCAGTGAGTCATTTTAAGTTAAAGTTACCCAATGTCGCTGGTAAATGCAGAATGAGAGAGTATTAGGACTTCCTTGATGTTCCAGTGGTTAAGACTCTGCACTGCCAATTCGGGGGGGCCTGGGTTCGATCCCTGGTCAATTTAACTAAGATCCTACATGTCATACAGCATGACCAAAAGAAAAAAAAAAGACCCCCGGGAATAAAAGCAGAGGACCAAAATCCCAAAGGCACTTTAGCACCTAAGACTGACGTAAAACTTGACAGGACAGATCAAATAAAAAATGTGCAGTTTTTAAAAAAACAAATTGACACAACTTCTGTGTTTGCTGTAAAATATTTGAGCAAATATAAAATTTTTTTAAAGGATTAAATAAAGCAAATAGGGCAAATCTTGGTAATTGCTGATTCTGATTGATAGGTATGTTAAAATTCATTGTAATATCTACTTTTGGGTATGGATGAAATTTCTCATAATAAATTTTTTTTTAATCAATACACATCCTAATTGTTTAATTGCCACACTCTCTGGTCATACTAGAGCCAGTACAGTCAGCTCTGATTGAGGGCAAAATGAAGATGTGGAACAATCACGTGGACAGTACAGAAGTGGGAAACTAATCCTGGCAGCGCTGAGAAACACAGGATACATCAGGAAGAAACAAAGCTGAGAATCCACGCATAGCAAGGCTAGTTGAGAAAAACAATCAGTTCAATAATAAAAAGCACTGTAAACTGAAACCATTTTCAAAGATTTTAGCAAATGGTAAAACACAGACTGCTTTGGGGAATGTAAATTGGTATGGCCTTATTAGGCTTCCCTACCGCTCAGAAGGTAAAGCGTCCGCCCACAATGGGGGAGACCTGGGTTCGATCCCTGGATCAGGAAGATGCCCTAGAGAAGAAACGGCAACCACTCCAGTATTCTCACCTGGAAAATTCCAAGGATGGAGGAATTTCTTGCCTGGTAGGCTACAGGCCATGGGGTCACAGTCAGACACGACTGAGCGACTTCACTTTCACTTTACTGGTAAAACAGAGTAACGTGAATCAAAAACCTTAAGACATTCCACATTTTTTGATCCCTTCATTCCCTTAGTAACAGTGTAACCCAAAGAAACAGAATATGAGCAGCTATTTTTACACACATATCTTCCTTACATTTGGAAGTTCTGGAGGGGAGGGGAAGCTTGGGATGCCCTACTAAACACTGTAACCCTAGCAGAGGTGCTGACCATTCAGGAAATAAGTACTCAGTGAATGCAATTTAAATAAACAGTGAAGAATTAGGAACAACCTAAAAGCCCTAAAATTATTTGTCATATTTTGATATGAAAGAAATGCTAGTCATTTGTGTTTTTTTAAAGAACATTAAATGACATGGGGAAAACATTGCACATGAAATGATAAGTGGGAGAAATCAGGATATAAAACCATATACAGAATGATCATAATTAAATATGTTTAGTGCAAGAAAATATATCAATATTTTAATTGTAATATCCCTGGGTGATAAAACAAGTATATTTAAAATTTTCTCTTTCAAATTTTCCTGCAACTTCCAAATTATGCATAAAAAACTAAAATCTTTTTTTTTTTTTTAATGAATGTTTAGTTTTGCATTCTCTGGATACTTAAGTGTCCACTGCAATACAAAAAGAGCCCAGGTCTTCTTTGATCATTTCCAATCCAAGTTCCCACTCTCCACCTCTGAGGTACCCCATTTACAAGTTTGTTGTGTGTCCTTCTAAACCATTTTAATGTTTTTAGATACACAGACTGTATATGTACTACAGAACATGTGTGGTGTTCGTGTATTTTTGATATAGTGTTAAGTTGCATGCCTAGTTAGCATCTAGTTTTTGTCTTCTGTTTTAATGCAACAATCCATGGAAATTGCCTATTTTGATACATGGAGATGAATTCACTCTACTTAACTACTGTACACTGTGTGTGTGCTAAGTCACTCAGTCATGTCCGACTCTTTGGGACCCTATAGATTGTAGCCTGCCAAGCTCCTCTTTAGGACTCTATGGACTGTGGCCTGCCAGGCTCTTCTGCCCGTGGAATTCTCCAGGCAAGGATATTGGAGTGGGTTGCAATGCTCTCCTCCAGGGGATATTCCTGATCCAGGATTGAACTTGTGTCTCTTACATCTCCTATATTGCCAGGCGGGTTCTTTACCCCTAGCGCCACCTGAGAAGCCCCACTGTACACTATCACACTGTATTTAACCATCTCCCTATCAATATGCAGGAAAGGGGGACTTCTTGAATGGTCCAGCAGTTAAGACTTCACCTTCCAATGCAGGGGGTGTGGCTTCAATCCCTGGTCGGGGAGCTAAGATCCCACATGCCTCCCCTCCTCCCAAAGGAGTGAATTTGTTTTTTAAAAAAAAAAAGATAAAACATTCAGGAAGGGGCTTGGGTAGAATCTGCTCTCTGAATATCTCTGAATCTGCTGAAGGAAAGGGCTGCAAAAACCTCATCTCACTCTGCTGCTGGTAACAAGGGAAAGAAACCTCAAAGGATAGAGTGGGAGTAGTTCCCAGGAGCAAAGCAGATCCAGTCCTCAGCATCTGCACAAAGGAGGCCATGGGAAGCTTCCCCCGGGCACAGTGATCACCCACATACACAATCATTCCACAAATATTTATTGAGTACTATGGGCTTTCCTGATGGGCTCAGGTGGTAAAGAACCTGCCTGCAATGCAGGAGACATGGTTTCGATCCCTGGGTTGGGAAGAGTCCCCTGGAATAGGAAATGGCAACCCACTCCAATACTCTTGCCTGGAGAATCCCCATGGACAGAGGAGCCTGGTGGGCTACAGTCCATAGGGGCGCAAAGAGTCAGACATAAAGTGACTTAGCACGCATGCACCATATTAGGGCTTCTCCAGTGGCTCAGGGGTAAGGAATCCCATGACAATGCAGGAGACGTGGCAGAAGCTGTGGGTTCGATCCCTCGGTTGACAACATTCCCTGGAGAAGGAAATGGCAACCCACTCCAGTGTTCTTGCCTGGGAAATCCCATCAGCGACTAAACCACCACCACCACCACACTACACCCTGAGGATCTGGCACGCACGTGTAAATACCAATGCACCATACACCGTAAATATACTGAATTATGATTTTCTGTTAAGCCTGCTTTAATTTCTGCCTCATAGTTGTAACTATGAGATTTCTGAGAATTTGAAAAGCTTTAAAGTAACCCAAGAAATCACCACCTAGCCACAGATTTTATTTATTTTCATGTAAAGTTTATATGAATGTACAAATACACGTGCGTTTCTAGTTTGCGTTAGTAATTTACAAAATGGGACTTGGTGATCTCTAAAATCATTTTTCAGCTCTGTCTAGAATACAAAGTATTTGCAATAGGGTTCTTCTATCACCGCTGCTAAGTCGCTTCAGTCGTGTCCGACTCTGTGCGACCCCATGGACTGCAGCCTACCAGGCTCCTCCGTCCATGGGATTTTTCAGGCAAAAGTACTGGAGTGGGTTGCCATTGCCTTCTCCTCGTTTATCACTAGATGTCGCTATTGACAACACAAAAGTTAGATTAAAAAAAAGCAAGAGCTTTACAGAACTGACTTAAAGAACACACTATGAAACTTAAGATTTAAAAATGTGAAAGCACCTTTACAGACAAATCCTATAAAAATCTATAAGGGACCCTTCAGGAACCTATGTGCATATCAAAGTAGTGCCCATGGCATCATAGCCCAGCGCCATGGGCAAGCTAATAGTTAAGTATTTACTATATCTTCTAAAACAACTTCTAGCAACTTACAGGTCAGCAGTATAAGAAGGGAAGCAGAGGTCTTAGAACTAGAAGGGAGCTTATTTGTCCATAAATTTTCAAATAAAATCTCAAGTCTGCTCCCTGGAATTATAGCTACATTTACATCAAAACCAGCGCGCACACACACACAAGCACAGATTTTCTAGCATCTAGTTGAAATCAAAGTTTCACAAGACAATGATACCTTCACTGTGTGCAATGTACTTTTTCTGTTTGTATTTATGAAATTATAGAAAATATATTAGTCTCTGCCCCCAGGATCCTGGCACAGATCTCCTAAAATTCTTGAAATTTCCCAAGTGGTAAAAGCTTGAAGAGCATCTTTTGTCCCAATATTTGGTCTCTGCCCCAGTTCCTGACACAGAGGTCCTAAATGCCTTGGAATTTCCTAGGTGATAGGAGTGGCTTTGTGCTAATGGTTGACTTGGTTGAATAGCTTCAGGAAGGGAGCTTCCTGATTACCAGGAAGACCAAGCCCTAATTAAAAGCTTGGAACTTTCAGCCCCACCCTCCATCATCTGGGAAAGGGAGAAGGGCTAGAAGTGGAGTTAATGATTGATCATGCTTATGTGATGTAGCCTCCACAAAAATGCCAAAGGTTCATGGTTCAAAGAGCTTCCAGGTTGGTGAACACATCTATATATGGCAAGAGGGTGGTGCACCCCAGCTCCATGGGGATAGGAATTCCTGCACTTGGAATCCTGCTGGACCTTACCTGAGCAGCTCTTCACCTGTATCCTTTATCATGTTTTGTTATATAACAGACTGATAAGCACAGTGTTTCCCTAAGCACTGTGAGTCATTACAGCAAATTACTGAAACCCAAGGAGGAAGTCATGGGAACCCTGACTTACAGCTGGCCAGTTAGAAATATGGGTGACAATCTGGGAGCTGCAAGTGTCTCAAGTGGGGCAATTTTGTGGGACTGAACATTTAACCTCGAGGAGTCACTACTAACCTAAGGCAGACGCTGTGAGCACTGAACCGAAAGGAAAACACCTAGCTGGTGCTGCAGACGTGTCCGACGTGTGGAAAACCCACATCTAGTGGCAGATGTGCTGTGAGTCTGATAGTATTGTGACAGTAAAGGAAACACAGGGACTGCTTTTCCTTGACATATTCTGTTGCATAAAAAATACTGGTCATAAACCAATAAACTGGTTTTACTTGATCCAATACCCTTCTTTCCATTTAATATGTGAGGAAGCAGAGGCTCTGAGAGGTGCAGTGACTTGCCCCCAGTAACACAGTAAGCCAGAACTCAAACTTTTCAGGATACTGGCAGGTTTCGCTTTGAAAGGTGTTAGGCAAAAATCAAAGATCATCCTTGACATATTCCTAGCCCTTTCCACACTCTTGTATCTTCTAAAGTCTGTGGGCCAGTACCTGCTGGTGAAAAATCGGACAAAGTGTACACGTGATTAGTCATTTTAAAAATACAAGTCCTTTTTAAAATACAAATGTGATTACTTTAACTGCTCTACTTGAATTCCCTTAGCAGCTCTTTGTGGTTCTCAGGCCAAATACAAATCATCGTTGTGTCAATAAAGGCTCCTCCAGACCTGGCCCCAGTCCTGCTTGCCAGGTCTCTCTTTACCACTTCCCCACACGTACCTTCAAGGTCTTTCTTTCCTCCATTCTTGACCTGGCTAAATAGTAAGTTTTTCACAACTCTACTCATATTCTTTTTCTTTGAATCTTCCTGATGCTTGCTTTCCACACCTCTGCCACAGCACAAGTCCTACCATCCCTGTGTCTTCCTCTTGTTTGTCTTCCCCACTGGACTGGGCATTCGTATAGCCAAGTCAAGGCTCTCATTTGCTACCCTGTCACCTAGCCTAGGGCTCAGCACATAAGAGGAACTCAGTAAGTGTCTGCCCAAGCGAATATCTGCATATTCTTTCTCTGAAATTTCAATCCCCCCAAAACTCCAACTCACTGGAGTATCAGCTCTCTGAATTATGTAAAAGCTAGTTTTGACAATGCAGATCTCCATTTCCTAATACACTGAGAGTATTAAGAAAAACTATACCTATCCAGGGAGAAATGGATGCAAAAACCCACTTCTGATTTTTTTTTTCCTCTTTACCTTACACATTTTGGATGCAGCGTGGTAGTTTCTTTTTCTTTTTTTGTAATCTGTAGCTTGTAGGCTAGTACCTGATAATCAGCACAGCCTCTTGCCCTTCAATGGTCACTCAAAGAAAAAGCCCACCTACTCGGGTCCCCAGATTGGCAGCATGCCCTGGTTCACTTACAGGGCAGATAGCAACTCTTCTGTGCATGCCATTTTACAAGATACTCCCCAAAATTGGCTCAGTAGGTTACTTACTATCCATCAAATCAGAGTGAAAAGGAGACAGTTACATGCTTCTGTGACTAAGTACAGTGATAGCAAAGGAGGAAGTCCCCCAGTGGGGGCTTGTGGGCTCAGAGATGGTTTTGTAAAGAGTGAATCACATGGAGCAGGTTGAGAATTGGGTAGAAATATGGGGAAGGAAGCACTTCCAGGTGGGAACCAGCATAAGCAATGGTCAGATAGGCTATGGGCAGAGAAGGCATGCCTGATCACCTGCCTGGGAAGGAGTCAGAACTGAGGTGGAAAGGAGCAGGTATGATGCCTCAATAGGCTGATTATCCCCTCTCCACATGACTCCACAAGGCACTGTGTTGGTTACAAAGCACATTGGACATACCATTTTGATCTCTGTGCCCTTGTTAGGTGAGTGGGGTTGATACTATGGACTTTAAAAAAGAAGTAGTAACAGACTAAAGGGGATTAAGAAAATTAGCTCAAGCAATGCAGCTAGTAGCAAACCACCTCACCATTCAGCTCTCTAGAATTCTCCCAATTTCACAGACCCAAGAGTTGGGTGGGCCTCACAAGTCACATGGCTGAGCTTCCTCATGGTGCAGATGAAGAATGCGAGGATCGGAGAGGTGAAAGGGGTTTACTAAGATCACACAGAAGTGGAGTTTAGGAGACTGGCTTGCAGCAGCTATAATCAGTCTTGTTGCTGACTGGAGTTCTGCCTTCATATTAGCTGGACAGGAAGCCCTTAGGGAAAAAATTCTCATGTTACAGAGAAAGAACTGTTACTTTGACAAAACATTTTTCTAATTTTATGACTGTTGGGGTAACAGTCTGTTATTTTACTGCATTCTTTTAAAAAAGGAAATTTTTATCAACCAAAAATTAAAAGTTTAAGTGAAAAAAATTCTGAAAAGAAATAGAACTGCTTGAGGAGAAGGACCTAAGAAGGGTGGTCTCCACAACCTTAGAGGAGCTCTTCAGAACTTTTTTCTGCCAGTGATGAATTTTCAGATTTTTATCAATCAGAGAAAAAACATTTTAAATTAAAAAAAAAAGAAACTACACACTGCTCCCAAGCTGACAGACTATCACCTCAGAATCTATTCACAAAGGTCAACTAATATTTCCAGATGAGTATATCATCCACATAACACATTACTTTTTTTTTTTTTAATCCCAGAAATGACATGGCTTGAGAAATGACTTACTAAGAAATCTGTGTTTACATTAGGGAGAGTGGGGAGGAAAAATCCCTCGCAGAAGTTGAAAAGATGTTAAGTGGTAAATACCAAAATGCCCAGCAAGCATGTAAGCAGGCTCTCATACCAGCATGAATATGTGCAGCTCAGCATTTTAAAATTTACTTTTAGCTTTTCCAGCAATTTGAATTAACCCCTTCTCTACTTCTGCTCCCTGCCTGAGAGTACAGCCCTTAACCTAGAGCATAACGGGGATGGCAGGGCCAGCAGATAATCCCATCATGCTAACTGCCCCCTGCAAGTGGGCTGCCTTTCCAGGTGCCTCCTAGCGCCTTGCTAGCCAGTCTCTTGGGTGAGACCTGGACAGTGTTAGGAAGTAAGTCTAGCTTGAAGTCCAGTTATGTGCACAGAACTGGAAAAGGCCTATTGGGAGACCAAAACAATATAAATAAATGCAGCTCAAAAGTTACATCCAAAGCAGAACTTCTTCAGGAGCAGGTACCTCAGAATCACCCAGAGGGGCAGTTCCAGTGGGTGGCCAGTGCCTGTCGTTGAGAAAGATCCTCAAATGACTCTAAAGTGTGTCCCTCACTGACAGGCACTAATCTAGTTGCTCTAAAGAGGTGATTATGTTTTTCTCTTGGTTTAAGACCTTAGCAAGTTAAAATGAAAAACGAGAGCAACCTCAAACCAAACTTTCCATGGTTCATTTTAATACCTTACTATTAAACTTATTGACAGACTAGTGAATGACAATCAATTATAAGAAAGGTGACCATTTAATGAATATTTGCTTAATACTTTCCCATACTTTCTCACACACTAAGGCTCTCATGTGTTTCTCACAGCGACCTTGTGAGGTATCTTGTTATTCTCAAATCAAAGATAAAGAGAACGAGCCTCAGAGACATGAGAGAAGAACCTGGAAGTGCCCTGATGATGTCATTGTTTCTGTTACCAAGCTAGAGCCCTTTTTTGCTATTTTTAGTAATTTGTGCCTTTGCTGTGTTTCTTCTAAACATAGAGCATATCAATTGCTGCAGACATTTACTTCCAAGGGGAAAAAAATCCACGTCAGAATCTCGGTGAGCTGAAATCTCACACCATATTGGCCCCATTAAAACCAGGGCCGGCTGCATAAACTCTCAGTGTTCTTCTAAGCTTTTTTGCTCAATAGAAGAATCTGCAGAACAAGACAAAAGCCAAGAAAATGAAAGAAGGTTAACTAAGCAGTAAAGACTTGTTTCAAGAATATCAATTCTAAAATAAAACCACTCAGCTCTGTGGTTGGGTGAGTGTTACTATAGGAAAGTCAAGAGCTTCCTAAATGAGTGGACGCTGGTTGGCTGGAAACTAAACAGACAAGTCAGTGTCCAGTCTGTCAGAGGTGAAAGCAGACTTAATAAATGCTGGGGCCAGCAGGGGCGACATAGCCAAATGCAAAAGAGACTCCAGGATCTCTGCAACAGGAAACATGGAGTGCAGGCTTCTCTTTTTACCTTGTCCACTGACATTGCCTTCATCCTGAGAGGCTGCTGTGGCGTAACTCAGAGGAAGATTCAGCCCGACAGCTGGCCCTACCATGCTCAGCCACGACGTGATGTAGTTGACATTCCTGGGAAGTAAGTGAAACACAGAAAACTCTGTTTCCATTGTGGTTGTTCGAGTGATAGAAAATCATTTACCAACAATCAGATAAATGAGGCTTTCTTCAAAGATGTGTGCTGGTCACTTGGAATCTCAGCATTTCCAAATGCCAATCTGTTGCTTGACAGGGACTTGGGGGCCAAAGAGGCTGAGGAGCCCCCTCTAAAGCAGCTTAAGGGAGGGAGGGTCAAGGCACTGATGCTCTTGACTTTCCTCCATGATTCCAGTTTGACTCAGCTGACAGCATTAGCTAAGGTAGCAGAGTGCAGTGGTGAAGAGCGGGGCTCAGAGGCAAGGGTACCTGGGTTCACACCCCAGGTTCCACCACTCAACAAATATGTGACCTTGGTTATTTAGGCCCTCTGTGCGTTAGCCTCCTCCTCTGTAAACCAGGTAAAATAATAGTACTTAGCTCACAGGGGTGTTACAGAAATCCAGTGCATTAATATATCTGAAATACTTAGAACAATGCCTAGATCACAGTAAAAAAATTCAATAAATGTTAGCCATTATTATTATTACAAAGAATATTTCTTTTTTAGTTTAGCTTTTAGAATCACATAAAAAGATTTACACTTTTAAAATAAGACTGAAGCCAATGTATCTTGATGGTATTTCTTACCTATTGATTTTTTGAGAATTCTTTAACACAGGAGTCATGAATTCACTTGTCTTGCAGGGATGAAGTACAAAAAAGGGTTGTCCAAGTATCGGATGCTCCTGGAAAATCAGAGTTGGCCCAGGATTGCTGGCGTGAATTACTTTGAAAAAGTTAAAATCCATACTCAGGTCTACTCCTTTAAGATAAAAGTTTGTTTTAAAATTCAAATTATTAAATTAAGATATAGATTGATTCTATTTTAAAATATAATTCATAATGCAAACATGAGAAAAAGGTTGGTGAGAAGAAATTATTTACGGATAGAGGACGGCACTCAATACAAACTGCAGATACCTCTTATCTTGTTCTTTGGCTGGTGTTTCCTTTGGCCTATAATTATTCTTCAGCTTTAACGCAAGTCTGACAATTTGAACAATGCATTTCATTCACCTGTTTGTCAATGGTTCAGTTCAGTTCAGTCACTCAGTCATGTTCGACTCTTTGTGACCCCATGGACTGCAACATGCCAGGCCTCCCTATCCAGCCACCACTCCCAGAGTTTACTCAAACTCATATCCATTGAGTCAGTGATGCCATCCAACCATCTCATCCTCTGTCATCCCCTTCTCCTCCCACCTTCAATCTTTCCCAGCATCAGGGTCTTTTCAAATGAGTCAGTTCTTCACATCAGTTGGCCAAAGTATTGGAGTTTCAGCTTCAGCAACAGTCAGTGGTAAGGGAGGCAAAATCATTTGCATATTTTCTTTCTTTTTCTAAATGAGTATTTTGATTGCACTGATTCTTCATTGCTGCACGCAGGCTTTCTCTAGTTGCAGCAAGTGGGGGCTACTCTTCATCTCAGTGAGCAGGCTTGTCATTGCAGGCTTCTCTTGTGGAACACAGTCTTGAGAGCTCGCAGGCTTCAGTAGTTGTGGCACATAGGCTTAGCTGCCCCACAACATGTAGAATCTTCCTGTACTAGAGATCAAACCCATGTCCCCTGAATTGGCGGGTATTTTCTTAACCACAGGGCCACCAGGGAAGTCCCCACATATTTTCTTACATAAATTCGTCAACATTTTAATTCTTTCAGGCCTAACTGCATCCAGGCACATGACCAGTGAGTAGACAGGGGAGAGGACAGGGTGAAGAGGGGAATAACTGGCAGTATTTAAACTGTGGGCTTTCCTGGTGGCTCAGATGGTAAAGAATCTGCCTGCAATGCAGGGGACCCAAGTTCGATCTCCGGGTTGGGAAGATCCTCTGGAGAAGGGAATGGAAACCCACTCCAGTATTCTTGCCTAGGAAACCCCATGGACAAAGGAGCCTAGTGGGCTACGATCCATGGGTTCGCAAAGAGTCGGACACAACTGAGCAACTAAAACTTTCATTTAAATTGTACTGCTTATCTGTCTCTCTCTTTCCCTTAGTTTCTCTGCTTATCTATGTCTCTTCTTTTGTCTCTCCCAAGCTTATGGAGCTGTTTCTACGAGTTCCAAGTCCATAAGACAGAACTCTACTGCCTTTATAAGAATGATTGGATATAAGATACAGGTCAGACTGCTAGCAGACCAGGGATGTAGACATCATTTTGGTAAGCAATGGGGATCCTGAGATGGTTGCTATGTGGTGAGTGATCTATGCATAAATTCGACCAACTTGAAAACAGTTTTTGTTGATAAATTTATCAGTTGCTTACATTGTGCATTAGCCATTATGCCAGAGACCACAACCTCCAATACTGTTATGATCTGAATTTTTTGTTCCCACAAACTCATATGTTGAAACCCTAATGTGCAATGGTAGGAGGAGGTAGGGCCTTTGGGAAGTACTTAGGTCATGAAAGAGAGGGTCAAGAGCCCTCAAGATGAGATGAAGGCCCTTATAAAAGAGGCTTCAGAGGGCTAGCCTCTCCTCTTCTGCCATGTAAGCACACAGTGAGCAATCTGCAAGCTGGAAAAGGGCCTGATGTTGGAGGGCTGGAGATTTCAACCTGGTCTCAGGTTGAGACCAGCCTTGAGAATTGTTGTGTATAAACTACCCAATATGTGATATTTTGCTATAGCAGCCCAAACAGACTAAGACAACCACCTATGAAGACCAGGCAGGCAACCTGAAGGGGAAAGGCAGTTAAATGCACCAGCAGGTGACAAGGGCCACGTGGACCTGAGGGTGCGCCCAGCCAAGCTTGTGCTTGCTACTCCGCTCCGGCCAGTTGTGCCAGGTGGAACACACGCTTGCTGTGCCAGGTCTTCCCACTTGTCAAAATAACCTAGACATCCAGATTTTTATGTAAAACCTCCTAAATTTAAATATTGGCACCATTTGTTAAAAATATGGTGCAGGCCAAATTAAACAAGCCCGTAGGCTGGATTTGGACTGAGGGCTGCCTGGCTTCTTCCCCCGGCTGCTTCTCTCCTCAGCCAGTCCGAGGAGAAGTTGAACTCGGAGCTGTCCATGGGAAGAATTAACATCTTACATCCTCCACTATGTCTGTGCACAAGTGAACACACCTATCCACAATAAATAGGAGGTACAGCCCCACGTGTGTGGGTGACCTTGGGTGTGGAAAGATGAGTGTGTGTGTGTGGCAGGGCTGAGTTATTCATTGTGAGTAGGCTGGAGTACGAGTATGTCTCCCTAAAGGGGCCACCTCCAGATATCACTACCCAGGGTCCTGATTTGCACACAGAGCTCAAGCCCCCACTCTCCTGCTCTCTCCTACCCCTCATTCCTGTTTCTAACCTGACACTGTGACCACAGCCCAGATATGTTATGCTTATCACCAAGTCCTCATGTCCAATTTGATTTTGGCTCCCCTTCCTGGCCTTAAACTAATATTTATTAATTCATCACATATCTAATGATCATCTCTTACATACCTGCCAGGAATAGTTCTGGATCTATCAATAGTTGCAGAGATCACTCTAAGATAAACCAAGTCCCTGACCTCATGGAACTTACGTTCCAGTGCAGGAAATAGCCAGTAAACACATAGAACAAATAAGTAAATAGGATAATCAAGATAATAATATATGCTATGAATAAAACAAAGCAAGGTAATACAACTTTGGTGGTAATAATTCAGACTTGGTGAAAGGGAAGGCCTTACTGAAGAGGTGATCTTTAGACAGAGATCAGGATGGCAAGAAAAATCCAACTGTGCAGAGAAACTGGACAAATGCAGAGACATAAAGGGAAATGAGTACAGGAAATGTGCAGAGGAAATGCAAAAGAGTTTTAGAATGATTCGGAACTAAAAATAATTGCTGTTTATAGAGCTGGGATTTAAAAGGCTAAATTTAGTCTAAATTCTTCTTGGATTACTTGTATAGTAACCAATGGAAGAAAGGAAGAGCTGTAACCAAATCTGTGAAGACACTTTTACCTTCTTTAATAAAATGAAACCTAGACCTCCAGGATAGCGCTGCATGGAACACTCATAAAGCAGACAGTCAGCTTGATCATGCAGTCTCCACTACTCCAGGATGCATTCCCCACTTGGCACCTCTTGATTATCATGGCCACTCCATGGGGAAACTCTCCAACTTTAAACACTTGAGCCCAAGCTTCATGCAGCTGAGGTAGAATGGACTAGTCAAACAAGACTCTACTGAAAGCCTGGGAATACTGAAAGGGTAACAAACACACAGAACAACAGGGATCCATAATACTGGGGCTCTCAGGCCCATTTGAGGGCTTCCCTGATAGCTCAGTTGGTAAAGAATCTGCCTGCAATGCAGGAGACCCTGGTTCGATTCCTAGGTCGGGAAGATCCGCTGGAGAAGGAATAGGCTACCCACTCCAGTATTCTTGGGCTTCCCTTGTGGCTCAGCTGGTAAAGAATCAGCCCACAATGTGGGAGACCTGGGTTTGATCCCTGGGTTGGGAAGATCCCCTGGAGAAGGGAAAGGTACCCACTCCAGTAATCTGACCTGGAGAATTCCATGGACTATATATAGTCCACGGGGATCACAAAAAGTCAGACACAACTGAGCAACTTTCACTTTCACAGGCCCATTTGAAGCATGGGGGACACTAGGAAGAGACCTTGGCTGGGCTCTCCCTTTCCGGCTTGCATGGTGGATGGAAGCACTCACAATTACTATGCAAGAGTGTCCCCCAAAATCTTAACCATTCATGGTTCAGTCCCCTTGAGGAGCTGGAAACTCTCATGAATCATGGCTTCATCACATAGACAAGACCTTGCCTCCCTCGGACTGTGGCCTAACCTTTATAAGATCTCCAAAGAATAACCATATCAGTGTATAAGACATCTCCAAGAGATACAGATACAGTTAAAGTTCAGAGGGTCATTTTCTAAGCAGATGTTGGCCTGTGTCACCTTGCAGCTCTGCTCATTAGAGGCTGCTTAGTAAAGACCTGGACTTGACTCACATCTATTGCTCATACCATATAGCAAGCAGATAAGAGCAGGCTTGGGATCTGTAGTTAAAAATTGAGCTAAGGCAAACCACTTAATCATTTCATATCTCTGTTTCCTTATCTGATAACTGGGACTAATGACAGGATATACCTCATAGATTGACTGTGATCCTTCAATGAAAAAAATGCCAGAAAACCATTCAAAATAGTGCCTAACATAAAACAAGCACTTAGTTGGCTATTACTACTCAATTTATTGATTTTTAAATAGATAATAATAACAACACCTAGACATCCATATATGACTCAAGTATGTTTTTAGAATACCCTACAACAAAGTTGAATTTCAACTTCAAAAACACTTCAGTAATCTACAACATTTTACTATTCATTTTTCCTCATGTAAAAACAATTACGTTAGTATTTAAGGTTATATGCTGATAAAATGCATAGTAATGCTTGTGCAAAACAGCTTTTTAAATAATAGGGACTTTCATGCTTTGCTGCTTCCTGGTAGCACAGATGGTAAAGAATCTGGCTGCAATGTAGGAGACCTGGGTTTGATCCCTGGCTGGAGAAAATTCCCCAGAGAAGAGAATGGCTACCCACCCCAGTATTATTGCCTGGAGAATTCCATGGACAGAGGAGCCTGATGGGCTACAGTCTCTGGGGTAGCAAAGAGTTGGACACGACTAAGTGACTAACACTTTTACTTTATGCCTTTGAAGAGTTTTTAGAACAGCCTGGATAGTTTGTTAATGCAGGTTTAACCACCTAAGAAATTCTTTGTCTTTTACTATAATTAAGAATTTGTATAGACAAAATATATTTAAATGAATGACTGTTTTTAGAATAAAATGTTTAAATAATATTTTAAAAATAAAAATTATATTGTTTTGGTAAGATGCTTTGGTTTGAAAAAGCCAGGTAAGGAGATGTTTGATCTTGTCAGGAATTATAAAAAGGGATATTTTGTAATCTTTTGAGAAAAGTTTTATTAATAAATAACAATAGTAGTGGACTTCTTACTATAGCAGGATGACATAGAGGTCAACAAATCTTCTTGAAAACCAGGTATAAAACAGGACAAAATTGTCAAAAAACAATCATTTCTGGGGTGCAAAAATTAACCAAAGGCAAATAAAAATTTTGATAGCTTTTTAAATTCATGAAAAGCTGCTAGAACGTCAAGTTAGACACAGAGATAGTCTGCAACCTTCTTGCCTAGAAATACTTCCATACCAAGTCCACCCCCCCACCTGGCTCCATCAACAGGGAGGTTTTGTGGGAGTGGAGCTAGCATCTAGAGAACCAATAGCAGAGCTGCCTGCAGGGCTGACTTGCACATGTGCAAGGGAGATACAAGAAGGCCTGATGAAAAGTAAAAGCTGATGATGACTTGAACATTAACGAAATTTGGATGGGCTCCCAGCCCACATACACAGCCATGAATAAATGAGGGAAACCTTGTAGGCTTTAGGTATATAAGCACAACCTCTGTCTGATCACTGGCTAACCAAGGTAAGCAGACCAAGCTGGCGACCTCATGGAAACCAGGCAAGAACAAGAACATTAAGAATGAAAGACAAAATAGAGACATCAACGGTCACATTTACAGAGTAGGCAAATTCGGAAGATAAAATCTATGAAAGTTACTAAAGCAGACAAAATTAATAGCAACAACAACAAAAAGGCAACCCTCAGAGAAAAATACTGGAATCCAGAATTGCTATTCTGTATTATCTAAAATGTCCTGCTGAGCTATCAGGGAAGCCCTCAAAGAAATTTATGAGACATCAAAGAATCAAAACAGATGCACACAAAGGGGAAAAAGTCCTTTAATAAAAACTGACTCTGAGTGGGCCTGATTATGGATTTTAAAAAATTCAAAGCAGCTATTAAAACGTGTTTGAAGAACTAAAGAAAACCATGCTCAGAGTTAAAAGGAAAAAATTATAATAATGACTGCACATAAGTAATCTCAATCAAGGAATACAAACTATAAAAATAACCAAATAAAATTTTGGAGTTGTAAAGTATAATACAGAAATAAAAAAACTCACTAGATGGCTCAACAGTAGATAAGAGATGGCAATAAAAATAATTAATGAATTTGAAGATATGTTAATAGAAATTCTACAATTTGAAGGAAAAAAATGAAGATGAAAGAACAAATCCTGAGATCTGTGGGATAATACCAAGCATACCAACAAACCTGAAGTAGGAGTCTGAAAAGGAAAGGAGAAAGAGGCAAGGAAAATATCTGAAGAAACATTAGCTGAAAAGTTCTTAACTTTGATGAAAAACATTTAATCTACAGATACAAGCAGAGCAACAAACCCTAAGTAGAAACACAGAAATCCATACCTAGACACATTACAGTTAAATGGCTGAAAACCAAAGATAAGAGGAAATCTTAAAAGTAGCAAGAAAGTAATAATACGTTATATAAATTGAAATAAAAATACAATAACGGCTGGTTTCTCATCAGTCCAGACAGCAGCAGAAAGACATATTCAAAGTCTTAGGCAGAAAACCCCTAGACCTTTCAATCAAGATTTCCATATCCAGCAAAACAGTCCTTTAAAAAAATGAAGGTAATATAAATACATTCCAAAGGAACAGACTGAAAGAATCCCTTGCTAATTCACTTGCCTTGTACTAAAGGAAGTTCTTCAGGCAATAATACCAGAGGATAACTGAAATACACAGGAAAAAATAAAAAGCATCATAAATGGTAAATATAAAACATGAGCTAAGTATTTTTTCTTCTCTTAGTTACTTTAATAGAAAGGATTATATAAGCAAGAATTATAATACTGTAGCATTGGGTTTACATAGATGTAGTATATGCAACAATAATAGCACAAAGGAAGGGAGGGAATAGAACTATTTGAACAAAATCACTATTATTTTAGCCAAATTAAGTCAGTATTAACTTATATTTCTAGTGTTAGAATGTTAGCAAGGGTATTGTTTTTGAGAGCATTTAGAATCCCAAAGAAGGCTGAGTGCCAAAGAATTGACGCTTTCGAACTGTGGTGCAGTCAGAAAGCACCACTCTTGACAGTCCCTTGGACAGCAAGGAGATCAAACTAGTCAATGATAAAGGAAATCAATTGTGAATATTCATTGAAAGGACTGGTGCTGAAGCTGAAGCTCCAATACTTTGGCCACCTGATTTGAAGAGCCAAGTCACTGGAAAAGACTCTGATATCAGCTGGAAAAGATTGAGAATGAGATAGTTGGATGGCATCACTGATTCAATGGACATGAGTTTGAGCAAACTCAGGGAGACAGTGAAGGACAGGGAAGCCTGGTGTGTTGCAGTTCACGGAGTCACAAAAAGTTGGACATGAGTTAGCGACTGAACAACAACAACAACAGAAGCAAAAAGGTCCTTTTTGTTGATAAATAAATCTTTGAAGTATATTATTAATCATGACCACTCTTCTAGCAACACGTTAAAAGTACTATATTTAATTATGTGGTTAAACAATTTACAGTTAACACCCAATGCTTTCTCAAATCAGCTTCTCTTTTGGTAAATTAACCAAATCACTAATTACTTTTCAAATGCAGATGGAAAATTAATTTTTAAAATACTCAAAATAAATCCTTGTTTATATACATAATACTACTGAATACTACAAGGCTTTGAGTTATTAGGAATATAATGATAGGTATATAATGTAGAAAATAGTTTCCTCTATGTGATTAGGATTTATATATTCCTTCATTCACTTAGCAAACATTAAGTCTTCTCGTGTGATAATTTATATAATGATTTAACTCTAACTAAAAGGCAAAAGATCTGTAATTTTAAAATGTAGTTAACCTTCTGGATATCTTAATGCAGCAGAAGTGATAGAATTTAAAGTTAGCCTTGTGACTTAAGCTAATACTATTTTTCAGAACAGTCAATGAGCTGATCCTGCTAGCCAAGCAATTTTGAATTCAGACAAAGTAAGGTAGAGAATTTACAAATAATTTGAGGCATTTGATCAATGTGGACAACCTAGATAATATTCTTCAAAAGCCATTTTTCTGCAATAGTGATTTTTTAAGGCTTATGCTATCAGGAAAGATTATCTGCATTTTCTACTTTCTCCTTCAGACAGCCAGAATCAGAGATGAAAGCATCTTTAGTTGGTTTAGGAATTATGTGTTGGAGTTCAAGAAAATCTAAATTCCTATACCTTATTTGTTTAACATACCATTTTCAGAAATGGAAGAACATCAAAACTGTCAGGATCTTTTTAGTGACATTTCTTAGATCAATTCAGAAGGTAAATTTGTGTGAAAGTGCTACCATCTGCTGTCAGTACTAATGAACTGATGCAAATCTGCACTGAGAAAAATGTCAGTGTGGAAATGCATGCAGCCAATGAACTGTGTGAGGCTTACAACTCAATAAACACTTCTACTGGAACAAAGTTCTGTTAAATGGTTTTCGTGAAAATAGAAATGATGGGTCAGATTTCTATCTCTGAAACTCCAGAGAAGTTATAGTGGCACATTCTCTTAGGAAATTTAATTTAGCAATGGTTAAATGTCTCATAAAATAAGTCTGACATGAATACTGTGAATTGGTTTCAGAACTATTAGATACAACCATCACAAGGAAATGATAATACTGCACCTTCATTCTTACATCTAATAAATATGATGAGTTACTTGGTTCGTTTCTTAATTTTCTTGGCTCTCTAGGACATCACAAATATAATTTCACGTGCTAAGCTTTCATCTAGTTTCATATTCCAGACTGATCAAATTTGCCTTTCACTCTGGGTACGTTCCTTAGAAATAAAGAAGGGTATCTCCCCGTTCCTTCCCCTGGAGGCTGGGAAAATGGCCATTGAATGTCTACATTATCAGGTACTGTGCTAAGAGCTTTGCAAGGTCACCTTTCCCAGTAACTCTTTGAAAGTGAAAGTAATTCCCACAGTTGTGTCTGACTCTTTGCTGTAGCCTACCAGCCTCCTCCATCCATGGGATTCTCCAGGCAAGAATATTGCAGTGGGTTTCCATTTCCTTCTCCAGGGGATCTTTTTTGAGACAGGCCTTAGTATTGCCACTGTGGAGAACTAGTTCCCAGAGATTATGCCTTACAGTCATCCAAGTGAGCATCCAAAGTGCATGGCCATACATAGCACACTCTAATCCTACTGATCAGAGCTAGTGTCAAGCATTGCCCCTAGATTCAATCCTCTACAGTCCACCTCTTTAAATATCTATTTTTAAAATTTCAAATCAAATCCTTATCATATGTGTCTTTTGCTGATCTTCTCTAAGATTCTTTGTCTTCTGTTTTACTACTTTTATCATTTATTTTTATTCAGTTCAGTTCAGTTCAGCCACTCAGTCATGTCCGACTCTTTGCGGCCCCATGAACTGCAGCACGTCAGGCCTCCCTGTCCATCACCAACTCCCAGAGTCCACCCAAACCCATGTCCATCGAGTTGGTGATGCCATCCAACCATCTCATCCTCTGTCGCCCCCTTCTCCTGCCCTCAATCTTTTCCAGCATCAAAGTCTTTTCCAGTGAGTCAACTCTTCGCATCAGGTGGCCAAAGCATTGGAGTTTCAGCTTCAACATCAGTCCTTCCAATGAACACCCAGGACTGATCTCCTTTAGGATGGACTGGTTGGATCTCTTTGCAGTCCAAGGGACTCCCAAGAGTCTTCTCCAAAACCACAGTTCAAAAGCATCAATTCTTCAGTGCTCAGCTTTCTTCACAGTCCAACTCTCACATCCATACATGACTACTGGAAAAACCATAGCCTTGACTAGATGGACCTTTGTTGGCAAAGTAATGTCTCTGCTTTTTAATATGCTGTCTAGGTTGGTCATAACTTTCCTTCCAAGGAGTAAGCGTCTTTTAATTTCATGGCTGCAATCACCATCCACAGTGATTTTGGAGCCCAGAAAAATATAAAGTCAGCCACTGTTTTCACTTTTCCCCATCTATTTGCCATGAAGTGATGGCACCAATATCATTTAATTTATTGAGACTGCTAATTTCAAAGTTAACTCTCACATCCATACATGACTACTGGAAAAACCATAGCCTTGACTAGATGGACCTTTGTTGGCAAAGTAATGTCTCTGCTTTTTAATATGCTGTCTAGGTTGGTCATAACTTTCCTTCCAAGGAGTAAGCGTCTTTTAATTTCATGGCTGCAATCACCATCTGCAGTGATTTTGGAGCCCAGAAAAATAAAGTCAGCCACTGTTTCCACTGTTTCCCCATCTATTTGCCATGAAGTGATGGGACTGGATGCCATGATCTTCGTTTGTCTGAATGTTGAACTTTAAGCCAGTTTTTTCACTCTCCTCTTTCACTCTGCCCTTCATATAATTTGTTTGGTTTTTCTTATTCATTTATATCAGTTCTTTAGTATCTTTTGAGGATATTGATTCTTTCCATTCATTCAACAATCATAGTGAGCCCTGGGTCAAATGTTAGTAACACAATGGTACATAAACAGATTACCCCTGATCGTCTAGAAGTTGCTGAATATTCAAAATATTTTTTATTTCCAGATTGCTATTTGTTGTTAAATTTTGTTCATGATAATTTAGATATGAAATGTAATATTAAATAATTAAATAAATAATTTTTCTCCTGCTATTTCCTTCATCATTTTTATGCTTAAAAAATCTTCTTTAGACTTAGAAAACCAGATACTTACCTATATCTATGTATAGTTTATCATGAAACTACTTGCTGTTTGGCAAAGACAATTCTTTTTCTTACCTCCAGGGCTTTGACTTGTCTCTGCCTGGAACAGTCCTCCTTTCTCTCTTACCTAATGTCCTTTGCGCCCCTATAGATCTCAGCTTTCTTTTTCCCAACCCTAAAGAAGGTACCCTCCCTCTGTGTTCCCACTGCACCCATGCCCAAGTCCATTGCTTAATTCTACACTGTCTTATACAGGAAACTGACTGTTTACAGGAATCCTCCTCTAATTTCTTGAGGGCAGAAGAAGTATTCTTATTACTATTTTAACCTCAGCATCCAGGACAGTGCCTTTAGTCTGGTAGTCACTCAACAATTATTTGTAGAATTACTGCATAAACAAAGACATCCTCCTGTGCCAAAGTAAACTGATACTGGCACATGCAGCCTGTCCCATAAAGGATAATGTTTGTGCAGGAACCACCAGTGACCCCTATGACTCTGTGGGAACATGAAAGAGACTGAGATATTCTCTCTCCTTGGCACAAAACCAGGGAAAGCACCTCCTGTACACTTACAAGGGTCCTCAGATAAGAACTTCAATATCTGTTTTCTGAAATATTTCCTCCAAAATGTATTAAGAACAAAGGAAAGAGTTTGAGGGCATGTTAGGAGTAACTCTCTACATAAAAAACTTGTCAACTATTCAATATATTCTAAAATCTACCAGTTTCTACATAAAATAATATCCTTTATTGTCATTTTTTAAAAACTGATGCAAGACACACATTTTAGTTCTGTGAATTAGCCTACCCTCTGCCATACCACCTTATTCCCCTAAGTTTGTTACTCAGGCTCAGAAGCAGATCAAATACTACTAAAATATATGGTAAGATCATGCCATTCTACTTAACTCACTCCTTTATTACTTCAGGCGATGTTTGCCCATGCATTCAATAAACATCACCGAATACCCATTGTGAGTAAGACCCCATGCTAAACCCTTGTTTGTCTATCTATCTGTCCACCCACTCATTTATTCAACACGTATTTATAGAGCTGTTCTATGCACTAGGCACTATGCTAGGCATTGGAAACATAAGCATACTTGAGCCAGAAGCAAAATCTGCTCTCACAGAGTTTATATTTAGTTTGAGGTACTAGAAAGATATAAAACAACATTCTATTATCTCAATCCTTGAGGTTCTGTTACACACCCAGGACTGAAAGTCCCAGATTTACGGCAGAGTTCCAAAGATAAAACAAGTTTGTCACTACTCACTTCCCTTCCTTTAGGATTTCTAAAGAGAATGGAAAAGCAGATCCCCAGGGAGATGGATAACAGGACTTGTGACTCGGAAAAAGAAAAACTGGTAAGAGTGGCACCTTTTGTGGAGAGATTTATTTTCCCCCATCATTTTGAAAGGAGGCTGGGGAGGCTTCCTACTCCACAGAAAACTGTGTAGGCAGTCACAGCACCACTAGCATAGAATGAAATGCCCCCCATTATAGGATGGAGGGCTTCCTGAGAAAGGCGGGTAATTGCCTGAGGCCAGGAAGGAGCTCATCAGTAAATTAAAGGAAAACCATTACACAGAGGTGGCCAGGCCTGAGACCCCACACATGGAATGAAACTCATGCAATCCAGGTATCACGAGATGTATCACTATTAATACTATTTTCACCCTGCAGATCTAATGCTTATTGTAGTTGTGCAACATCCATAATGCTGTGTTGAATGCTCTGCAACGGGAAACACCAAGCTGAATACAAGATGGATACATTTTCATGACTGAGAGGGACCTTGAGTCAAATGAAACATGCCATCTCTTCCCCTCATTTCTCTCCATGTTGTGTTAGGACATCTAATCCAAGGCTTACACTATAATACACTATATAAAATATAATACACACTATAATACACTATATATAATATAATACACACTATAAAATCACACTGTAATACAACATTTAAAAGGCACAAACCCAGGAGTATGGAAACTCAGAGAAAGAAAAGCTCACTTCTGATGAAGGAGAAACGAGTGGAAGAGATTTCCTGAAGATGTGGTATTTAACCTGGTACAGACCCTAGAGGATGGGCTTGGAGCATTTAAGAGGACTTGGAGCAGGGGAAGAATGTGGCCACAGAACTGGAGACAGAAAGAGGCTACTCTCAGTTTAACATGAAGGGAATGAAGTGAGAGGCACACAGACTACCTACCACCTTTTGAATAAAACTAGTAAGTTTGGTAAGCTGAAGAAAAAAATGCTTATTATTTTTTGTTGTTGTTTGCTTGGGTTTTTCATTTGTGTTTTTTTTTTTTTGTTTGTTTGTTTGATGTGTTGTTAAATGATTGAGGCAATCCATTTAAATTCTGAAGTATTTACTGGAAGTAATCAACACTGACACAAGACAAAAAAAGCAAGGTTTGAAGTTCAATTCTCTCTCATACCTTGAAGAGACAGGGAAAAGGAGGGTAAGAAGATATATCCTAGTACACACTTCTAACCCTATTAAGTGCATGAAGATACAGTTAGAAAGATAGTGAGAAAATATTTAAAAAAAAATATGTGGAAAGAAATGAAAGTCTTGCCCAAGTACTCAAGAAAGGTCCCCAAGCTATGCTTGGCTCTAGCTGCACCTGTTGATACTCTGTGACCAGTTAATTGGGAATAAAATTCAATGGTGTCTGGGAAGGTGGATTTAAAAAAAATAGGACAGTTCATCAAATTCATATGTTACACAGAAGCCACTAGGCTTCCTAGAATTTTTATTAAAAATTATAGACATCAGAGCAATAGTCCTCAGACACCATCTCCTCTACTAACAAAAACTTTCCTTTCATGGCTCCAAAGGGAGTCCAGAAACGAATTCTCCTACCCTGCATAAATCTACAAAGGGCTTCCTCCTTAGGCTGCTAACAGCCTCAACTGCAACCCCTGGATTACAGAGTAGAGTTTAAATATATTTATAGAGTCTATATGAGTTGTTGCTTTAAGCAACACCATTAATATGTCAGAACTCCTCAAACTTATTCAGTTATCAATTTGTTGTACATAATTTAATCTCTCTGTATTTTGATATGTAAATGGAAATAGCACTGCTGATACTTCACAGGGTGAAAGGAGATAACCAACACGACCATTATAAAGCTTGCTAGGGGAAAAAAAAGAGCTTATGTAAATGTCTATTAATTAAACAGGAATGGCTGCACAACTAGGTCAGGCATGATGATAAGACTGAACAACCCACCCCAGCCATCAGCATCAAAAGGAAGAAATGAACATTTAATCCTAATAGTACTTGTTGGTTGCATTTTATAAAGAATATTAAATTGTAATATTCTGTAACATAACACAGTAGCATATTTCAGACCATCCTCAAAGAAGTCTTTGATAGAACATAAACTTATTAGAGATAACAGCCAAAAACAAAAACACAAGCCAATTACTAATGAAGAAGTTGTAAAAAAAAAAAAAAAAGCTAATCATAAGCTCTCATCCAGAGAAAATGAGAAAATCTGAGCTCAGAATGATTTTGTATATTGATGAGATTTTTATATAGCATCATGGAAAGAAAAATAAAGCAGATTTAAATGAAGACAAAAAGGATGTTGAGTCTCTGTTAAAAACCCTTGTTAAGTTCCATATCAATGTTTTTATTAAAATGTTCTGTTTGGTTAGAGACACGGATTTTTCAAAGAATCTGATGGGTGGTACTGGCAGTACAGGACACACTCACTCTCCTGTCTCTCTAGTCAAATCCCTGAGTGTTTGGAGGGCCACACAGAACCCTCATTCAGCCTCCACCCATTTTGTAGAAATTTGCTCATAGAGGTGTCTCATTGACCCCTCAGGCACTCAGAAATTATGGCTCCAAGACTCATGTCCAGACTCAAGAATAGAACTTAGCCCTTCCCTACCAATGCCAAGCCTGCTAAGACTAAATGCAGCACCTGAACATCAAACAACTTGCAGGCATTACATTTGTTCTATTTTTGTCTTAAAGGAAAATAATTGGGAGCCTGTGCTTTCCAAGCATTAACTCCCCCTCCCCCACTACATTATATAACAGTGACAATTTGGGGCTTACTAAGTTTATTTCCGGGATACTCACTAAAACAGTGACACCACTTTAGACGATGTTGAGGTTATAATAAAGTGGTGAATCAGCAATCAGAAAAGTCAAGGATTTTCAAGAACAAAATCACAAAACAGCCTAATTTATTGGTAACTAGATATTAATGTCTGGCAAATATCACATAGAAAGATGTTTTTAGAGCAAAATAAAATAGCAATCTATTAGCAGAATTATTTTTTAGGGTGATGTCAAAATTTTAAAGCAACAAAAACATACAGATTAACCTTTAAGATGGATTTTTAAAATACCACAGTGCTTCTCTTTATATAATTAATATAAATTTCTATCGAAAGCATCCCCATTCATAGGTAACAGTTATTTCCTTCATGATTCTTACCCAGTTTTGATAATAAAAATACTTATTTTATTCCCAGAATCAGACACCTGAAGCAGAGAGTGATTTACATTAGAATCAGTTTTTCTCTTTAGAAGTGATATATGAAAGAAAATTCCTAAGAGATGTGATAAACCCATTAAAAAACCTGTTACTCATCTAATAATGAAAAATGTTGATTTAGCTACAGTGAGATATTTCTCCCACTTTTTAGACTACTGTTTGAAACCAGGTAACAGAAAAATGTTGCTATAGACAACAGTATCACAAATAAACTACAGTATTACAAAATCATATTCTTCAATATAAAAATATAATCACAGATTTTTTTTTCAGGCAATAACTATATCCTGATATTCTGCAAACATAGGTAAGAAAGAGGAAAAAATGAAACATATGGGCAAGAATGGCAGTTTTTCATAGTAAAGATTAAAGATTTTTTATATTAAAAATATAAGCAACTTAATAATCTTAAGATAAAAAAATTACACTCTAGTCCAATTTCTTGACCAAACATTTCTCCATAGTAACTTGTCAGAATCTTAAAAACTAATTTTTATAGTTTGGATCTAGCTCTGTATTTTCTAGACAATGAAGTCTAGGACCCCCCAAAAAGAGTCTAAAATTGAAAAAGAAAATTGGTACCAGGAAATACACTTTCCACATGAACTCAGGAGTGAATCTGGATTTAAAGACTGAGCACTGAGCTCACCATTATTTCCTCCCCATGGTCTTTCAGACCAGCAAAGTCAATAAATCTCATGACTGCTTCAGACTAGGTCATCTTCAACTCCTTCTTTTCCTTCCTCTTAAAGGTTGATTTCTTCTCAATTTCATTGATATCTACCTACCCATCATTCTATCATTCAAAGTTATGTATACAGTGAATATATAATTTTATGATTCAATTTTCCCTTTACCTCTTAACATTATTTCATGTAATGAAATATATTCCTATATTTTGCATAATCCTCATAACTTTACTTTTAGCTATAAAACATTCCATCTGACTAATATATCATAATAGATATTCCACTGTGAGACATTTAGATTATTTTCCAGGTTTATATTGTTATAAATTGTGTGCATGTATGTGTGTAAAATAAAATTTCAGGAAGGAGTAAAAACAGTGGGGATATTTACATGGCTATTAATCTGTATTATCACATTTCCCTCCAAAATGATTAAAATAATTAATATTTCCACCAATACACACTGCTCCACTACTCCCTCACTGTTTCAAGTAGCACTGTCCTAATGTTACAAATTAAACATCCTTTGAAATATTTCACAAAAACCTCACAGATGCTAAAAAGACTTGAAGCAATCAGCTTAGGCTTTATGCCACTTCTGACTTGGCCATAGGATGCAGCCTTTGGGAACTACTGACTTGATTCAGGAGAGCATATGCAAGGAGACTTAGGGCTCAGAATGGGGTTGGGTAACTCTCTTGAAGGTTTATAAACACATCATGTCCCTGGATGATGCTTTTCCAAATTGGCTGAGGGAGGGTCAGCAGCTTTTGAGGAGTGGTGTGCCAACGCCTGAGCTCTCAGAGCGGGCTTGCATTATCCGAACTGAGTCTCCAGCAAGTTGGTACTTGGGTCCCAGAGGGTCATGAAAATAGGCCAGCAGAAATCACACTAACTAAACCTTCTGCTCTCCTCAGATTCTGTGCCAATTGGTATAAATATGGCTACAGTATTATCATATCACTCTTCTAAGAGCTCTACTTTCCTTGGCAAGGGTCTGGAAGATAATGTTAAGTGAGAAAACCAGCACGTAAAACTGTACATTCATTATGGTTACAACTATGAATATGACATGAAGCTTGCCCAGGAAGAAAATGGCATCTAAAACTTTCATTTTGAGGCATGGCATGAAATAAGAATGAAAACTAAAACTGTGCACATCAAATTGATACAAACATAGTTGAAAGTACACACACCTGAGGGCACACACCATTTCTTCAACACTTATTTTTTTTTACATGGGAAACAGCCCATGTGTAGCAAGTTCCTCTGAGGGGGCCATTCATTCTTTCCTGTCCTAGCTGGTACTCCTCCAGAAGCAGTAAGAGTTGCCTTTTCCAGCATGAAGTAAAATTCACAGAGCCTCCATCCAACAGTACAGCCTCCCCATTTCTGCCTCAACAGGATCCAGTCTGACAGAGCACCTTCCATAAGTAGATCAAATGACAAACCCAGCTCCCCCTTCCAAGGCAAGGGCTCTCTCCCAGGCATTATTAATCAACCTGGGAGCACAAATGTGCAATCTCCACACTGACCTGCTATGAGCACCGGAGATACTCAGCCAAACCGGTCTACACAAAAACTGAATTTCTACCAAAAGAGTATCAAAATTCTAGAATTTTACTCTCCCAACTTGATTAGGATGATATTATAATATTTTTAAACCTATATTCTTAATATCTAGTATTTAGAAAACATAAATTATAAAGGTAATTTTATACCTCTACTTTCATTTATACCATTACTCTGATTTATAGTGTTTTATTCCAGTGACTGATGTTTTTGCTTGCACACACCTACATTTTAAAAATATATATCTACAACCCCCAAGGCACAAAGCTGTCCTCTAAAATTTTTCATTAAATAGTTGCAATGGATATAATTTCCAGTATATTTTAAATATGAACAATTTTAAAAACATACTATTTTACTTAAGCATTCAATGTTAAATAATACAATTGTCACTCTCCTAAAAGCATTCACAATCAAAAATAAATGCCCCAGTGTTATTGACGATTCCTATCATCATTCATTTAAAAAATATATGAACAAATGGATATTTTATATTTTTCTCCTTGAATTCATCTCCATTCTGCTTCACTCAAAGAACTTTATCCTAATGTATATTTTATGGTTAAAAGCTTTTTATTGATCACATTCTTGTAAAGAAAAAACAGAAAGGAAAAAAAAAGAGAAAGGAGTTTATCTTCCAAAATTTCCTGTGACCATTTTGCTCTAGATATTAAATAAATGTATGATTGAATTGTCATTATAATTATTACTAGCACTCAAAATATTATAAAATTTGATAAATAAACCTATAAAGTGAAATATTTTTCAAAATCATAGGTTAACAGCATCAGTTTGTACAATAGGTCATACTTTTTTAAAAAATATGTGTTTGAATTTACTTAATTCTCACAATACCCTTATTATTATTATCCCTATTTTATAGACATAGAAGCTGAGGTTGAAAAAACTTAGACTCCTCAAGATCTCAGAGCCTGTATCCACAATGCTCCCTGGTTCTACAGTCCAGGCACTTGACCACAATTCGGTGTTCCTTCTCTTAAAAATATGGATTAGGTGCCGGAGAGTGAAGCAACATGCCCATGGTAAAGGATGGAGTGTGCTGTACGCCTCTGTCATTCACAGTGGGAGAAAGGAGGAGATAGGGGAGGAAAATCTCCATAAGGAGCTTTCAGGCAGATGAATTTTATGAGCATACGTATGGAAGTAGAAGATCTGGAAATTAATTCCTGTATACCCACATATACTTTGAGACGACTTCACATCCACTCAGGGGTACATATACTCCAGTTTGAATGCGATTGGTCCACTCAATCTCTGACACAATAAAAATTAAAGAAGGTTTTGTGAGACATCTGGAATGCCTTTGAAACAAAATTTAATTAAAATTTAAATTATTTTAACCCTTGAATTTTATTTTAAAATGGCAGTTAATTTTCATAATTTGGAAGGACACAAATGCTAAAATGTTATAGGAGAGTAATAAGCATAACTATAACCCACATGATAGGTTTATAATGATTAGATGTAATGCATGAAAAGATAGCAGGTCAGTAATAGAGCCATGCATCAAATGCTCCTCTCAAAATCTTTATTTGCATTTCTATTACTGAAATCATTTCCTAATAATGAAGTTGCCATGAGAGAAGCTCCATTACTAAGGAATCACTGTTACAGAAACAACATTATTAAAGCATTTCTATGTACAGGAACTTTTATTAGGATGATACAAGTTATATATCATTGTAATAAAGCTTCCATTATAATCCTAATTGCATAAAGCTGTGTTTGAGTATAGCAATGCTAGAGCCGTAGGACTTTTAATAAAGTATCAAAATAATGCTTTGGTAATAGGATTGTTTAGAATACTAATATTTCAGGGAAGGCTCAACTGACTAATGGATGATGTTTATGTCGCTGATTATACATGTTCTACCAAGAATTAAAAAGAAAAAAAGTGAAAAGAACCTTCATGTACCTAGTAGCATGCAGTGTGGAAATGTATGTTTTGAGGCATACATACCAGCTCTCTTTGCTATAACAGCTCAGCATATCCATTCATTTACTGATACAAGGCAGCAAGTCACCAAATAGATACTTGTAACTGTGATAATTAAGAACTTTAATGCTCATATCTATGAAGATATGGTAATTAAAAACAATTAGCAGCACAACTACATATACCCACAGACATGTACACAGGCATATCTTAGGATCTGCCTGTTTCAAGAACCACTGGCGAAATGTGAGGTTTTGGTGGAGAGAGAAAGAGATGGACAGAGACAGAGTTAAATACCAATTCGATAGTGTGAAGAACTGACTCATTGGAAAAGACCCTGATGCTGGGAAAGATTGAGGGCAGGAGGAGAAGGGGACGACAGAGGATGAGATGGTTGGATGGCATCCCTGACTCAATGGACATGAGTTTGAGCAAGCTCCGAGAGCTGGTGATGGACAGGGAAGCCTGGCGTGCTGCAGTCCACGGGGTAGCAGAGTGGGACACGACGGAGCGACTGAACTGACTGAATTAGATAACTCCACGTATCAACAATATCAACAACATCGTGACCCCTCTGAGTTATACGCAGAAGCTCGAGTTCACACCCGAGCCTTTCAGCAGATCCTTTCAAATATTTGTTTTGCATTTGCTCAAATGAAGCCAAATAGTGTGCGTTCCCTCTAGAAGCGTATCTCGTATCTGCCACCAGAGACCGCCAAAGAGCCATCCAATCAGCCGGTAGGCTCGGAGATGCGCCTTAACATATCTGTTGTGTGAAAATCACAGCACGGAAGGCACCCAACTGAGAAGGCAGCAGAGACCCTGACGAGTGGCGCGGCCACAGCCATATCAGATAATGGGACCAAGGTATTGTGGTTTTGAGACTACTTATGGCACCTGGATTGACTTGAAATCTGCATGGAAAGCAAAAGTGCTTTCATCTTTGAAGACAGTGTCTCCTTTCCATAGGTCCCTCTTGACCTCTGCCTCCCAGATGTGCTGAACTACAAACAGTTGGGTGGGAATTAACTTACAGCCCAGGAGATTTATTTTCCTTACTGACTCAGGTGATCAAGATCAATATGAACATTCCTCTAACACCTTCATATTATCTCAGGGTAAGGTACAATTTTTGTTTGTTTTACTATATGGTCAGCTGAAATGTGTTATTTTTCAGAATTCTAATATTCTCTCATTAAATATGATCAACCCACAATAATCTGAACTGAGACAACGAGGGACTTGTCTATTTCTGCTGCTGAAGTCACTTCAGTTGTGTCGGACTCTGTGCGATCCCATGGACAGCAGCCCACCAGCCTCCTCCGTCCGTGAGATTCTCCAGGCAAGAACACTGGAGCGGGTTGCCTTTTCCTTCTCCAATGCATGAAAGTGAAAAGTGAAAGTGCAGTCACTCAGTTGTGGCCGACTCTTCATGACTCCATGGACTGCAGCCTACTAGGCTCCTCCGTCAACACCTATAAAAGTTGAAGTCTCTTGACTTTTGAGTCTGTGACATTAAGAGAGCAAAAGGGCTCAGTTATTCAACTGGTCAACTAAATGCCTGTAACAACAGAGGTACCCAAAATATTTGAAGACATTTCAGCTTCCATGAATTTGACTGGATTGTCAAATCAGATAATTCAGAAAGAAACTATCTGAATTACAGCAATCAGATGACTTGGCAGTTCACGATTCACCACTGTCCTTATTTTTCACATCTTTCCAATTAGGCCTTGCAAGGAAAGTCTAAGTTCTCATTGTGACAAGAATAGAGTTCTTACACAAAAGCCTTACATCAACGTGGTAAAGACTCAAGAGGCTTGAATAAATAAATGTTAATTGATTGATTTCTTTGGAAACTGATTGAATTTCACTACTCCTATTTCCCCAGCTTCTCCACAAATGTTTCATCAGTATTCCCCAAAGCACAATTGTCCTTTAAAACATCTCCTTTCCCCTCTATCTCCTCGAAGACTGTCAGTAACCCCCATGAGGCTGACAGACACCTGACAGACACTTCAGCTCACAGACACCTCTTCCCCTCCAACCAGCCACAGCTTCCTGCTGGTGTCCTCTGCTCCCGTCTCTCTGGTTTATCCCTCCTCTGCACAGATACCTGAATCATCATCCCAATTAACAATTTTATATCACACTTGCACAAAATCATTCCTTACTACCCATTACTTATTAAGGGAAGCTTAACTTGGAGGGGGGAATGAATGTCCTTCAATATCTGATAAGAGCTAGAGACCTTAGAATAATGCGCAGGCTTTTGCCTATGATATATCCTGAAGCCTGAGGATTGTGACTCTTAGATTAAAGAAAGAAAAAAAAAATCCAAATCTATATAGTAAAGTTTGAATGCATGGTCCTCTCTCTATTCAGTTTCCCTGCAAACTGGCACCAAACTTTTTCTAGGCTTATCTTCTCTCAGGGTACCCTAATCACAGACAAGAGTGAAGCCTTCACTGAGCACCCACCACACCCCAGTGAATATTCTAAGCCCTAAATAAACAGCAAAGCAAGACGACAAAGGTTCTTCTTTTATACATATTCTAGGTACCCACAGTTATCCCATGTCTTCTCACACCCTGACCTGCAACTGCATATTCTCAAATGTATGTAATTCCTAGTTTTGGTAACCTGGCTCTTCAGGTAGTTTATACTATCATTAGTTGGGTTTGCTTTCTGTTCTCAGTATACCTTATATTTCCTCGTGTCTGTGCTGGTATTTCCTATCTAGAACAATCCTTCATCTCTCTCTCCTCTCTCTCCCCATCTTGAGCTCCACATCCATCTCTATCTCTCTTTTTTCAAGAAGTCTTTTCAGAACCATTTCAGCTCACAATGAACAAACTTTCTTCTATATCTCTATCAGTGATCTGGCACTTTTTCATATACTGCTTGTAGCACCTTTTAAGAGTTATCTTACTATATAACTTATTATTATTGATTAATTCTTTGCATTATCGCCCCATCTGCGGTAAAGAAGACCATGCTATTGATTTTTCTTTCCCAAACAATGCTGTCTATCACTGTGCCTTTTACACACACCACCACTAAATCTCTCTTTGGTGGTTATTGCTGATTGATTGCAAAGGATGATGCCACTGAGATGATGAAAGTATCTCTAACTTTCAAGGGTGATCCAGAGAAATTTCAGAGTATCTTTCTCTGCTTGGGGATTGATAACATGACCAAAGTGATATGCAACTTAGCAAACCAACCCAACCACTGTTATTCATCATTTTGACTGTGAGACACCTGTGTGCAGTCATTGGCATGCGGACAATATGTAATAAGGTTGCTTATATTCCAAATAATAGTTTGCTTTTGCTATTTACATATGGCATAGATTAGATGCATTGATGCTTTTGAACTGTGGTGTTGGAGAAGACTCTTGAGAGTCCCTTGGACTACAAGGAGATCCAACCAGTCCATTCTGAAGGAGATCAGCCCTGGGATTTCTTTGGAAGGAATGATGCTGAAGCTGAAACTCCAGTACTTCGGCCACCTCATGCAAAGAGTTGACTCATTGGAAAAGACTCTGATGCTGGGAGGGATTGGGGGCAGGAGGAGAAGGGGACGACAGAGGATGAGATGGCTGGATGGCATCACCGACTCGATGGACGTGAGTCTGAGTGAACTCCAGGGGTTGGTGATGGACAGGGAGGCCTGGCGTGCTGCAATTCATGGGGTCACAAAGAGTCGGACACGACTGAGTGAACTGAACTGAACTGAACTATCTGACCTAACCTTCATGTTAATACATGAATCAAAATGAAGGCAACAAACGGCATCTTAAAACAACCAAAAAACACATTAAAAAAAAAAAGCAGACAGTAATGGTATGTGTGCAGCCTTCTTTGGTGCTATTAGTCACTGTAAATGCATTCGCTATCTCTGTCTGCATCTATAACTCTCAGCATCATTTCCTAGCAGAGTAAACAAATGTGGCTTATAAACTTCTCCACACAGACTGTTTTCACTGAATTTTCTAACCTACCAACATGCTTATAATACTCAAATGCCTCGTTAAAATCAAGTAGGTGGCATACAAATTGTAATGCTATTCTTTGCACTGTATCAGACATGAGGTGACAAAATTTCTTAAGCATGATATGTGTTTTCTTAGAAGCCTGAAAGACAATGTGTCCTGATTGTTACCCTGGCATATCCAGTTCCACCCATTCCTATGCAACCCACAGCTGAAGTGCTCTGAAATTCTGAAGAACACCTGACTCCTAGAGCCTAGGGCAGTCTCCATGTGGGCTGCTATTTATCCCAGTGACAGATTTCCACAAAGTGATAATCACTGCCTGATGACCCACCCCACCCTGATTGTTGGATGGTAAAATAATGTGAATTTATTTCTCTATAAGTATAGTGGTATTTGTTATCTGAGATTATGTCCCATACTAGCCACATAGTAATGTTAATTTTGAATTTGTTGAATGAATTGAGAGAGATTATGCTTAGCATCAACTTGAGATAAAATCATTAATAATAATAATAGCTAACATTTATTGCATGAAGGCATACTATGTGCTACAATCTATTCTAAACATTTTATGCTTATTACTTTATTTGATCCATGTAACATCTCCATTAAGCATGAACTACTATTGTCACCATCTTACTGATGTGGAAACTAAGACACAGAGAGAATCATTACCTAGGTCCAGATTTCACAACTAATTTTGAAAATCCAGCATTGGAACCTAAGCACTTTGGCACTAAATCAATTTTTTTTAAACACTACTTTTCTTTTAATTAATTAACTGATTTTTGGTTGTGCTGGGTCTCTGTTGCTGTGTGCAGGCTTTCTCTGGTTGCAGTGAGTGGGAGCTACTCTTTGCTGCAGTGCACAGGCTTCTCATTGCGGTGGCTTCTCCTGCTGGGGAGCATGGGCTCGAGGCACATGGGCTTCAGTAGTTGCAGCACAAGGGTTTCAGTAGTTGTGGCTCATGGGTTTTAGAGCAAGGGGTCAGTAGCTGTGGAGCATAGATTTCATTGCTTTTCATCATGTGGAATCTTCCTGGATCAGGGATTGAACCTGTGTCCTCTGCATTGGCAGGTGGAATTTTATCTACTGTACCAAAGAAGTCCTGTAATCAAATAGTCTTCATCAGTATGTTATACTGTTTATCATTTATCTTCTTGCATTCTCCCCCCAATTTTAATGAGATATAAGCGACATATGGCTCTGTATAAGTTTAAGGTGTAATGATTAGACTTCCGTATATTGTGAAATGATTTCCATAATAAATTTGGTTAATATTCATCATCTCATATAGATACAAAGAAACAAAAACAAAATAATTTTTCCCTGTGATAAGAACTCTGTTTAGTTCTAGTCTTAAATTGGGATGTCGAGGCATTACTAACTATATTCTATCTTGCCACATCAGAAGAAAAATAGTCTCAGAGATTTATCATGACTCCATATGCAGTTGACTCTTGAACAATGTGGGTGTGAACTGCATGGGTCCATTTACATGTGGATACTTTTCAACAGTAAACACTATTACATGTTTCATGGTTGGCTGAACCCATGGATGTGGAGCAGCTGTAGACACAGAGGGCCCACTGTAAGTTATGCATAAATTAACCTTGTGTCATTCAAGGGTCAACTGTATATGGTATTCAATGGGTTGATCTTAGGGTAGGTGTCTAGTATTAATCTGAGTTTTCCTCCATACATCCAAGGAAATTTTACCTTTGCAACAAAACATGCTCCATGCCATTGTTTGTATTATGGATTTTGTGATGGCCAGTGATTTGTCTGACTAGATGGATTCAGCTAAAACAAGCACAGAATCATCAAGAATACTGTGACACTTTCTGTAAACCTGGAGAAAGGGTACTAGTTAAACAATAACAGTGTTCTCTGATAGCTTCCGCTTTCTAATGTAGAAAGAAAAGTACTATTCAATGTCACATTTTGGCTTACTTCAAGCATGACCTTAATGCAACTCTGACATAAGCTTCTCTGCTAACAGATGCACTAAAAGACTAGCAAAACACTTCTTTGGTGAATATTCTGATTGGCGTGCAAAGTTAGGGCTTAAGATTCAGCACTATGCTGAATTTGCTGACTGTATGCTCAAGGGCTATTGGCCTTCTGTATCTCCTCTACAGTCCTCTAGCACATAACAGTCTGAATCATTCATTTGATACTTAGCATTTGTTGCTACTAGCATTAATTTTATTTGTTTGTATCTACATTTTTGCATGCCTGTATCTTACACTGCCAGCATCAAGTTCTTGAACCAGCTCTAGACTGTGGATTCTGAGTCCAGTCAAATGGCCTGATGCTGCTGACTTTTGACTTCTCTGGATGTTAGAAGAACCTCAGAGTGAACAGACAGAAGACAAGTGGCAACACCAAGACATGTTGCCTGGGTTGCCCTGTCCTTGTGATTACCTGACACCTGGGTGTTTCTAAATTATTACTGCACTTGGCATTTGATCTGCAATTTGAAGGCAAAAAATATACATAGTAGTTTAAAGAAAAACTCTATCAGACCAGTTCACATCCATGAACATTTATTTATTTTTAATTAATTAATTAATTTTAATTGGAGTCTAAGTACTTTACAAGATTGTGGTGGTTTTTGCGATATATTGACATGAATCAGCCACGGGTGTACATCAGTGAACATTTATTTGTGTAAAGCTCTTATTTACACGGGCTTCCCTGGTGGCTCAGAGGTTAAAGCATCTGCCTCCAATGCGGGAGACCCGGGTTCGATCCCTGGGTCGGGAAGATCCCTTGGAGAAGGAAATGGCAATCCACTACAGTATTCTTGCCTGGAGAATCCCATGGACGGAGAAGCCTAGTAGGTTATGGTCCACGGGGTCGCAAAGAGTCGGGCACGACTGAGCGATTTCACCTATCACCTTATTTACACAGAAGTTATATCCTGCTTATGCATGTTACACAAATAAAAATAAACCATATCCCCTACTGTGGAAGAGGCTGTACTTAAATAGGAGAGGTATCTCTTTGAACAGTGTCCAAGTGGTAGCCTAAATAGAGAAATGCAGAGGCATCAAAAGGACCGGTCATGCTAGCTCTGAGAGGATCACTAGGCCAGGCGGGAAAGTGTTCCAGAGAGAGAACCATGGAAGCAGAGGCCTGGAGTAATGAAGCAGCATGGAGCACGGAGAGGGCTGTAGAAAGATGGAGAATATGACAGGAGGAAGTTGCTGTGTGCTGGGGGAAGGTCGGATCATATATTTATCTCCTCAACCTGTACTCCCATCCCCAACCCTTCACCAAGTCATATATTTTCTCTCCTATTATTTCTCTCTAATATTATTTTCCTGCCAACCTCACACGTTCTCCTCCATCCCTTTTATTATTGACCCACTGCAGTAGTCTTCTAACCAAAAAAAAAGGAGAGTTTAACGTGTTGAAAGAACAAGCCTTCGATGGGAGGGCTCCTGTGCACTGTCCTGCTCTGTTTCTAATCCACTCATGGGGTCCCAGGCGCCAGCATCAAGGGTTGATGGAAGCCTGTTTCCTGTTAAGGCATGTGGGAGCCTGTGTACATGGCTCGCTCCCTCTCGCCCCCTTCCCTGTGTGTATGATGAACATACTCCTTTTTAACTCCATCTGTGAGACTTGGCCCAGGCAGAAAAACTGTGCTCGTTTCTTCCCCAGCTCCTTACACTCTTCTGGTGACTCGTATCCTATTGTTATGCAATTGCTTGTTTGTAGAATTTTCTCCTCACCAGAATATAAGTACTTTGAAGTCAAGGTCAGTGTATTAAATGTGTCCTAACCCCAACACTAACCATAGCTCCTTGCTTATAATAGATGTTCACTTAATGTTTGTGAACGAATGAGAGAAAAGGAAAAAAATGAATTATTGCTTCTTTTCTGTCATGACAGAAATTCTTTAGATTCTAATAAGTCCAGAAGTAATAAAGCACGTAAACCAAACAGTACAGTTAAAGTCAGCTTGCCTAAAAGTAATGCTCCTATATGAAGCAAACCGTCTCTCTGTGGCTAGGCAGACCACAGATAATAGGATGCTGAGATGTGGCAAGTGACTAGCCCAACACTTCTCACTGGGATGGTGCACTGAGCTGATTGTTAGGCTGCTAGCCTGCCTCCTCCAGCAACATAAGCCTCTGTGAAAGTGGCTGCTGAAAGTCTCTTCACTATCAACAATGCCAGAGCTAATCAGAGAGGACTCTTTCGGTTTTAAAACTATTTCATGCCAGACTGTGTCTCTGCAGAACCTAGTAAACAGTCAGTGCCTATTAAATGCTTACTATTAATATAGCCTTTTAGTAAAAGAGGAATCAGTGGAACCACCACTCTGGCATGCTAATTAATTCTCTGTGTGAAAAGAAGTGCTAATCTCCATTTTAAAACATCAATCATGGAAAATAAACTGAAATGTGACCAGATTTTAAAATGCTACTTGTTCTAAAATCAGATGTAAATGAAAGCTTCCAGGATTCTGTAAGAGGTGATTATATGGTGCTGAGAAACCCCATTTAAACTCAATCTTCTAGGAAACTTTAAAATACTTTTTTCCAGTTTGAAGCTCTTCCCTAATATTACCCTTCATATGCTTTCCTTGTCTAAGAAGCTTTGCTCTATAAAAATTTCTCCCAATTTCTAAGTGAAATTACAGAATTTCCCAGAAGCATTAGCGACGGTTCCTTAGCAACTGTTGATATGTCTCAAAACAACCTGAGACAATCTTCTCTGAGACACATAGTCTCTCCCTTTCTCTGCTAACAGAATTCCACAATATGGCTCAAGAGATTCGTGTGGCTAAAAATAGCTTCTCACACACATTTTTAAAGTTGACAGAGTCTTAATGATTTAAGTCTTCCATATCGCAGCTTTGGGTAGGTACGCCTCAACAACAGTATATCAAAGGATTCTGTGCAGAGAGATTTTTAGAATCTTTTTCTTTTTTAATCACACCATTAACACTCTTGACATTTCAGAAATAATGTTTATCGATTTTGGTGTTATCACTCCCATAAATTAAGTGATGTAATGGACAGAATTATTGTGGTACTATAAAGAACGTGTCAGTCAGATTGTTAACTACATATTAGAAAAAGCACAGACTCTGGATTCATGTAAAAAAGCCCCAGATCTGGATAGTAAATAGGAGATGGAGGAAACTGACATATTCCTGTAATTAATGGGTCTTTCTCCACTATTCCCTTCTGAATATGGAAAACAACGGAACTTCTTTAATACAAGCAAGCTATAATAGCATGGTCCTTCTGTACACATGCACATGTGCTCCAAAGGTGAAAATAAGACACATGAATTCAAAGTTCTTCACACAAAAGAAGTCAGTATAATAAACAGTATCAGGAATGGAGAAAAAAAGCATTGAGGACCTGTAGCAAAAGAGAACCATCATGGTACAGAAAGCAAAAACAGCCCCTAACAACCTGTTGGACTATAAACTTCCACAAGGAATTTCCCTCTTTCACTAGAAGAGAGTTACAGTCTATGCAAAATCTGTGATTATAGTTCTGGATTAAGGGCAGAAACATTGAAAATGGTAAAATCACCATGTAATAGAAAGATGGAAAGAATTCATATATACGTGTATGACAAGACATGGATGGAATAAGAACTGCATTTATACCCCATAGGGTTAAGATGAGGGTAAATGAACTAATGCATATAAAATAACAATGCCTGGTACAGAACAAGCACTTAACTCATTAGCTGTGATCATTATCACCATCATCATAATCATCATGATCACTTCTCCCATTTTATATTGGAAGACAGTGAGTTTCCAGGGAAGCTAGGTAACTTACTCAAGGTCACACAGCTATCAGGGAAATAGGCAGAGGTCGATGCCTGTCTAACTGCACAGCCCATGACTGTTACAATTTCACTCCAGATCTAACCATTCTTGTTGAAGGGTTAAGCATTTTGCTTCTGTGAGATGGATTTCAAATAAAAAGAGAATGTAGTTGCTGGTATCATCTTCATTTTCATAGTTGTAAGAAAATAAATAAATAAATATAATGAAATAAATCTAATGGAAACTCTTAATAGTATGAGTTTTATTGGCTAGACATTTTAGAATAATCTATTGGTAGGCTAAGACATTTCCTGGTCATAGGTTAAGTATCTAGAAGTGGCTTTTGCTGAAGTGTTGCCAGTCTGTCATTGATCTATTATTCTATACATATCCAATTAGCATTCTTGAAGTCGTTCAAGTTGCTGAGGTGACTAATTTGATTATGTTATTTTAAAACAATAACATTACTGTGCTATAATGAATAATTTTTACCATATCAGAACATCAAACTCCATTCATTAAAGAGTCCATCAAATAAGTCTGGATATGGATTTCTAATATGTGTCTGTGTTCTGGTAGATGTGAAGGAAGAAAGTTACTTGAAAATAAAAGGGCAGAAGATTTATTTTTAGTCCAGGGTATACTTAGCACTAATAGTCTTAAGCCAGCGCGGCTCAGGGCCAGAGCAAAAGTCGCTAATTTGAATCTCCTTTGGTCGCCTTTCCTCTTTGCTCTCAAACAGACAAGCTAATAAGCAGTGGTGACATAACTAGGATCTACAGAATATTTCTGCAGTTTCTATTTTCTAAATCATCAAGCTGTTCTTGAGTTTTATAGAGCAGTTTTTCAATTGTTGAGGATCTTTCTGCAGAAAGGCAATTTGATTTCTATCCTTGGCTTTTTGATTTTACATTCCATCATCACTAAACATTGATTAAGCCTGCTGCAATACACTGCCTTGTATTTGGATCTTTGAATTCTCAGAAGGTCGTTATTTATTACAATGTAACAATCTGGAAATATTTTTAAAATATGGTCAATACTGGTGCTCTACTTAATGGTATTAACCTTTGGTTTTTGTTTCAGGAAAAAATGAATGTTTCTGAATAAATATGGCACATTTAATTCAATTTTTTAAAAAAGATAAATGAAAATTAATATTCTTTTCCTGAGAATATTCTCATTTAAAAAACTCAAGGTCTGGTAGGCAGCCTTCTATAGCTCAATAATCCTTATCTCCTGGTATCCATTCCCTTGTGTAGTCCCCTCTCCCTGCATGTGGGCTGGATATAGTCACTTGTTGCTAACAAATAGCTTGTGGCCAAAGTGAGGGACTATCATCATCATGAATAGGCTACAAAAGGTTCCAACCTCTATAGTACTAGTTCTCCTTCTCTTGCCCTTTCATCTCCTAGCTCTGATGGAGCAAGCTGCCATATTGTAAGATGCTCTATGGAGAGACCCACGTAGCAAGGATAAGAGGGAGGCCTCCATCAACCACCTGTGAGAAACTGAGTCCTGCCAACTATCACGTGAGTGAGCTACAAAGTAGATCCTTCTGAGTCGAGTCTTGGAACCACAGCAGCTCAGAGACAGATTCAGGACCAGAGGACCTAGAGAAACCATGCTGTTTTCCTGGCCCACAGAAGATGGAAGGTAACAAATGTTTTAAGCCACTTTATTTTGGGATAATCTGTTATACTGCAATGAAAAACAAATAAAAACTGTAAGAGCCTCTAATGCACCAAACACTTGGCTTCAGTTCAGTTCAGTTCAGTCGCTCAGTCGTGTCCGACTCTTTGCAACCCCATGAATCGCAGCACACCAGGCCTCCCTGTCCATCACCAACTCCCGGAGTTGACCCAGACCCATGCCCATGGACTCAGTGACGCCATCCAGCCATCTCATCCCCGGTCGTCCCCTTCTCCTCCTGCCCCTAATCCTTCCCAGCATCAGAGTCTTTTCCAATGAGTCAACTCTTCGCATGAGGTGGCCAAAGTACTGGAGCTTCAGCTTTAGCATCATTCCTTCCAAAGAAATCCCAGGGTTGATCTCCTTCAGAAAGGACTGGTTGGATCTCCTTGTAGTCCAAGGGACTCTCAAGAGTCTTCTCCAACACCACAGTTCAAAAGCATCAATTCTTTGGTGCTCAGCCTTCTTTACAGTCCAATTCTCACATCCATACATGACCACAGGAAAAACCATAGCCTTGACTAGACGGACCTTAGTCGGCAAAGTAACGTCTCTGCTTTTGAATATGCTATCTAGGTTGGTCATAACTTTTCTTCCAAGGAGTAAGCGCCTTTTAATTTCATGGCTGCAGTCACCATCTGCAGTGATTTTGGAGCCCACAAAAATAAAGTCTGACACTGTTTCTACTGTTTCCTCATCTATTTCCCATGAAGTGATGGGACCAGATGTCATGATCTTCGTTTTCTGAATGTTGAGCTTTAAGCCAACTTTTTCACTCTCCTCTTTCACTTTCAACAAGAGGCTTTTTAGTTCCTCTTCACTTTCTGCCATAAGGGTGGTGTCATCTGCATATCTGAGATTATTGATATTTCTCCCAGCAATCTTGATTCCAGCTTGTGTTTCTTCCAGTCCAGCATTTCTCATGATGTACTCTGCATAGAAGTTAAATAAGCAGGGTGACAATATACAGCCTTGACGGACTCCTTTTCCTATTTGGAACCAGTCTGTTGTTCCATGTCCAGTTCTAACTGTTGCTTCCTGACCTGCATACAGATTTCTCAAGAGGCAGGTCAGGTGGTCTGGTATTCCCATCTCTTTCAGAATTTTCCACAGTTTACTGTGATCCACACAGTCAAAGGCTTTGGCATAGTCAATAAAGCAGAAATAGATGTTTTTCTGGAACTCTCTTGCTTTTTCCATGATCCAGCAGATGTTGGCAATTTGATCTCTGGTTCCTCTGCCTTTTCTAAAAACAGTTTGAACATCTGGAAGTTCACAGTTCACATATTGCTGAAGTCTGGCTTGGAGAATTTTGAGCATTACTTTACTAGCATGTGAGATGAGTGCAATTGTGCGGTAGTTTGAGCATTCTTTGGCATTGCTTTTCTTTGGGATTGGAATGAAAACTGACCTTTTCCAGTCCTGTGGCCACTGCTGAGTTTTCCAAATTTGCTGGCATATTGAGTGCAGCACTTTCACAGCATCATCTTTCAGGATTTGGAATAGCTCAACTGGAATTCCATCACCTCCACTAGCTTTGTTCGTAGTGATGCTTTCTAAGGCCCATTTGAGTTCACATTCCAGGATGTCTGGCTCTAGATGAGTGATCACACCATCATGATTATCCAGGTCAGCTGTGCTGTGAGTGGCGCACTGAGGCGCAGGCGGCCGAGGGGAACCACCCTGCGTTCGAGGCCAGGGGCAGCAGCTGAGGGGAGCAACCCAACGTCCAAGGAGCTGTGGCTGCACAGGTGAAGGAGGGCCTAGAAGAGCTATCCCATGTTGATGGTCAGGAAGGGCAGTGGTGTGGAGATATCCCTCATCCAAGGTAAGGAGCAGCAGCTGCACTTTGCTGGAGCAGCCGTGAAGAGATACCCCACACCCAAGGTAACAGAAACCCAAGTAAGATGGTAGGTGTTGCAAGAGGGAATCAGAGGACAGATACACTGAAACCATACTCACAGAAAACTAGTCAATTTAATCACACTAGGACCACACCCTCGTCTAACTCAATGAAACTAAGCCATGCCCACAGGGCAACCCAAGATGGGCAGGTCATGGTGGAGAGGTCTGACAGAATGTGGTCTGCTGGAGAAGGGAATGGCAAACCACTTCAGTATTCTTGCCTTGAGAACCCCATGAAGAGTATGAAAAGGCAAAATGGTAGGATACTGAAAGAGGAACTCTCCAGGTCAGTAGGTGCCCAATATGCTACTGGAGATCAGTGGAGAAATAACTCCAGAAAGAATGAAAGGATGGAGCCAAAGCAAAAACCAAACCCAGCTGTGGATGTGACTGGTGATAGAAGCAAGGTCCGATGCTGTAAAGAGCACCTGGCTAGGTATTGGGAATGCTGTGGAGAATGAAACACACATGGTCCTCGTCCTCTGGAACAGAGGAAGATGGTCCTGTGTGCACTTCCTTGGCTGCTAGTTTGCATTTGGTTCCCTGCAGGGACTGCCACGGTGTTGATTGCCATCTGATGAGGGAGCCCCTCCACCTTGAGAGACACACTTGCCTGCAGAAGGCTTTAGGTAAGCTATAGCCCGGTCTGAGCAATTACCTCGTTCCAAGGGGCTGATTATCTTCTTAGGTGCAACACAGCACAGGCATATCTAGATGCTGCTGCTACTGCTGCTGAGTCGCCTCAGTCGTGTCTGACTCTGTGTGACCCCAGAGACGGCAGCCCGCCAGGCTCCCCCATCCCTGGGATTCTCCAGGCAAGAACACTGGAGTGGGTTGCCATTTCCTTCTCCAATGCATGAAAGTGAAAAGTCAAAGTGAAGTCGCTCAGTTCAGTCGTGCAGTCGTGTCCGACTCTTTGAGACCCCATGAATCGCAGTACGTCAGGCCTCCCTGTCCATCACCAACTCCCGGAGTTCACTCAGACTCACATCCATTGAGTCTGTGATGCCATCCAGCCATCTCATCCTCAGTCATCCCTTTCTCCTCCTGCCCCCAATCCCTCCCAGCATCAGGGTCTTTTCCAATGAGTCAACTCTTCGCATAAGGTGCCCAAAGTACTGGAGCTTCAGCTTTAGCATCATTCCTTCCAAAGAAATCCCAGGGTTGATCTCCTTCAGAATGGACCGGTTGGATCTCCTTGCAGTCCAAGGGACTCTCAAGAGTCTTCTCCAACACCACAGTTCAAAAGCATCAATTCTTCGG